>CM033270.1:28716002-29061002 GCA_019343175.1 Oedothorax gibbosus
ATAAATTTTTATATTTATGTTGGAATAAGTTTGTATGTATGCTGTGGGATCAGTAGTGATTGTTGGAAATAAAAAAAAATGGAGAAAGTAGTTCGTCTGCTCTTCTTTCATAGTATTTTTTAAAAATCATTTTATACTTATTAGAATGATTTAAATCAAAGAATAATGGGGACGTTCATTTTAGGTGAGAGAAAAGGAAAGTTCGTTTAGAATTTTCCTGGTTGTTCCGAATATTATCTAAAATAACGGAAACAAAGAACCTACTTGTATGCCAGTGGTTGAAAGCCAGACACACCACAATATACATGCCGGGCTCTAGCATGGCATGGCATCCAACAAACCCCCGGACCTGCCTTTTGCTGTGCTTTATCAGAGCCCCAACCTGTCCCCTAGAGGGATCACTGGTGCGGAAGACCACAACACACAGATCCAGCTGGGATCGCTGAGACCTCTCAGCATTCCTATGAGAGGAATAAAGAATATAAGAAATGTATAATGCAATAGAAAGTTATAGTGCAGGAATAATAAAGTTACTTTTGAAAAGTAACTCTGTTACAGTTGCTTCATTTGAAAAGTAACTAGTTACAGTTGTAATTACGAAATTTACGTAATTATGAAAAGTAATTACAGTTACTTTTAGAAATTCAAGTTATAAGAAAAATTGAAATTTAACCATTTTACCGTTTTTCAAATGGAACCAAAAGATTTAAAACAAACTAGTGACAAACAGGGAAAAAGCTAATAATGAAAATTCAGGGCAATTCCATATGTGACGGAATGACATTTTGAATTGTAGATTTGCTATTCAAAGGAAAATTGCTATTTTCAAAGGAAAATTGGTTTTCAGTTTATATATTACTGTTAATGATTAAAAAATAATTTAAAAAAAAAGAAAAGTATTTTATTATTTCATTTTTGACTCATTTTGTGTGACGGAATGGCATTTTTGCAACCACGACTGCATCCTGGTACTTAAAAATGGAAACTTCTGTGAATTAATAATACATTGAGTTTTTAAACTAATGCATATCTTAAATATGATATATAAGCTATGCAAAATTATAAATTAGAGCATCCTACCTGTAACATGGTTTAAGTTATTAACTGTCATTTGACGTGACGGAATGACTAAAAGTTTCATAAACATATTTAAATTAAAAATGTGTAAAGTAATAAATTATATATATTTTTTTATTATCTAGAATACTCATAAGATATTAAATATTACATTGTATACATTTATTCACATGTGAAAGGTTTTTCAAATACGTATCGAGGACGATCCCAACTAGTTGAAATGCTGGCTGAATTTGCAGAGCCAACAAATCTTTTTTGTCCACTAGGCATCGATCTTATTTTTCAAGAAATGTGAATACATGTCCTTTATCATCTTGCTTTCTTAAACCAGAATTTGAAAACTTGGAATATATTTTTAAACTTAATTTTTAAAAATTACATTTTTTTTTTATTTTATCGAAGTTGACATTTTTATGGAATTGCCTTTCAACTCTGTTAAAAGTAAAATTTTAGTTAGTAGTTAAGATGAAAGCGTGAAAAATAACATTTTATGTTACTTCCTTACCGCTAAAAGTAACTAAGTTATAGTTACTTTCTGAAAAATCTAAAGACATTACCCAGTGTTACCAAAACAAAGTAATTGTTAAAAGTAACACATTACACCAATCCCTGGTATAGTGTATAAGAAATGTATGTAAGATGAGGGCAAGGATGAAAACTATATTCAATTAAAACTGTTTTTATTGAGAAATAATAATTCTTAATAAGGATAGAATTTATGTGTAATACTCATTAAGTCCCAAAGAAGTACATAGTCATCTCAGTTTTAAGATATGAATAAAAATTATGAGATATGTATTACTAGGGATAATGCAATAGAAAGGTAGTGTATACGAAATTTTTGTGAGTGGAGAGCAAGGATGTTTTATTATATTAAACTAAATGGATATTTATCGATTAGAATTATTAATCTTGAAAGAATTTATGTATAATTTTCTTAAAGTTCAAAAGAAGTATATATTGAATTCATCTCAGTCTGGATTACAACTGCAGATTAGTTTTTGTGGGACAGTTCCTGAGAAGAATTAGCAGAAAGTACATTACAAATTGAAAAATAATTAAACAGTTTGTAAATTATTTAGAAGTTATTATTTAAATTTTAAAGGGATAGCAAGAGGTGCATTACAAAACGGATAAATAATTTTCATAAATCATTGGGGGGATGGGGAGAATTGTTTAAAAATGTAAGGGGTACAGATTGTTTGTCATTTGTAATGAATAACAAATATAACATATGTTATAATAGAGATTATTGATCTTATGTCATAGTTAAACCTTCAAATCAAATACACTCATGTCCATAAATTAAGGATAATTCAGAATCATCCGGAAATCAAACTCTAAAATAAAAATATCACCTGTAGAATTATCACACACATCTTGAAGAAGAATATGCACATTACAGGAAACCACTAGATGACGCTGGTAGTACATCACAATGACGAGAGTGTTAGAGAGGGGTATATAAGGAATGGTGGCAAAGAAGTAAAATTGTTCACAAGCGCTTTAAAAATGTTTCAGTACTATAACCGCATAGTTATGGCACAAAGGAAGCATTTGGATGATTTTTTACGTGGCAGAATCATCGGACCACTGGAATGTGGACGAACCCAGCTGGAAGTATCCGAGGAACTTCGAATCGCCCAGAGTGTCATCTCCAGGCTTTGGCAACGATTCCAAGATGATGGTAATGTGAGTAGATGTTACAGCACAGGTCGCCCCCGAGTTACAACGCTGAATGAGGACCGGTATGTGGCAGTTACTGCCAAAAGAAACAGACGGAGCACAGCATCAGACCTATCTCGTCAGCTCTCTTCAGCTACCGGTACGAAAGTTTCAAGGCAGACCATATACAGACGCCTAGGGCACATTGGTATATATGCTCGTAGGCCTGTCAGATGTGTTCCACTTACCGCAACTCACTGTCGCCTGCGATTAGCCTGGAGTAGAGAGCATGCATTGTGGACACCGCAACAGTGGTCTTGTGTGATGTTTTCCGACGAGTCCAGGTTTAGTTTGTAGTCTGATTCTCGCCGGAGGTACCCGTTACCACCAAGAGAACACCATTGAACGACACCGTTACGGTGGTGGATGATTGCTCGTTTGGGGAGGAATTATTCTTGGTTCCAGAACTGACCTGCATGTTCAGAGTGTAACGATGACAGGCCACATCTATCGGGATGTCATTCTGGAACAACATGTACGTTTGTTTCGGGGCGCCATGGGTGCTGAATTTCTGTTTAGGGATGACAATGCCCGTCCTCACCGTGCAAACATTGTAGACGAATGCCTTCAATCGAAGGATATCACCCGTATGGATTGGCCAGCATATTCACCGGACTTGAATCCAATAGAGCATGTGTGGGATATGCTTGGCCGACGAATTGCAGACCGTCAACCCCCTCCCACCTGTCTACCGGAACTTTGGAGGGCATTGCTTGATGAGTGGTGTAATATTCCCCAAGATCAGATTGATAATTTGATACTCAGCATGCCTAGGCGTTGTACGGCCTGTACTCTTTCTCTTTCTTTGCCTGAACTTCACTATCCTTAATTTATGGACAAGAGTTTAGATATGACTTACCTCTGCCCTTCTTGAAACAAACTGAACTCCACTTCTGTTGCATCAAGAACTGTGAGGGCAGTGACGGCCAGACATTCTTTGTCAGTGTGTGGGGGAAGAACACCTTGTAGACGAACCTCATTCCAGTCAGACTTTACCTTGCAGATATCAATACAGTCAAAATACCTAGAAAACAATACCTTTTTTAAGAAATGAAATTGCATGATGATTGCTCAATTATTGCAACTGTAAAGTCCCATTTACTAATTCATCAAAGTAACAAAACCCTTCCATACATTCTCACCAAACTAAGTTATAAAGCCTTTTCATCTTGCTATTACTATCAACCTAGTTAAAAAAGAATTTCTCAATGCATTTCTTGCTCTAGTAGGATAACATTCAAACAACCACTGCCATACATAGCTGCTAACATGTTTTCAAGGTGAGAAAATGAGCTAAATATCCCAAACTTGCTAATATTCTTGGGAATTTTAACTTTCTTCTATATAACTATATAAAATGATATAATAGAAACATCAGCAATGACTTCTCATACATTTAGATCTTCTCATGAGTGATAAAAAAAGATCCCGGATTACCATACTAAATATCTGATTTTTAAGTAATACTAAGCTAGGCATACACCAAGGGATAGGACCAGGCAAAGAAAATAAACCCCCTTTCCAAAAACACTTTTATGGTAGCCGAATCCTTTATGTTACAGATTTATATATAACTTTGTATTTATGAACACATAACTATCTATAATCTGAATTGTCTCAGAGGAAGTGTGATATGTATTGGCCAAAAGAGGGATCTGAAACTTATGGTGCCATTCAAGTGCGATTAGTTGAAGAACTAGTAATGTCCACATACACAGTATGAACATTTTCAAGACATTGTTAAAGCATTTTCACTCAATCCGTAATTGGTTTTGCGTGCCCACGTGACATCTGAAACCAATCACTGTCTACTGAAAATGCTTTCTTTAACATCTTGAAGGAAGTGTCCAGTTTGGTTAAAGTTCACATGTCCCGTCACTCTGTATGCCCATCTTTACTGACAACAAAGAACATACTTGATGACATCTTGAAAAGACATCCAGAAGACGCCTTCATCTGCTCCATGGGGGATGAGCTGTTCCCTGAGCTCAGGGGTCCACAGGTGGGATCCGTCTGACCAGTCCCCTCTCCATGAGTAATGGCCCCAAGGGTTGCGGAGTCGCACTAACCTGCAAATATTTATCCGTTCTAAATGTGGGATCTAACAGCAAAAATTTCAGCCTCCAGGTTTGGGAACAGATGTAATATAGGGTAAAATATTTTGCCAAAAGAAAGACTGGTCCTTTACTACAATTGTACCATGAACAAAATTTGGAGAATACAACTTTTGCAGTTAGATCCTTCAAATATGCTAATGATAAAGATGCAAATATATTAATTTTAGATACATGACACACAGGTAAGTAGAATGTGTGTGTTTTTTAAACTATATGTTTGGATATCAAATATCCCTAATGTTATTAAACTTGCCCAGATGCAGATATACAGGGTGTCCGTAAAAGAATGTCCGAGTTTTAATGGTATATTACAGAAGTTTATTTTATACTAAATATAACAAATCATACATGACATTGAAGGAAAACTAACCTAGTTTTTCCTATAAGTGCTCAATGTGTGCGCCTTTAGTGATACGGCACACATCCAAACAAAAATGCAATTCTTCCCATACTGTCTGCAGCAAGTCCGGAGTAATGGAAGCAACAGCCTGTGCAATTCCCGTATCACTAAAGGTGCATACATTGAGCACTTATAGGAAAAACTAGGTTAGTTTTCCTTCAATGTCATGTATGATTTGTAATATTTAGTATAAAATAAACTCCTGTAATATACCATTAAAACTCGGACATTCTGTATTATAGGCTTACTTTTATCGTTTAAGAATATGCATAATTATTTTTTACAAGTTAGGGTGGTTACTGGTTATGTATTTAAGAAATCATAACAAATATGTAACTGCTTAGTAACTTTAAAAAAAAAAGAAAAATAGTTTTATCAACATATACACTAGCTAGTAACAAAATATATTTGAAAAGAAACATATTTTGCTAAAAGATTATTTTAAAAAATGGTTGCAGTGTACATGAAACTTATATGGGAGAGTTAAAAGAAGATTTTCTTTTTGCTATGGAAAATTTGTGAAAAAGGCTTTCTTTCAAAACTTACCTTAATTCTTGGATATTTTGAACATCTAATACAGAGTAGGCATGCCTTGGCCTAAGACCAACAGCATGGTAATCTTGATCGTTAACTTGCATATTTCCACCACCACAGGAAGCACCCATCAGAAATCTTAATAAATATAATTAAATTTTTCAATATTGAATGCAAGTATTCAAATAATATACTACATTATTATCAATTTTAAAACAGTTATCAATAAATAAAATAAGCTAAGAACTAATTATTACAGATTGAATATTTTTATAACTTACCCAGCATCACGACAACTTAGCAGTTGTACCCAAATTAAATCATGATCAATGCCTTCTTCATTTGGAATTGAAGACGCTAAATAAAAAAGATTGACTTGATGTATAATATAAAATAAGTGCCAGGAATTATAGTGTTTAATTGATAGAACTAACTTAATAAATAACGAAAATAGGTTATTTAATTTATGACTTACGCTGCAAAGGTATGCTTTCACATGGAGCACCAGTTAAAGTTGATAGTCCCTCAATAGCACGTCCAGACACCAGAGCTTCATAGCAACCATGAAGTTTAGCAACTGCTTTTTCAATTAAAGGCACCCATAACTGCTTTCTTTTAGCCTAAAAGTAAGTTATAACAATCTGCATTTAATATATTGCTTATTATCATTAATAATTGTTATGAATATTAAAATGTATCTTCATTGTTTGGACTGAACTTTTTTTTGCATTTAGTCTGTTATCGGTTGTGATTCTGCATTTTAACATAATTTTCTGTTTTCAGATGTGTTCCTTTAGAATCCAGCAATATAACATAATTGAAAATATCTTTCATGGACAAATTAACTGTAATTAATAACTTACGAAATTCCACTATACAAATTTTTAAATTGGTTAAAACTAATATCAAACCAAAAACATACTGATAACAAAAATGTAACTAGAAATGAAAAGGCATTTAAATAAACTATTTTGGTATAAAATAGGGCAAAAAGCCTCACAATATAAATACAAAAAAGTATATTCGTAAAAAATATATACCTTTGAATAGAGAAGTTTCCCACGCGAATTACAAGGCAAAAGATCATCCACTAAGACGGTTGTCCAACAACCATCTTTACATAACCGCACTTGATACGCCCCTTGAGGACATATAGTTCTAGTCACCATCACTTGCTCAACTAACTCTGGTTTCTCAGCTAATACTGCTAATGCACTTAACAACCAACAGTTTCCAAGGATACCTATAGAAAATAAATTAAATGAATTAATATAGTTGCATTAAAAAATCACCCGTTAAAACAATGGCAAAAAAGTCTACAGGCAAAACTATTGAAACAAATTTAATTTTTAAATAATGGGTTAAAATTAAAGATATAGCTCTAAAATCCTATCTACCGCCGGACTTTGCAGCGAATTTATAATCGCTGAACTCCGATTTTTCTACCATCATAAATTGCGGAGATCCGAAAATTACGCAACTTCGGCAATCAGAACATCACAAAGCTCCGGCGATATGAAAATAGCAAAATTCCGGCGATCCGAAAAGCCCATATAAAATCTTTAAAAACCCATACATTTACACATATTTTCATGATTTTTGCTGAAATTCATGACTTTTTATGATCAACGCAATTATGATAATTAGATTTTAATCTCCAATCAAAAAGTAAAATAACAGGTAATATGTAACATTTGTTGAAGATTTACCTTGGGAAATATCTGAAGGCATTGGTGTTCGAAAGACAGCCCACTTTATTTGTTCTTCATAAGGATCACATGTTATTTCAGTAGGCCTTAGCCACTGGTCAACAGATTCATCACGGGGTTCCTCTGGGTTATAATACAAAGATTTTGGCAATGGTGGAAAGGAATCATCAATAAAAAATTCATTGTTCTGAAATACGAAAAGATAAGTTAAATTTAAAGAAATTAAAAATAGTAATTAATTAAATTCATAAAAATAAATCTAATGCAGAATTGATGAGAGAAAAATAGTTAAGTGTTGCGATATAGTCTTCTAAGTTTTACGATGAGCAGTGGAATTTTTTAAACCAAATTGATGTAAAAGTTTTTAAAACCTTTAATTCGATAAATAGCTTTTGCCCCATACATAAATGTTACTTGTATATGCAAGCAAAGGAAATATATTTTAATACTTTTTACGATAATCGACAATCTTAATGACAAATGTAACAAAAAATGTAGTTGCTATAATTAAGTTTGTAATCCCATCAATCTATGAATTATTCGGCTAAAGCTAACTGTATCAATTATAGTTTACTTATAATCAGGCACTTGATCCACCATGATGATAAAATAGTAATCACCATATGATAAAACAAAAGCTTGGCTTGAGTATGCCAAGTTAAAAAAAAACATCTGTAAATGTTGTTTTTCCTTCCAGTTACTTTAACCGCAGTAAAAGTGTTCAATAGGGTAAGCCAATTCGGCTCAGTCTTTGTGATGAGCATTTCTTAAAAATCGTAAACCTATTTTATGCTGTGAATTTTGGGCTCAATTTTAAAAACAAATAAAAGAAGCAAAAAAAATTATAATTATTGAACCCTATATCTTTGATATAGATAATTTCTAGTATTTTGTAAGAAAGCAATTTAAATTAGAAAATTCTTAAGAATATAAATTACTTTAGATTAGAAACTTACCTGTTTACAAAAAGTAATAATTTCGTGCCACTGCAGTCTAGCAAAGTTTTCTTCAACATTTCTTAAATCCTCTGTAAGCTCACTTTCTCCTTGACTAGAAGTAGTATGTGGTCGCGAAGAGTCCGGTCTCAAAGATATTATACTTCTCGAAGTTTGACACACCTCGCACATCACCTTGTCATTGGAATTGACAAAGGTACACGAAGTGCATTCCCAACTGTCATTCTGGTTGTTAACCCTGTCCCTGTGCCTCAATGTCCTGTTGGATAGAGGTGGTTGGTTGCTGTTGTCCGACTCGAAACGAGAAGTAGAACAAACTCGACATTCTGTGAGAGATTGGGGATTGCGGAGAGTGCAGCTCGAGCACACCCAACTCTCGTTCGGCTTCAGTGTCTTGAACTGTCTGCTGCTGGTGCTGTTGAGTTTTGAACCACCACAGGCACAGCAGAATCTCTCATTGGAAGAGTTGATGAGGGTGCACTTGACGCAAGTCCACTGGTCCACAACCGGCACCCCAAGAAGTTGACTCAAGTGCCGACCCGATTCGGCGGAACTGCTTCGAGAGTATCTCTCTCTGTTGCTGTCCCTTCTATCTGATATTCTATTGGAATTTATAGCAGCTGCCGCTGCAGTATCACAATTCTGACAAGTGGTGGCCCAGCCCGGGTTGCAGGTGAAACAGCATGCATTGCACACCCATGTCTCCTCGGAAGCCGACATCCTAGTCAAATCCTCCCCACACAAAATATCGGTTTTTGGCGAGGATAAGTCCGCACTGTGGCCATTCATACCATTCTCTTGCTTAACAGGTACAGGCTGAGAGGGCGATCGGCTTGGAACTTCCGAAAATGACTTACTTCTTCTGGATAATGGAGGACTCCTGTTTTGCGTGTCAGCTGAATTGTTTAGAGAGTTCTTTAGTTCTGAAAGGTACCCTAAGCTGAAAGCATTGCGTGGAAGAGTTGTGGGAATGTTTGGTTTTCTAGGAGTTTCACAAATCTCACATCTAGTCAGGCTACCAGAGTTTTCATAAGTGCATCTTTTGCAGGACCACGGAACTTCATTTTCAGCCTCAATATCCACAAGCATAACATCTTCAGCAGAGTGTGCTCCATTTACCGGATTGTCTTTGTTCTCTTGTTCCTTTGGGGTAGTGGAAGATCCATCTGAATTGTGGCGACTGACTTTCGCGCGATTTCTTTTTTGAGCAGATGATCGTTGACGTTTTGGAGATCGATTATGAGATAACTCAGTTCTTTTTGCCGGTACAGATTGAGAATTAAGAAAATCTGTTAATTCATTAGAACAAACATAAGTAACGTTATTATGCTTAGGTGTTTCACAAATAATGCATTGATTGGTCGACGATATATTAAGAAACTGACAACTTTCACAAGTCCATTTACTATCTAGTTTCGGTAAATGCCTGGGTGAAACATAGTGACTTGCAACAAACGGATCAGCGTCATTTTCAAATAATGAGTTCTTTAGTTGACTAAGCTTGGCTAAAGCATTTTGTGGTGAGATTCCATAAGCTCCAAAGTTTTTCAATTCTGCAAATGTATCACGGACTTTACTTTTCAAATCATTTCGTTTTCGCTTGCAATTGCATAGAATACAACTTTCTGTCGTGGAAGGATTGTAGTTATGACAGTGATGGCAAAACCAACGGAAAATATGATCTGTTTGTTGAGCCAATGCATTATGACTAGATGAAATATCAACCCCTGAATCTGGTGTAGGAGTGGATGGCAGATCGTAATCGGAAGAGCTGCATAAATCTACAACGTCATCTTTTCTCGAAGCACAAACAACGCATTCCGAACAAGTTTCTAGGTTTAAAAAGAAACACTGATTGCACTTCCACTTTGCAGTTTTCTTCCTTATACACTTCACGAATGTCTTCTCTAAAAAATTTATTTTATCTTTTTTCCTCTCATCAGTTGAAGAAAGCTTAAAATTGGAATCCCCGCTCGCTTCTTCTTTGATGGATTCGGCAAGGTTCACAAATAAATGAGACAGAGCTGCTCCAGAGGCCTGATTGATGTCCAGCAACGGCATGCCATGCCAGCTGACACTGCGGTTCTTGACCGGGGTATCGGCACTAACTTCACTGGTGGTAGAAACAGCTTTCTTAATCTTTTCTTTCTTTGGCCGCAGTTTTGCTTTGGGTGAAAACCTGTAGAACGAATATAAAACCTTTGTTAGTACAATAAATTCCGATTATACGTTCCCCCTCTCAACAGGTTTAATACCTACTCATATCTAAACAAATTTTTAAATTTTTTTTCTTAAACTCCCACTCTGTAATTTTTTTAATCAAAAATTTTATCTTTGTAGGTGGTCTTTGCTACATATCGTCACTACAAAAACATATATTCATTCCATTTTGCTTTTAAGTAGCATTCTTAACATAACACATGACCATCTGTCAACTTAATTAAGTTGATAAATTAATTACAGGTCATCTACAAGTTTGAAAACGATGCACCAAATATAGCAGACAAATCGCACCGAATTGATGATACAAACACCATGCATTTGTATCACTTACGTTTTAAATTTACACGATTTCCGTCATAAGTAATTTTCCTTTGAACCCGTGAAAAAAGCACAAGCGGTGTTTCATTATACAGTTCAAGAGTTGCAGTTGCTCTCCTTTGAGCAAGAAGTTTATACAACGCTAACTAAGTGAATTATCATATAAACAAACTCATTCAGATAACCATTTTAATTGATTCAAAGAACGATTGTCGCCTCAAAATTTCTAAGTCGTGTAAGGAAGATTCGGCGAAGGACGGACATTCCGGAAAATAAATTTATGTTTAAACTATAAAAATTTACTGAAAACTATTTTTTAACAGTGCATAGGCGTGCATACTGCATAAAAACAAAATACCATCAATTACAATACTAGGACTAAATTTTTGTATAACTATGTTCATTAAATAAATTTATTAATGAAATTCAGATTCTCACTTTGATTAATGTTGGGTGGCATTGTAATCCATGTTCAAGATGAAAAAAAAAACATATTGATTTTTGAAATTTTTTTCATTTAGTTCTAAGCGCTGCTAAAAGGGTAGTATTTTAATTTAGCTTCGTTCTACTATTATAGCCAAAAAATTGTTTTTTAGAAATGTTCTACATAAATTTATGCATTCCTGAGACCCCTAAAATTATGGAACTATAAATTGTCCTTAAAATCCATTGAAGGGAAAAAAAGCTTTGAAGTACAAAACAAATCTTATCTTATTTTAACAACTAAACCTCCTTAGAAAAAAAGATTTTTTTATATAGTAATATATAGTTTTATTAAAGTATGTGTAATAAACGAAACTCAAAATACAATATTAAAATAATTCTCAAATGACCATACCGACTCGTATATACGAAACAAGATCGACAGCATGAGAGCCAGTATCGCTGAGAACTACACCACCGAGGCCACATAACGCAATATTAAAAAGTAATTAATTTTCTCACAATACTTTACACAAAAGAAGCACAATACTACAATATATTTTAGACTAGCAAATAAATACCCGTTCTTCGCACGGACTAAAAGAATATCAAATCGATCCAAGTATATGTGTCATTTAATTTGCTATAGGATATTAAGCTTTGCCTTTGTTCCCGTTCATTATAAAGAATAAAATCCCGTTACTTATATTGCTTAAAAATTCTAAAATAAAAATACATCACTATAAAATGCACATTGCACATCCTCATATCACAAAAATCTTCCTCAATATGAACTTACTGTCATTTTAATTTCTTCTGTCGAATGACAACACGAAAGGGAAAAAATGATCAGATTTGAGCGAAAGTGGTGTATTTTTTTCAGAAAATTCGAATTCTCTCTAAAAATGGAACAAATATGAAAAAACTAAGCCTCAGGTGCACACGTTGGTATTAAAGGGATTCTTTCTTAAAAATTTCGAATTTCTGAGGGCAGTATAAGTAGGTCTTTTACGATCCACAGACATACAGACACACGGACTCTTTCTTTTATTATTATAGAAGACACTAAATAATATTTAGAAATAGTATTTGGTAATCTTATTTTTTTTTTCAAAAAACTATAAATTGACTTGATTTTATTGAAATTGCTATAATATTGCCGTGCACACAATTTTAAGTGATGAAAATTACACAAAACTTAGAGACACTTCTTTTTACGAAAAGAAATTTTATAACTTTAAAAAAAATTGCATAATTTTTATATCTGGAAAAAGATAACTTAAATTTTAAAAAATAGCTATTTATGAATGAATGTTTGAATTCGGAAATAGTAGAGCATTTGCTATACAGCAATATTTTTGATTTACAACTATTAAATAGATAAATCAGTCATCATTAAATTGGGATTCATACTACAAAGGCGGAATTAGAACATACATTTCATACGACATAATAAGAAAAAGCAAGAAAACAAAATATATTCATATTTGCTATCAATAAGCATCTAATTATTAAGAATTTGTTATGAATTTAACGCAATACACCGTGTTATGTGTTGATAAAAAATACCTTTTGTTACTATCAAGTTCAACAGCTCAAAACCTCCACAAACCCAAGTCATATTTTAACCACAGAATTAAAAGTATTTTGAATCTTCAAATATATGCATACAAACAAACTTACAAATCAGAGAAGTTTCAACAGGAGAAAAATAAACTTCGTCCTATTTCCACACAGGCAGAGCTCCCAAAGGAGAAACTCAATGTACCGCTAAAAATGACAAGCAAAAAACGATCGTACGGTTATTAGGTGACAGTAGCACATGGACTACTTCAAAAATACTACATATACGTGACTATGGTAACCAGTGGATCGCAAAACTATTGACCCGCGACAACTGAACAAGTTCAAGGCGTTCGTTCGGTAAAAAGCTTCCGAGTGCTACGTACAGAAATTCTAAGATTACTTCACCGTTCTGATGTCAGCTATATTTGACAAAAATAAAGTCAATGGACCGATTTCTGAGAGAATAGATGAATTCTGATTAGGGGTTCATTACATTTTAAGAGCTTGTTTCTAAAGACAATTACTATAGTCAATGAGGTTGTTGCTTCGATTTTTTTTTATTCCGTGCAACAGTTAGGTTGAAATTAAACTGTTTTGTCATGTGATTTTGAAATAAGTATTTGACTACTTCAATGCCACATATTTGAGAATTAAGAAAAAAAAACTTTTTAAATCAATGAAAATTAAAATAAACAAGTAGGTTTGTAACAGAATCTGTCACTTAACCCGCTTCCACACAAAAGTTGTGTTAAACAGGTAAAAAGGCGCCAAACACTGCATTAATTCTATATTAAACATTTACATGCTAAATTTGGCTAGTTTTATTTATTTTAATTCGAAAATTCAATAATTATTACTTATCGTTTGCAAAAATTAATTTGTATTTCAAAGAATAAATATGCACTATTCCTCGCTTTTAAATAGAATGAAAATATTTCATATCAACATACAAAGAATTTCGTAGTGAAATATATTTGACGTCATTTCAAATTGATCGATGTCGCAAAATAAATTTATTTTAATTTATTGTCTAAAAGAATTAAGTTTCTCGGGCGATTGTTGCGAATGGCAATGGTGATTTAATTCTAAAAACAAACAGGGCCTTTAAATATTTGTAATTCAAACTTTTAAACGCCAAAATTAACTATTTTCATTAATCTTCTTTCTCAGATTTAATAATTAGATTTAATTAAATTACAGTTCGTAAAAATATATAATTAGTACAAATGATGCTTTAAAAATAAAAGCGAAACTTTGCACATTTTTTATGCCTAGTTAGAATTCTCTTTGTATCTTTCTTCATACATATATAATGAACCATCAAAAGAACTCTATTGTGATATTACAACAATCCAAACTGAATCATAACACATAAATAAATATTCTTTCAAACGTTTGTATTTTTTTAATAAAATTTCTCGTACGAACGAAATGGCAACAGTGAAAATATTGAATAAAAATGGAATTCGCATGTTATTTCAATGTAGATTAAATTTTAAGTTATTTAAATTTTAAATAAACTTCTAATTTAAATTTTTTAATGAAATTTGGAATGTAGCCTAATATGATTTTTTGCTTCAAAATGACGTACCCCACTTGTTATGGGACTTGTGGATGGCAACATTGAAAAATGAACAAAATGAATTTGCATGTTATTTCAAGTAGATAAAAATTTAGTTATTTAATTTTAATAAACTTCTAATTAATTTTTTAATGAATTGGAATGTAGCTAATCGATTTTTGCTCAAAATGACGTATTCCACTTGTCTGTGGACTTGGTTCTTTCTGTGAAGTGGTGACGACAGACGACGCTGACGATATAAAACCTTCCTTTACTAACGTAGGTGAGTAATAATGGAGAGAATAGTAAAATAAAAAATTCTTAAAACGATGATACCTACTATATCAACATCTATTAGTAGAGTATTTTTGTGAAGAGTAAAAGTTTTCAAAAACCATAACAAGTTTAATACATTAATATGTATTTCAAATTAAAAGGGGATCCTATAGTTGTAAAGATACAGAATAAAAGTAGACTAAAAAATAAAGAGAAGACAAGCAGTCATATTTTCATTTTACATGAAGACATAGTGATTTTATATTGCCTTTGTCTTTTATAGAACACCACTTTCATTAAATTCACCCTATTATGTATTTGTGGCGGCGACGACAGATTCTAAAACAAAAATGGAAAAAGTTAGGGCAGCACCAGCGCATTATGAAACCTGATATATTCAAAACACACTTTTTAAGAATTAAAGAACTTCTTTTCATGTGAAATTTCCTTATTGGGGCATTTTACAACGCCTTTCATTCAGTACTGAGTACGAATGGACTATATTGGTTGAATAAATTTTGTAAGAAAAAATGAATATTTAATAACTAACACTAAGAGGGAGTAATTCTGAATTTACATGTTGTTTTAACTCTTTCACTCATAATGATTCCATTTGGAATCATCAGATAGAGATTTTTTTCTCATTAAGTTAAACTCGCACTTATTTCAAATAAATTTTATTAAATTCCTCTATATAGTCATATTTTCTTTTTGTATCATTAGATGGAAGAATCATGTCTTTTAAAGAATAAAATAATGTTTGTTTTAGTTAAATGAAAATATAAAAACCATGGTAAAATAAAATTCATTCTGAAACCATTTTATTCAATAAATTGTCCCTAAATTCTTCGTGCTTGCAGTTTAAATGTGTAAAAATTTAATTTCGACTATTTTTCACAAATAAAGTTCGAAAAAATTATTGTTATAATTTATTCAAAAAAGTTATGTTTCCAATTTTCCCCCCTTAAATTTTAGTTAAAAAATTAAGATTTTTTCCCCTGCTTTTTTAACATTTCATTATGGATGCATAATGAGTCTATTTCACAAATTTTAGATTTTTAAAATAAAAAATAAAAAGTTGGTACTGAAATGGTTAATAGTTCCCAAAATTGTATAGATGACATTTTTAAGACTTGATATACTTTAAGTCGTATTGAGTCTTTCAAAATAAATACTAATGGAAGATATTTTTTATTCCTTCGTCATGACGCGCCAACAATTTTTTTGCTAACCTTTACGGAGCATCTCAAGGACCAGCATCTTACGTCGCAGACTGTTATTAGGGTTGAAAGATCAGACGATATATTTTTTACTTCTGCTTTCAAAGAGTAAAGAAAAAAAAAGTTTCATAATGTGCTGAGTAACAACTAAAAGCATTTACACATTCATACATTAGATTCAACTTCAGCCATTATTATATAATGCTAATTTCAAATAAAGCAATTTGAAATATATAGGGGAGAGTGGGGGCTAATAAGTTTCAAAAAATGGAAAAAGAATCAGAAAATGACCAGAAAATAAAATTTTAAATACACTACTATTGTAGTGTAACAGGTTTTACAGGCTAAATATCGTTGGTTATTTTCCCCGCAGTCAGACTGCTAAAACGTAATGTAAAAACGGGGGAAAATATATTGAAATAAAACAAAGGTTGTTTTTTTTTAAAAATAGAGCGTGTTTCTTCAACTGGTTTCAGTTAAATAATCTTCGTTCCCACAGAAAACATTACTAATAATAATAACAATCATAGGCTTGTTATAGGCATTTTAAAGTAATTTTGATATTTATTTAGAGCTAGGCAGTAAATAAATAACACATTTGAAATGGTTTGTTTTCATACATGCTTTTATTTCATATTTATAGGGGAGGCCGGGGAATCGCGCCACTCTGGGCAATGCCGCCACCCCCTGTATCTCGCCAGCGGTGTGTGTGGAGGTAAAGCCCTGGATTCTCCCTGACTGAAGAAGTCAGGGAGAATCCAGGGCTTTATGTGGAGGGGGTCCTGTAAGCACTGACCTGTAGCAGGAAACACGGTAATCAGTAGTAGAGAGGCTTATGGCCATGCGGTGAGTTGGTGTAACATTATAAAAAAAATACGTTTTTAGTGAGTTTCATCTAATTTTGAGTCTTCAGAGATAAGTGACTATTATCCCTAAGTTAGATAAATAAGTTACAAATCATTGAAAAGGGCAATAATTTGGCTATGTTATCAGTTATTACGTTGTTAGTTTGGACGCTGGACTATCTACTTTCCCCTAAACAAGCCGTCGACGCAATTTTGTCTTACCGGGGTTATGCCGCCATCCTTTTCTTTCAGATTTTTTCTCAGATTAGAACTACAGAGACTTAATAGCCATTTACTAGGCCAACACAATTTTTATTTAAAGAATAGTATGGCATAGACTAACTAATGGTCATTTATTACACGTGTTACTTTGTTAAGAATAGTAAAGACTATGGCAGAGACAAGTAATAGGCGTTTACTACGTAGTTCGTTTAATTAAACCTATTTTAGTGCTATATGTTGTGCTTTATTACATCCTTTTCCATTATTCATAGATTATTTGCTGTGTTTTGATGGTGTGGCGGCATTACCCCAGGTACCGGGGTAATACCGCCACTCTGAAAGCTTTTAGAAAAAACAATTTTATTCATTTTCTATTAAAGATTTCAAGTTTCAAAAATCACTACAATATAGGTTATGAAATGTAGTATGCTATGTTTGTTACAATTTACAATTGTTCTAACACAACTCTGCATGAAAATTCCATTTCCCTTAAGGTGCCGCGATTCCCCCGGTCTACCCTATGCTACATTAATTTTAAAATTAAAATTAATCACAAAATAATTTGACCTCAATTAACTTTACTGAAATTGGGGAAGATAGGGAAAAATGACGAAAATGGGATACGTCCTCATCAATAGAAGATATTAGAAAATTAACAAGAAGCTTCCCAAATTTTTCTCATATATTCTTTATTTCTATGATCATATTAGGGCAAATCCAGAAAAAAATAAGACTAGGATATTTGTCTAAATCGGTAATTTACCCAAAAATGTTATACAAAGTATAGGACCTAGAAAAGGTATATTCAATGGATTTTCTTCATAAAATTACCCCAAATTTATTTAAATTAAGTTTTAAAATCTCGACATTCTGATGTTTAGTCACATGATTGCAAACTCTATAATGATTGGTCTGACATCAATTCGCATTAACCCCCCCCCCCCCACCTACGGTGCGACATTTATCTAACCAACCAAACTATGTGCTAACACTCTCATTTTCTGATAATGTGCTGACAGTAGACTAATTAGCAACACTGACACCATTTTACATCGCCACTGAATAATGAATATATTAACATTTTGAAAACCACAGGGCCTCTAGAGAGGCACTGCTCTTTTTTCATTTGAAAGAAAAATAACCGTAATAAATCCATGTTAAATTTCCGTTGAGAGTTTTCATTTACCCTGTTATTTTTTCAAATTTTGAGTGTTTATTTAGCACAACATTGTAGGTCACGTGCCATCAGGACTTTTGGCTCCACATATTTATGGAGCACTTATGTCACAGTATACTCAGGACAAATATAGACAAAAATACAACACAAATATCTATGCCATTGATGTTTTAATTTAACTATGATGCAGAAATAACCATAACTGAACTGATAAAATACAGACTCCTTCTCGAGGGCAGTGACACTAGTTGCCTCAAGCTCTCCCATCCAAAGTGTCACTAATTTATAAAATAGAGAAACTAAAACTCTTTTGAAGGTAGGAGACAATATTAGAACTCTCTCCAGCTTGAACAGAGATATTGTCTTCCAGTCGATCCATCCCCAAGTAGGAATTGAAATAAATAAGAAAGTGGACGTCCTCACTAAGCTTGGCGCTGAACTACCAAAGGAAAGTTTGCCGGTACCCACTGAAACTTTAAAGAAATTTGCATAGGGAAAAGTCCTAGAACTCCAAACTGTCATTCTCACTGATAATTCTAGCGGAAAAGTATGGGAGAACATACAACACAACTGGCCTATAATGAGCCCAAAACCAAGAAAGGAAGCAGTGGCTTTCTTCAGAATTAAGACTGACCCTGACTGGCTATCATAGCGTCTCCATAGGATAGGATTCCTGGACACTAAGGAGTGCCAGACAGGTAGAAGGGGCACTCTGAATTCTGACCACTTTATTGATTGTCTTGGACCACACCATAATGCCCAGATGAGAGGCGACCTGTGCTATCTCTACTGGGAAGCCAGGACTCACCTTCTCGACCTTCAAGGGGGTTGTCCCTACTGAACAATCTTTGTTAGCCTAGTCCTATGATGCCTTTTGCTTTTCTACTTGTATTGTTCATATTCAATGGATTCATTTCGTTCCTAATAAAGCCATACTAAAAAAACCATCCGTGCCCATATGCCAGGATTCGAACCTGGGACCTTCTGACTGCCTGGCTAGCTCACTGACCATTCAGCTGCTCAGTCACAAACTGCGTAAGCAAACTGTTTTAAATAAGCAATGAAGCAATCGAAAGCCATGCAATAATTTTAGAGCATGACTCTTCAAAGGGTAAAGTACATGGATTAATATTTTGGATTGGAACCTCATGTTTTTGACCAAAAATACAGTAAAAGGTGGTTTTATTTAACTACTTTTGGCACCAATGTTGATGGAGGATATATATTTTAAGCACAATTTGTTTTAAATGGGCACTATATGATTTAGATTAAAAGTAAGACTTAATGGTTAAGGTGCTCTGAAAGAAATAACTTATCAAAATTTATAACAAGTTGATAGTTATGATACTATCGATAAAAATGCTTTTTTGAACCATAAATTTATATTTTTTGACAAAATTAAATTACATTTTTGACTTATTCTAAGTCAAAAGACGGCCACCTTTAAAGTAAGGTCTATGAAAATAACTACAAATTATAAAGTTGATAGTATGATACTATGTAAAATGCTTTGACCTAATTTTATTTTTGCAAAATTAATACTTTGACTTATCTAAGTCAAAGATGCACTTAAACTAGTTAAAATATTTATATAGTTGGTTTCAATCTGCTCAAGTGTGAAGAGCAATGCTTTCTAGCAAAGAATTATGTTAACATGACAAGGCACAACACTTAGGATGTGTGCTCTTATGGTCAAAGAGGTGCAGTTAGTAAGCATATCTCTAGTTAGTAAGCTGTTTAGCTACATGGCATTTGTTTACTGTGTGCGGGTTTCAAAGCTTTACCTATGTTCACATACGAGTTGGGTAGCTGCTGGTCATAGGTTCAAAAAGCCCTACATCTTTATGGGGTCATTAAATGAGTACCAAACTTGCTTGATAAGAAAACTAGGTGGTTATCATCTAACTAGACACTTGGCAAGAACAATTGCTGGTATATTAACACCTGAGGCCCAATGGCTACAAAAACAGGGATAAGCACTAGGGTCACATGGGGGAATTATGGGGCAAAAAACATCCTATTTTTTTTCTAAAGTATGAAAGATAAAAATTTAATTTGGCATGGAGTAACCTTAAATAATTTAGAATTTTTTTTTAAATAATCACTTTACCTAAAATTTCATTATTATTAATTTTATTTTAATTATTAAGTGACCAGGATTTACCCCGGATTTGGGCAATTATGGGTCACACTGGGGTAAATATAGGTCACCTTTTTTATTAAGTAATGCATGTCAAAAGTAAATAAATATACCAAATTATCATTTTCTAGCACATAAAAAGATTGTTTAACTATATGACGCATTGTTTTTAAGAAAATTAAGACATTTATTTATTATTTATTTATATAGTAATATTTATTCTTGGAGCCTGTTACACTTTGTCTCTACTCTAGGCCCACAAATCCGAGCAAAATTTCTTATAACATTTGTATGCTATATTATGTTTATTTTATTATTATCTACAGTAAAGGGATTATTTCCATGTAAATTAACAGGTCCATAGAAAATGTATTTGTTAGGAATTACTTCCAAAATGTCTCATTTCGGCCAGTGAAAGTTTCCGGCTCCTTGCTCCAGAAATTTCATTTCTACATTTTCTGTGTCCAAAATATTTTGGTTATTTTACCAATGTAGAAGGGGGTCATTGTCGTAATATACAGCAAAATGTGTCTGCTCTTCAATTACAGAATGAATTCCTTGCAGCACCTTCTAAGGAGGAATTTTTTTGCAACTGTTTTATAGAAACTAATTCCTTTTCATTAAATGGTTCTTGGTCAAATAAAAAGAATGGTTGCAGTTAAAATGTAATTTAAAGTTAGTTAAAGTAAATACAAATATTATTTCCACAGAAAAAAATAATAAAAACACCTGAAAAATCAAAAAATATCACTGACCAAGAATTACCCCAGTAAACTGGGGGATAAATCACTATACTTTTAAAATTATTTAAAAAATTAATAATGAAAATATATATATAGGAATGAAAACCTTAGACCATTTTATATTGAAAAATAGCACCAACACAAAATAGTTTGTTCAAACATGTTTCTCTAGTGTGGATCTTTAAAAAAATCATGTTTTTCAAAGACAATCTTTTTTGAAGATGTTTTTATAGTAGTGTAAAAAGTATTTTTTTCTATTATTTGCTGCAGAATTACATTGTTTTTGAACTTGATATAAGAAAATAGAATGTATAAGGATGACTTGGAATAATTTAGTTGTTTTGTAAAAACCATTTTTAATTCTTAAAAGTTAGTGACCATTATTTACCTCGAAAAAAGAGTGACCCATAATTCCCCCATGTGACCCTATGCCTCATGAGCTAGTAGGTTTGGGCAGGCCTTAACTTAAATAGTAGTCATTATTTTGTAAGATAAAGTCAGGCTCTCTGTTTCCGGCATATAAAAAACTTGGATCGAGGAAGAGACTACATTGAAAAACATTATACAACATGCAACAAAACAAAGATTTGTATAACATTTCTAATTTGATCTGGAACAACTTTTAATCTTCTATAATTTGCTTTAATAGTATTAGTTAGGTCTCATAAAAAAAACTGGTCCAGATCACTAAAAATTGATAGCTGGACCATAAGAATTCTTCTACATTTTATACCCAATCATTAACAAACAACGTTTTAAAATATTTCGATACTACAATATGGCTGAGACACACTTATTTAGGAATAAATATATTCAGTAAGGGATTAATCAAAGTACATATATTTTAACAGGAGAGACAACTAAGTATAAATAAAACTATCTACTAGGGCAAAAGACAGAAATTGCCTTACATTATGCTTTGTGTAATTATGAAAGAGAACCCAAAATATGTTTTATTACATGCATATTAATTTTCAGGGTATTTTTTTAATCTTCATTGAAATAAACAGCATGTAATTTCATTAACTTAAAAAAATAATATTTACTTTTATCTGTAACATCATAAAGTTTTTGATATAGCCTATCACATTTATTGTAAAGTAAGTTAGCAAAAACGCTATTTGAGTTGAATTTTTTAATACAGTTTGTAACTATATACATGTCACAATAATAGGTTTGGTAAAACAAATACCAAGCAGTTATGAAATGTGTTAAATAGGTAACTCAAATGAGTAAATACACATATCAAAAAGAGAATATATAGTAGTTTCGAAAAAATAATTAGAATACAACATTTTACTGCAATGTTATGTTATTTAACAAATAAAAAAAATAAGTAATTAGCCCTACTATCCTGTTCAAATCGCTAACTTATCATAAATATTGATGTAATACATAAATTTGATTAAACTAAACCATAAATTATATCAGAGATAATTTCAAAAATATAACATAAGCAGTTTGTATACACTGAAACTCACCGATTTTGATCATCAGCTGTTATGGAGTTCAATGCTCTGTCTGGAGTAGGAGCGCAGACGACATAAGATAACTCTATCTCTTCAACTTCCTTCTGTGAACCAGGTATCGGTTTCTTGGAATGTGAAGGTGCATTTGATCGGATTCGATGTGGAATCTCTTGCACCAGTTTTGGGTTTTCGGTGGGGGCCCTCCGTCGATCCCCACACACCAAACATGATCCTCTCTCCGTAGGATTGATGGACGTGCAATTTTTGCAATGCCATTGCAATACGGATGCATTGGATCCCATTGTAAACTTACACATTCAAGAAATTGATCGAATAAGGAGGCTTTTCTTTATCCATTGTGGAAGAGAACGGTTCTCTTTCCTTCTCCCACGATTTATAGGGGTTTCAGAGTCAGTGTTGACAAAACACAACACGTTCTGTTCTCCATCTTTGCAATCAGATGCGATTTGCGATCATCGAAGAGAAACTCCATTCGTTATGATATAATGAAACATGGTTAATTTTTTGTTAAAAAGATTAGCCTGCGAATTATAAATTTTACTGAATTTTGTCGGAAGTATTTAATTTTTTTAATTAAAATCGTTATAACACCAATCGGACTACTTTTTATACTTTATTTTACTAACCCATTTAATGTAAAACCGAAACAAAGCAGACGCTACAATGTTTAAAATGAAAGTATAAATTAAAAGTTCTTGCTCTCAGAAGCAACATTTTCTTTCAATTTAAATTAATATTTAAATGCTACTTTTTATCTAAAAAACATTATATAATATATATTATAATCTTAAAAATTGAAATAGCGAATTGTTTACAAAATGATTTTACTTTATTTACTGTGTACATCTGGCATCACTATCTTCGAAAAATTAGTTTCGTCGTTTTGTTGAGTTACTTGCTTTTGCTTGACTTATATTATTTATCATGGATGTAACAATTTTGTGTTTATCGTGTGATAGTCTTTTGATCTGTTAACACATTATCATTAAAGATATGGTTTTACTAAGCGATAACGAATCTAAAACATTTAACGCAAAGATCGTGATAGATACACTAACTAGGACGTGTTAATGTTTACATTTTTGAGACACTTCCTTTAAACTGAGTATGAATTTTAATTTAAAACTCTAGCACTTGTTAATTTTAAACAAATTGAAAATATTTTCCAAAGGTTTAAAAGAACTATTAAGTTTTGTCATGCTGTTGCTGTGTTAGATCATTGTAGTATTGCGTAATGGAAGGTGTAGTTCACGACGGATGGCTTGTAAAATCGCCGCCAGAAAAGAGAATTGTCAAACCGGTAAGAAAATAATTTTATAGTCTTATTGTTTCATTGCATTAAATTTTTTTTACTGATAAATTATAGTTGCTGTGATACGTGTAACAATATGCTCATGTCTGAGTCATCGTGTGTCAGAGATAGTTTATTCATTGTCAATTGATGGTAAAGTCTATAATATATACTTTATATATTGGTGACTCATGGTTCGAACTCTTCGATTGATGTTTTAGGTTATAGCTCAGTTTTTTTTCAAAAATAATCTAGTATAATTTTGTGCAAAATTAATTGATCTGTTTGTATTCTATATTGTCTTATGTGGCCACAATAACACATCAGGTGTAGTCCTCCCATTGCAAGAAGAGACTTGTGACATCATAAAGGACAGTTCTATTACGCGATTTTAGGTAAAAGGAAATTAAAACTCCCAAGAAATGCTGCAATTTTGTGATATTCAGCACCTTTTTTCCCCCAAGAAAGCATTTTACCACAAAACTAAATACGACGGTGGTTGTTTTAACTATAGTCGCACTTGAGCAAGAATTGCACTGATGCAGTGTTATCGAACTCCGTTGGTAGTAACTGGACTTGTCTTTTCCTCGAACTAACACTACATTCCCTCTAATCATGTCTCGAGTTTATTATGTCACAGCTTCTTTAAGGGACTAACATGGCCAAATGGTTAAGGTGTTCCTATTCAAGGATTACTTTCGTCGAGAGTATTGTTTCGTTTGCTGACTGCTGGCAATAAAAAGCCGCTAAGTCTTAAGAGTACTCAGCCCCGAAGGAATCATGCGTGTTGATCAAATGTATGGAGTTCGAAGTTCCGATAGTGTTAACATACAATATTGCTTGAAGTTCTGTTTGGATGCTAGCTCAGGTATGAACCTCGTGAAAAATGAAACAAACATTTTGCTCTATAAATTTTTTCTATCCATTTTATTGCACAGGCTAACAGCTGTTTTGATTATGAGTTATATGAAGCTGCATTCATTTGAATATGATGCCCTGAATTGACGCCTATTAGCTGCTCAGTGTTCTCATCATCTAACTGTGTTTCACGCATAAGAGGTTTTTCTTCTTGGTTATGATAAATCTAGAATTTGTAACAATAGTCACAATTACTCCTGATAAAACACCGTTATTTAAAACACAAAAGGTTTTTTTTATGTATGTATCAAACACTGCAGTAAAATAACGATATCTAGCGGCAGGGTGTAAAAATTGCTTTGGTGTAAATAGTTCATATTACGAAGACACAAGATTCTAATACGAGAAAATAATGTAATGTATCATATCTTTAACCTCTTAATGGCTTGATTTGCCCACTTGGGGTACACTTTAAAGGTTTTGTTTGAACCGATGCGTTATGAAACTTTCAACACTTTTTCTTAAAGAGGATAGCCCAGTTTGAGTTTTAGTGCGACATTGAGCAGCCAGTCTATTTTTAGAAGTTGCTAATTTGGCAAAAGGAGTGTCATGAGATTATGGGTTGCTGCAGTTTTTGAGTGAAGTGGATTTTTCCAACACCCCTTTTTTGAAATGAACTCGACCAATGCAGAGTCTCTTCTTGTAATGAGAGGACTATAGCAATAGTTTTTTTAGGCTATCAACTTTTTCATATTTCCTCCCCTCCTAACAGGATGTCGAACATTTTTAAGGATGTATGTGCTTGCAAATTCACTAAAAATCCAGTTTTCATATAAAACTATGTAGATTTACTCAGGGAAGGATTTAAAGATTTACCGCCTCTAGGCTACGATCGATTTGCTGCTATAGTTTTAGTTTTCTTGTAGTTATAGTTTCTTTATAGTTATAGTTTTCTTGACTGTATTTTCTTTCTACATATTAGAATCATCTATGTACCTTTACACTCTAAATCGAAATATTAGGCGAATTTTTTAAACTGTTCTACTATTTTTGTTTCAACTTCCAAATCCGGGGGAGAGGGTGTAATTGCCCTCGCAGCTACCAGGTTTACTACTACTACTATATATGGCTGCATTCTAGAGCTTGAGGGGATCGACCAGATATGACAGCAATTTTAAGGCTGCAATCTCCGGCTGCAAAACTTTTCCAACCTGCAGCAAGTGCCATCTTATTCCAGCCTCTCCTGAGCATAAGACTGTCTGCTTCTAGGTTTAGAAGACCTCAGTTCCTCTCCACTTCTCGCAATTGACTTTGCCATAATACATGGACTCATGGGCCAGATTTAGTTGTTGCTAGGTCACGAAGGTTTAGAAACAACAACAGTACTATATATATGTTTACGATTTACGCATTAATTTAAATTATTAGTTTTCTTTCTTAAAAATATTAGTATCGAAATAATTTTTTTATGCCGATTGCCTCTTTAATTGGTCATAAAATTTGCTGCCCCAAAAATTTGCCGCTCTAGGCTACAGCCTACTTAGCCTATTTAGAAATCCGGCCCTGGATTTACTTACAAATATAAAAGTAATTGAAGTTTTAGTATCGCTTTAACATACACAGTATGTCTTTGGTGCAATGTAGAAGTCTGTTATTGGTTTGCAAAGTAGCACAAACTTTAACATATGGCAAATTCTTTCATATAAGAGAGCTTGCTTGTGTTTTCAATTGGCAATTTCTGAGCTTCTCTATATAGAGTGCTATAAAAGGACCTACGTTTAATGTCATGATAAAGTATTACTTCTGATAAATTGTAAATTTGCCTTTCTTGAATAGAAACTCTTGTGTTAATCTCCAAACACATATCACACATTTTAAAACGCAGAGTGAGTTCCTTAAAGCAACAATCCTTTTTATGATAGCATCTGAAGTGAAACGTTTTTAATGGGCAAAATTTACACTATCATATAATGAATTATAATGATGGAAAAAATTAACAGCATGTGAAACAAGCTGTAATAATTAAATCATTGCCAACCAGCACAAACCATAAAAGGCAAAAAAGAAAAATAATCCATGTGTTAATTATCACAAAAGTTCACAAAAAATCAACATAAAATTCCAAGAAAATGGTGTTAAATTTCTATAAAATTTGTTCCTGGCCTCAAATTTGGCAAAATCTTACATAATGATATTTATCATGGCTTTGCGAACCATACTTAAAAGGTTAAGGAAAAGAATGGTCCGTTTCTTTATATAGATTCGATTGGTGTTCATTTTTATCTGTTCTCTTTATTAGTCTAAATTCCGACCAAAAAACCTGTGTTTAAAGTAGGAGGGTTTTTTTTTCAATCTCTGATGGGCTGTAAAGAAAAGACGGGTCAATATACAAAAAAGATTTTATTTATTACCAAAAGTAATGTACTATGCAGCTTATTTCTCTACATTACCTTGACGATTAAGGCATTTGTCATATGATCTGTGAACAAGCTTTGCAATACCCTCTTCATACAATGTAGCCGCCAAGTGAATTGCGAGCTGTTTTTGGTTTCTCGCAGGCAGAAGGAAACAGTGCAAGGGAAATTCATCAAAGAATGACTCGAGTGTATGGAGACACCTTTTTGAGTGATGGCGTTGTTCGGGAATGGTGTCGAAATTTTAAAGGTGGCCGAACAAGGTAAAAGAAGTGGGTCTGTCGCTACAGACGACATTGTTCAGCGAGTTGACCAAGCGGTTAGGGAAACTCGAAAGTTCACCATAAGTGAATTATCGATTAACATAGTGTCTTGGAGGGTAGAGCTTCCAAATTGACGTAAAGCTCAAAAACACTGCCACAAATCCCTTCCAATCATTGGTGCCCTACATTTTATGAAGAGGGTATTTCAAAGCTTGTTCACAGATATGACAAGTGCCTTAATCGTCAAGGTGATTATGTAGAGAAATAAGCTGTACTGTACATTACTTTTGGTAATAAAATCTCTTTTGTATATTGTCCCATCTTTTCTTTACAGGCAATATTGGAGGTTGAAAAAAAACCCTCGTATTTTCACACTTCACATAGAAAAACAAAAGTATACAAAATGTACATTGAATGTGAATTTTAAGTACTTTCCCACCACCATCAGATGATGCAGTTGTTGTTTTTACTATCCGAGTTTAGGGTTTGACGTTGATTAGTATGTAACAACAAGTAATATTTAAGAGGCTTTAAAAGTGGAAATTCAGTTACAATTGACTAAAATGGCTCTTTTTTTCTAACTTTTACGTGTTAACTTTGCTAAATTCTTCGCCTTAAAAAGTCCGTATTCTGTGATAAAAACTGAAAAAAAATTGAATTGTCCTAAATCAGCTTTATCTTAATTGGGAAGAATGACTTAGGCTTTAATTTTTGACAGGATATCCAAAAATGTGTTTTACTTACATTATTAATTATAATTAAACATGCTTGCTGCCTTAATTTTCCTTATTTTCCATGGTCCATAGAGAAATACCTACCTACTATGCTCAAAAGACATTAGCTACCAGTTACCACAACACTTTAATGATATTAGCTTTATTTATTTGTATTTAAATCATTTTCCTCTAATTATTTTAACTCTAAGTATACTACTTATCCATTTATGAAAGACTCTGTCTGGATACTGGATATAATGAGGAAAAATACTACAATAAAACAGAAATATTTTAAAAAGGAAATTTTTGTAATTTAAGTGTCACAAACACATGCATTAAAATTACAAGAATTTCTTTTAAAGAAAACATTTATTGTAGTTTTCATCATTATCCAGACAGTTTAATACATGTTCAAAATTATTTTTAACTACAAGCTGCAGTTCAAGGACAACACTGTAGTTAAATTTGGAACACACTTATAACGATTCACGTTTATAACTACAAGCATTAAAAAAAATCAATATAACTGTAAATTTTTAAAAGCTATTATTCGCTATGGATATATTATTCGCTAATGATTTTGTTCAAAAGTTTTATATAGCTACAATTTACCCATCTGAGGTATGCTGACTTACAAAACTTTCACATGGGTGTCAGGTTTTCCACAAACAAACTTGATTTTTATAATTTAACTCAAATTATGAAATATATTGAGTGGTCACTTATAATCATGTTACAGAAATGTAAATTTTAAATATTTTAATTAAAATTTCAGCTGATTTTCTGATATTCCAAAGGGATAGTTTGTTGTCCAGTGGAATGTATTTTCCCCTTTGAATAAGTTTAAAAAATTAAAAAAGTTTTTCCTCATGTGTTTTGATAGTCTATCTGATCATTAATCTAATTGGTTGTTTTATCTTTCATTATAATTTTACACCTGGTAGATAAGTTTTCTTTTTAATTCAACCAGTGGAGAAAACCATTTTTTTTAAAAAAATGTCAATATTATATATTCAAACCGAAACATATATACAAGTTTAACGAATGATAGCTTTATTATTCACTATTATAGGGAAGGCCGGGGCTAGTTTAGATTAAAAATAAGCCATTTTGGAGGCATCAACTGTCTTCTTGGTTTATGCAGCAACACATCATATGGCACCCACTAGAATCTTAGTTCAGTCAGTGTAGTGGTATTGTAGTTGGGCTATGTCCTGACTACGCCACATATTCAACAAATTTTGGCGACTTGGCAGAGTCAACCACCATGCTATTGCATTGCTTGGCGCGCTTGGCGGTCGCCAAATTTTGTTGCGTTTGTTGCCTTTGTGGCGTTTGATGTCGTGTGAGGACATAGCCTTAGGACTGTTTTTGTGATATTTTTCAATGTTGAGTAACTTTTCATGCTTACATTCAAACCTAAATTAAATGTACATTTATTAAACTTACTGTTTTATCATTGCGTATACCAAAAGGGGGTCCCCTTCTCAATGTAACTATGGTTTTCAAAATAATTTAAACCTGTTTTCGTTTATTAAAGTCAAAATATGGTGACATGGTAGGTTTTCCAAAATTTTATGTGGCAAGAATTCCAATAATGCATCTATGACCAAATACAATAATAACCATACATTAAGTTCTAAATGTAAAAGGTTTTGTTCTACATTGAAAAGTTGTCTAATATAGTTGTCTAATATTTATATATTATTTATTGTACAATTATGAACACCAATGTTTCTAAAAAAGTTTGGCAAATATTAAAAATAGTAATGATTTTTTAAGTGAATTTTATCACTTTTAATTGCAAATTTGACAAGTTAGTAAAAAAATATCATTGAGAATGTAAAACATTCAAAATAGTATTAGGATTTATCTAAAATGTAACTGAAAAGGGTATATGTAAAAAATAAAGAAGATATTAGTTTTTAAACCAATTATAATGCTAATTTAAAATTGAAAAATATTAATCTGTGCTTCAGGGTCCGGTTCGTCCAAGAATGTGATGTTTTCGGCCGAAATTAAAGTAATGGACATACCTTTTGCCGCAATTATAATGCTTATTTTAACTGTTTTACTGGTCAGTTATATTAATTTAACATAAAATATTTGGTATGGTTAAAAAAAAGAAAAATATTACATTTCACATGATGTACCATTCCATTTTAATTGTTAAATTACTTTAAGAATATATAATTTTTTTAGCATAATTTTTTTTAATAGCGAACACGTACACCTTCTTTGGACATGAGTTACTCAAACATGCTAATTTTAAAGCTTAAATTCTCGGAATTGCGAATTCTCAATAATAAATGTATTTTTTTAATGATTCGAACATGCTAAGTTTTAAAAAAAAAATCGACGAATAACGTAACGAATATTGTAATAAATAGTAATTGGATCGGTAACGGACGTATCAGCAATGGTAACGGACATAACTCTTCCGATTTTTTCTTTTTTTTTTAATATTTTCATTTGAAGAAAAATTCTATTCTTGGCAAAATCTTCTTAACGAAAGGTAACTGTACCTTTTTAAATTAAATTTATCTTATATTATATTATTTTTCACTTTTAATGATATATTGTCTTATTGCCAAAGAAATTATTAATATACATTTGAACAATATTTAATTACTGAATTTCAAGTTTCAAATACAGGAACATATTTTTGTAAAATATGAGCATCAATGAAATAAGAAGGTAAACATTTAAGAGAATTATAACAAAAATAGTATGGAACTTTTAAAATTGTATCGTTTAGTTCCATCTAGTATGAGAACTTTATTTTTCTCAGTTTTCTTTAAATACGTAACTTCCTATCCAGCATCAACTACACTTGCAAGTTTGAGCTATAAAAAAATAGTTTTCATAGGTTTTGATGAAACTTTTACTTTGACGAATGATTCCAATCTTATTGTATTATCAGGATCATTTTCTTGCTCATCAGTCCCACATAATGTTTCAATACTTCTGAAATTAAACGAAAATTTTCATGGTAATCTAATCATACATGCATTTGCATACTGAGTGTGGTAAGTTACCAAGAAATCTATTTGACGTGGTTTCAATCGGGAAAATGTGCTCAAGTTGATTTGAAATTCATTATGCTTATTCAAACAAATATAATATGTAATGATGGGTCTCTTTCATCGAAATTCTGCGATATCGCTTTTGCAAATAAGATTTCCTTCGTGTTCCACCTTCGTTTGAGTCTTGTATAATTACGCTAAAAGTAATTGCTAACTGCCATTTCACATCCAGAATATATTCTTTTAATAGACATTTTCGACCTGAAATTACCACAAACAACTAACCTACCTACTGTGCAATTGCATTTACAACAGATTTCCCCCCCCCCCCACATAATGTGGCTAGGCTAGGCTAGGCCTAGGCTATTTTAGCAAATTTCTTTGTACTCTTTTAGCCTTGCCCAGGGCTTTTGAAAATATTTATACGAAGCAATTCTACTAACAACTTTATCATTTGGCTTTGCTTCTATTATTCCGTTTTTGATCTGATATTGTTTTTAAGTTGCATAATTTAATCCTTTTTTTCTCTCCATTTTTGCGTAGTTTTGCCATTTTCTTTAGGAGTATTTCATATCGTTCCTAGCTTTCATTTTTCTAAGTCTGTTCTTTTATTTATCTTGTCCTTGGTTTCCAGACTGTTTTCTGCGTTCCCTATCTTTGTTTCTCTTTTTCTGTCAGAGGCATATTGAAATGTATCTAGCTTATACTGTTAAAGTAGAATTATCTTTAAAATTTTAAGCAAGAGGCTCTTCTTAAACAGAAACAGATTAAATGTGAGGACTTTGACGCATGCTATAATACTTCTGACATTGTTTGGTTTTGTTTTACTTTACTTATAAAAACAAAACCAAGTCGTTGCCAAAATATTTTTTATCTAAAACTTTACACAGAAAATTCAATAAAAAAGAATTTGTTGCATGCGTTTTAACTTAGTAAAGTAAGCCAGTAATTTAAGCTTTAAATAAAAAAGGACAATTTTTATTTTCTGATTAAAAAAATATAACATTATTATCTCATAAATAAAGCCAAGTTTTCTGAATTAGGTGACCATGAAGGTACTTTTAAATTGGTATTAAATTGGTACAGTGCATCAAAGTTGGCCAAAAACTATACAACAGACCCCTCAGAATGTAAGTTTCCAATGGTAAAATTCCATGAATTGAATATGAATATTTAACTGAAATATGAAATGAAATGTTTTAATAATTTTATACATTTAATTTAGGCAAGACAAATTTACAGAAAACATTTTTTCCTAAGTTTTTCCTAAGTCTTGCCTAAATTAAATTTATTAAATAATTAGAACATTTCGTTTAATATTTCAGTTAAATATTCATATTCAATTCATTACTTTTACCATTGAAAACTGTTACATTCTGAGGAGTCTGTTGTGCAGTTTTTGCCCAACTTTGATCCCACTGTATCTCTGGAACCAGCTCAAAATAGCATACAAAATTTTTGTCACATGTTTATGTCAGAACGAAGTACTACCTGTATTAATTTCAATTTTTTTTCACTCAGTCCCTTTTGAGATATTTTACGTTAAAAATGGCGAAAATACGATTTTCAGCAATTTTGAAAAATTGTAAAAAAAATAATAAAAAAAATCCTCAAGCTATAAACTTTAGAGCAAGTAGTTCTATAACTTGTCTATACAAGGAAAAAAATATTTAAGGCGGGTCTCTTCCTTTTACCAAATTTTCAGCGCTAGAACTCCCTTTCTAAGCGACTTTTCATTTTTCAGTTGTGATTTTTTATCTCCCGCTCCCGTATTTTTGTTCATTTTGATTGTTGCCATTAAGAGATAGAAATATAAGGAAATTTGGGAGCCGTATAAGAGTATTATATATATGGAAGTTGACATTCTGAAAAGAATGGTTTCGGTAACGGACGTACCAGTACATTCGTTACCAATAATTTACCAAATTATATTTTTATATACGAATGTTACAGAGCATCATGCGAGATTCGGGAAGGAGTCGAGCCAAATCTCTCAAAATCCACCAAGAGGGGTGAAGGGGGTGGGGGATAAAAAAAATCGTCAAAATAGCATCACGTATTTATGGATATCCCCTTTATAAACCATCACCCCAGATTTTGTACATATAGGCAACATATGTAGTAAATTTCTGTGACACTCTAAATAAAAATAATGACTCAATAATTTTCCTCCCAGTCTAGCTATCAAGGATACATTGAAAATGCGAACGTTACTGCCTTTACTATTATAGCAATAATTGTGATTGTGTGCATTTACAGTTTCTTCAATGCAGCCGAGTAATAGTGAAACTAAATCTTTTACCCCTAATCTACTTCATTAGCTAGGGTCATTGTATGCCATCTGATCTTCGTACACTGTCAAATTTTGTGAATTCATCTAAAAATAGACTTGTTTATAGTTTAAATACTCTAATCAACGCATGTTCAAAGACTGAGTAAGTAATGTTGAAAATGCTCGAGATAAATACAAGCAATCCTATGACCTGCTATCGTTGAACCGCATATAAAAACAGTTCTTTGTTTCAATTGCTAAGATTTTATTTATTCTTTGAACTACTTCGGGGGTCATCAGTTAATTTCTTATCTTATCATATGCACCAATTTCCGTTTCTTTTTTCGGATTAGCTGATTAAGTGCTAAGTTATAGTGAGGTATAGGTGTATAGGTGACTGATTGTATTTGATATTTATGCGTCGGTTGGCGTATACGTACATCCTGATTTAACCTCGATTTCTGCTGTAAATGTCCCATTAATATTGTGGTATGACTTTGTTTGGCTTGCAATTTCCCAATCAAAACCAGCCTTTTTTTGTTTTTCAATTGAAAATGTTTCAGAAAATTAAAGAAAAGATCAAATTTTAAATCACTAGTCAATTAGGAGTCTTATTGTGGCAACTTTGGTCCAAGCATTTAAACATTAAAAAGTTGATTCCTTAGTTTTCGACTGTTTTAATAATATTGTAAAAAATTTCGTGATCGAAGCCAAGTCATAAACCAAGATATGCCGAGTCTGCAAAAGGCCTGATCCGGCCAAAAAAAGCATGCCTTTGTAAAAGATTTTTTTTTAAAAGCGCTGCTTTCATGCTTCCAAAAGACAGTCAAGAATTAAAGAGTAGTCTTCTGCAAAGAGGCAGTTAAAATAATTATGTGATTATTTCTCTAATAAAATGACCATGGAAGTCACAATTTAATCATGGTAGTAGAGGTCATCAAAATAACAACTTTTATACGAAAAATTCACGTCTGTATTTGGTTCTTCACATAACGTCTTAGGGGGATACGGTACCCAAAAATTTGTCAAAATATCGATTTTTCAGTTTTTACTTCTTATTATTCACAATATCTTTCTGACCATTTACTGAAAGTTTCATGATGATATCTTCTGTAGAAAAGAAGTTATTAAATATTTTCTGGAGTCATTCCTATAAGTTTGAATACGTATTTCGTCTGCTTTCAAAATGTTTTCTCTGTTTCGCGTTTTTCAATTCTTGTGTTTAAAAAATCCCTAAGGCTTTTTTGCTAATTAAGTTAGAATTTTGACATTTTTAACCTGTGTTCGTATATAAATGGTGCACAAAATTGTGCATGGAATAAGGTGTACTATGTATAGTTTTTTTTTGTAAATGTTGAATTCAATAGTTTGTGATTTTTTTGTGATTTTCAGTATAAATGCATGTTTCTTTTTAACTGTAGCTCACATTTTAAAATCCATTCACAGTTCTTGAACAAATAGTTCTAAGAACAAACTATAACAGTTTGGTGGAGTTATTCTCAAAATTGAAAGAGTAGTGTTTTAAAAAAGTTCAGTATTTTGACTTTTTAAAAAAAAAATATTTAAAAAAACTACTTAATAAATAAATATTTGTTTTTAGTCCTAGAAAATGTTTATTTAGAGTGAACATTATATAATAAAACCACTATAATTTACAAGTTTATGTTATTATTTCTAGAAATGTTTTGGGTACCGTATCCCCTTAAAGATGCAGTCGTTTTGTATTGTCAATTTTTATAAGTCACTGAGTTTTTACTTCTTTAGTTTAGCGTATTGAGGTTTTTGCAAGTTAAGCCAGTTCGGCAAAAGACGGCTTTTCGACTTGTTTAAATTCTTCTTTGTTTTTTAACTTGACCCTTTCGCTTTTTAACACTGGAACTTATCTTTAATTTTTACTTCCTGCCACACTACGTAATCACTGAAGGACAGTTAGCTTCACTTCCTTTGTCGGAGTGTGAACTTATTATGTGTCGATTGCATTGAAATATGGCAGTGCGTGTCGAATTACTAACGACGACTTTTTGAGCACCATTAACACCTTCATTTCCGAATAAAAACGTTAACTTTAAATTTTTAAAATTCGTTTTTCGTGTATTTTAATTTTTCCTATCTATTGATCAGGACAATGGTCTTTTTGTCTTATATTTTGTTTACTTAGATAGACCTAAGCACAAAACTTATTTTCGCATGGCAAATTTTCTTGTCAACCGTCGTTAATGATTGAGTTAAGTATTTTTAGGGCTGTAGAATTTCACGTTTATGTTACAGAATAGCTTTTATGCCTCGTAGTGAGTAGTTCTATTACGAGTACAAAATTTACAAAAAAATCATTATTATGCTTTAAAAATTGGAATTACTCTTACTTTTTCGAGCTATAATGTTTGTTCTCTTAACCCTAGGTCACCCACTTGCATTGCATAGATTACAAACATGTAAAACGTCAAAAAAAATTCAGCGCATCGAAAATGGAAAACATTGAAAATCTCAGGGGGGAAAAATCGATTTTCGAAGTAGTTTAATTATTAAAAAGAACTACAAAATTTATAATATCCTTTTCGAAAGCAATAAGTCCATTTTTTTTCCCTTTTAAATCACCGTCGTCACCAATTATCCTACGAAAAAATTTATTGAAAATAAAACAAGTAGGTTTGTAACAGAATCTGTCACTTAACCCGCTTCCACACAACAGTTGTGTTTAACAGGTAAAAAGGCGCCAAACACGGCATTAATTCTATATTAAACATTTACATGCTAAATTTGGCTAGTTTCATTTATTTTATTTCGAAAATTCAATAATTATTACTTATCGTTTGCAAAAATTAATTTATATTTCAAAGAATAAATATGTAATATTCCTCGCTTTTAAATAGAATGAAAATATGTCATATCAACATACAAAGAATCTCGTAGTGAAATATATATTTGACGTCATTTCAAACTGATCGATGTCGCAAAAATAAATTTATTGAAATTTATTGTCTAAAAGAATTAAAGTTTCTCGAGCGATTTTTGCGAATGGCAATGGTGATTTAATTTTAATAAAAATGGCTTCCTATGCTTTTTAAACGAGCATTAAATTGTGCAGTTTTTTAAATAATTAAAGTACGTACTTCGAATTCGAATTCTTTTCTGAAATTTTCAATGTATTCTAATTTAGGTGCGCTGAATTTTTTGACGTATCACACTTGTCCGTAGCATTTGTAGTTTGGACTAAGAAAGTGGGTGACGGACAGACAGACGGGCTGAACGATTATAATACCATCCACCTTTTACGTTATAAACGTAGTGTGGAAGTTAAAAGGGATAATTAATTTTTGACATGTCAGTTTTGAATGACTTTAGAAAGAGGCAGAAGGCGATCTATTTTGTTTTATTTTAAAAGCAAACGTAATTTTTTTTGTTTACATTTTTGCATTTATTAATTAATAAGGACGTTTTAATACTACTTAGTCTTATGGGCGTGTTTCACGTCGTGAGTGGCAACAACGCAGCGGAATTGTTTTGGTACTACTGGAATTACATTTGTTTTGAACAATACACTGTTTTCTTACCTTACTGAAACAAATGTTGTGTACACACTGCTCCTTCAGTAGAACTGAAGCGTTTCTCTGTTTATGAATCACATTAAATTGCTGTCCCACAAGTTTGCTTAATTTTTCGGCATGAGAGAAGTTATCATCTAAACCGAAGTTTTACAATAATATCGTTTTGATAACTTTTGCATAATTGAAATTTAATCGAATTAAAACCGTTAAAGTTTAATAAATAGTTGTAATAAAAACAAGTTGCAATTAAAGAACTTTAAAATAGAATAAACAGCAGACGAAAAAGCGCTTATTTTGAGAGTAAAATCGAAACATTCAATGAAATTGCAGGATGAAAACAGTAGTTACATCATCTGAAACAATCTCATTGATGATATATTTTATGTTTCTTTTTGTTTTTAAATAGTATTTAAAAATCATTTGGTGTAATTAGGTTTTGTAGGTGATGTATTGTTTCAATGTTGTAGTAGGTTGATATTGACTGTTTTGTTTCTATTTAAGAGCGAGGAATATTTAATGTTTGTTCCTTGCACTGTAAACAAATTAGGCAAACGATAAGAAACACTTACTGCACTTTTGAAAGTAAAATTACAACTACCCGAATTTAGCTTGTAATTGTTCAGTATAGAATTAAATTATGTGTTTGCCCCCCCCCTCCACTGTTTAGCACAAATGCTATGTGGGAGTGGTCTAAGTGGCAGGTTTTGTTACAAGCTCACTTGTTTAATGTACATTTTAAATTAATATTGACTTCTATTTTAGAAATGGCATCGGAGATGGTTTGTTCTGAAACATTCAGGGCTACTCCCCGGACAATTTATTTTGGAATACTTTACTGACAACTCATGTAGAAAGCTGAAAGGAAAAATTGACTTGGATCAATGTGAACAGGTATGCATTTCCATATTAAAAGCTCCTTAAATTTTTTCTTGCAATCATGATAGATTAATAAACTTAAGCTCAATTTCCTTGTAATATTTCTTGACTTCCATTCTACGTTTCAAAAGTAAAAAGTAGAAGCTTTTATAAAGGATATGTATGTCTTCATGTATGTCACCCACTTTCACATCCAAAAGTATAAAGGCTACCCGCTACAGACAAGTGTGATACTTCCAGGGGAGTTCAAAAGTTCAGGTGACCCCCTGTCGTTTTTCTTTGGCAAAAGTTTTCTTTTTGACCCCTTCTTACTCAAAGCTCAGCCCATAAATGGATGTCTGCTTCTTTGAGTTGAGTTTTAGAAATCCCATAAAGCCAATAGAGATAATTGTAGGTTACCTTCCCTCTTCGACACATAAACATATTTGTTCAAATCGGCTTCTTTTATTAAAAATTTGTTTCCACGAAAATTCAAAGTCTTTACATGCTCTGTATGTGTATCATTTTGTCAGGTTCAGTCACACGGCTTATAAGCTATAACACAATGATTTTCAAAGTTTATTTTATTTGTATTCTTGACTTTTAAAAGGGAGATCTGTATAGAATGATGGATTCCCAAAACACCAGCCACGTTGGGGGAAAAAATAATTTTTTTTTTGGAGAAAAAATGTAGAAACGAAAAGGTCAAAGAAATACAATGTACAAGTTTTCATGCAAGTATCATAAAAAGTTACATAATAAATTTTGGTATAGCAAATATGTTTATTTAAATTTGTGCTGTACGTTATGTCCTCGCTATTTAAAATGGAGGCATGAACATCGTATGCAAATCAAGAGAGTTTATAATTTAAATATGATATTGATTATTGTTCATTGACATGCTGGAGATGTTCGTCCGTCTGCCCGTTCCCTCCAATTTCGGAAATTCGGTTCTACTCGTCGGATTTTAAAAATTCTTTTTTTTTATTGGAAAGGTATGACATCGGAGACCTATCTTTTATACTTTTTGTCTGGACTCTGGACGGACATCTATCTACCTATCTGTCGGCGGACTTCCCGATTGAATAGCATTAACATTTTTATTTATTTCAATCGCTGTTGCCAAAAGAGCCATCACATAAGAAACTATTTACATAAAATGAAAATTTATTTTTGTCACATAAATAAGTTTGGAATGCCGTCATACACACTGCGATTCTATGATTCTTATTATTTGTTTACTAAGAAAGCGGACACAGTATATTTTGCATAAAATGCTTGTTGGTTTTCATTTACATTTATTCCTTTATTAATGTATCATTCTTTAACGGCGCCAAAGTAAAACAAATAGTGCACTGTGATATTTATAAATTAAAAGGATGTTATGATAAGTTTTGTTTCGGTCAAATATTAGTATCCGTTCCGGCGACACTGGCCGACAATTTCGGCGGGCTATAAAGTTTGTAGTTTTTTCGCTTTTTTGTTATTACTGAATATTTCGAAATTTTTTGGATTTAAAAAAAAGTCATGTTTATATTTATTTAAGAAGCTAGCGTCATTTAATCGTTGGCGACATTTTCGAAACACGCCAAATGACGCTGGAACGGAATCTTGGATTTTACATTTTTCTTCCGTTTTTAGAGCAAGTAATTTTCCATAACTTTTCTTTGAAATGCAAATAAATTTAGCAAACGCTAATGGGTACTTCTTGAATGGAGAAAGAAAATTAAAATAACCAATTTTGTCTTTTAGAAGTTAAATTGCAAATAAGGGCTGGGCTCTGTTAGGCGATTTTTTATAAGGTGCATAAATCTTGGGTGGCGGTTCTAGGTGACAGTTACTGTTAAAATGCTACTTGTTTTTCTTTAAAAATTTCAGTGAGTTAAAATAACAGAAGTTGGCTATTTTAAGTTGTTTTAGAATTTCTTTGATTTTTTTTTTAATTTTTAAAAAATCTCATTGTGTATAGTTAAACTCGGTTTCCTTGCACGGAAGCCACGACCACGGGCGGAGCTATAAAACGCGCGGAGCAATCAGATGAAGAGAAAATTTCAGCCCTTTTATTTTGTCTTCATCTGATTGCTCCGCGCGTTTTATAGCTCCGCCCGTGGTCGTGGCTTCCGTGCAAGGAAACTTTGAGTTTAACTATAGTTATGTTTTGAAGGTGATAGATCGTTATTTCAGCAATTTTAGTGGGCAGCATTCCTAACTAAGTTGTTTGCTTTCTTAAATTATATTGTGTTTTTCTTATTTATTACTTTCGGATTTTATAGATTGATGCTGGTCTTCCTGTTGGAAGTAAAATTGCAGGTTATCAACACATGTTTGACATAAGAACACCAAAGAGAACTTACTATCTTTTGGCTGAGACAGAGGCAGAAATGAATAAATGGGTGGAATGTATTTGTTCAGTGTGTGGCTTGAAAATCCATGCAGATGAGGGTAAAGTTCATGCTTTCTAGTTTTTTATAAAATTTGTTTGTCATTGTTCTCTAATTATACTGTTTTAATTAAAAAAAAATTTAAAAATAATCACCCAATTTTAAAATTGAACAATTACACAACAATGATAAATATTGAAATATCTAATGCAAATATTAGTCTAATCAGTTCACAAAATTTGTTAGTATTTATTAAAAATTTTTTTGTCTTCTACTAAAACTGAAGTAGGCCTCAAAAGTTTATTATTGTTTAGAATTAATACTTATTACTTGTTATTAACAGAAAAATACTTTTTGATGCTTTCAGACTTTTTGGTGCCACGTGACCAGTCTTCCACTGTCATAACAGCTTCCAATATAACAACATTAAAAAATGTGACCAACCCTTATATTCCTATTAGTGAATGCCACACAGGGAAACCTGTTATAAACGGAAACTTTTCTTCTTTAGACATCATTGTGCCACTAAATCTTAATCAATCTAGTTGCTCTGAAAACTCCCCCAAAGATGGTTTTACAGACTTACCAAAAGATCCTCCTCCTCCACCCCCACCTAAAAGTGAGTGGCAAAACTTATCCAATCCAATATCCGATGAGTTTTACGATCATCCAAGGCCACAGACCCATAGTACGTTAGACACGAGCCTTCTTTCGTCAGACCTGGAGTCTGATGAGACATACAAGGTTCCTGGTTCATTGAGACCTGATCTTGCAGCCTCCCCTATTTCGGATGTTTTTAGCACCTTGCCACCAAGGGTGAATTGGAAAACATATCCTGATGATGCCTTCCTTCCAAACAGCAGCACTGTGCCCAGGAGGAAGTCCAGTGCATCTTCAGATGTAATGAAGAATGTGTATGATGTGGTGCCTTCTTATCATGGATCCATTAAGGAAATTAAACCACAGCAGAAAAAAGTCCAGAGTTTAGCCAGCCGCTTTGAAAATATGACAGTGCAGGCACCTTCTGAAACGGAGAGATGTCGGGAGAATGCTGCAGAGTACATCAATCAGCCAAGTACCACTGCAGAATATATGAATAACCCTATGGGTGCAGAATACATTAATAACCCTATGAGTGCAGAATACATCAATCAGCACAGCAGTGCTGAATACATCAATACACCCAGCAGTGCTGAATACACCAATCAGACCGCTGAGTACATCAACCAACCGAGCAGTGCTGAATATATCAACCAACCAAGCAGTGCTGAATACGTCAACCAATCAAGCATGGGTTCTGATTCCTGCTCAGTCCCCCCAAGGCCCCCAAAGCCATCCAAAATGAGAGACAGACACAGGTATGAGAACTTTGAGCTTCCTCCAATGCACAGGGACGAAGACATGCTCAATTGCAACATCCCTCCTCCCAAGTTAAACACTCCAAGCAAGCAATCAGTCAGCAAACCTGAAGAAGGTGAAGACACTCATGTTGAGTTTGCTTCAAAGGGACAACTATCTATGGATGACATGTATGATTTCCCCAAACCCCGTACCGAAGACAATATCAATGTACTCGTTCCTGCCCCGTCAAACACTGGCACTACCGGCAAGCGACGCCATGCCTACTCTAATGCAGCTCCTGGACTCTTCAACAACGAAAAATTGATATTCACTTATGAGTACCGGCCTAGCTTGATGACTTCTGATGGCTATACAAGCAGTGATGTCCGAAGTGTTCAGTCCAGTAGCGATGCTGCAACTCCTCCCAGTCCATCAGCCATTGGTGCCTATGCTAACATACCAAGTAGTCCAACGCTGGCTCCAACTTTCCAGGATGAGTTCCCACCTGTTGTGAATAGAGAGCTAAAGCCAAAGCGTGTTGCTGGAAGTGATGATAAAGGTAATTTATTTTGCTGAATATAATAGTGTCAAAAAAAGGATGGCTTGAGATTAATTGTTACAATTTAAAGTTCAAAACAAGTAGGGATGCACCGAATACCAAATTTGGCCGAATAACGAATATTCGGCCAAAGTCTTAGCGAATATTCCGCCGAATACCGAATATTTGGCCTACCTAAACCAATTTTTATTTTTTGTCAGATCTAAGTAAGTTGTATTTATTGTTCATCAATTTCAATTCAACACTAACATATAAGTACACAATCACACAATAATTTTAATACAATATAGCTATTAAATTTTTAATTAAACCAACACACAATAAAGTGGTACTCGTTTGTTATTAAAGCAAGCCTTTTAGAAAGTGTAACTTGGAAAAATCACAACACGAAAACGAAAATAGAAGTATGAAATCATAAACAAATGTAGGTGGATCCGAAGTAGAATGAAAATTAGAAAAAAATAATAAAACCATGGCTTATACAATTGCGATACATATGGTAATTATTGTTTTTTAAAGCCCACTCACAGTAACTGTTCCCCTAAAGAGACATGTTTATTTAATACAATTTGAGTAAAGCTTGATTTAACATTATAAATAACAAAAACTTAAGAATTTGAGTATATCAAAAAAGAAAAAAAGTCCTGTTTGGGAATTTTTTCGACATTTTAGAAGATGAATTAACATGAAGAAGTTAGAAAAAATTTAAATTTCATTATTCAGCCGAATAGTAAAGCTATTCGGCTAAAGTGGCCGAATACCGAATAGTAACCGAATATTCGGTGCATCCCTAAAAACAAGCCTTCTTATATTTTTTCATCTTAAAATTTTATTGTAAAATATTATTAAATCAAATTTGGTTACTGCAATTTTTATTTTATATTGCTTTTATTTTTAGGTGAAAAGTATTTTTTAATGTACTTATATCCAAACCCATTTTTTAAAATTATTTTTTCAATAATTAGAATAATTTTTTATATTCAAAATGTGTAGCAAATACTTTCATACTTGGGTCAATTTAATAAACCTACAACATTGTAAGTGCAAAGACTGATTTTGTTTTAAATGTTAAAATTTGAAATTATTTCGATTGGTAAGTATGAAATACAAATTAATTTTATCTTTTGTTAGGATCATTCAGTTTTCTGACTCTTCAACCACCCCCAGTATGTAGATCAAGGATGAAGGCCAATAAAAGAAGTTTTAGGAAACCCAGGTAAAAAACACTATATCATGCTACCTGAATGATTTAAACAAATTATATAAAAATATAAGTTTAATACATTTTAGTCTATATTCTACAAGTATTCTGCAATTATTCAAATTGTTGTTAATGTTCTAATTAATTTTGTTAATGTTTATTCTTTTATATTCCTTCTAGTCCTACTTCTATGAGCTCTTCAAATGGCATGCCCCCTGTGCCAAACAGATTCAGGCATCTTCCTGAAATGACAGTGACATCTGAAGATGAAGCCTTGAATTCCAGTGGAAGCAGAAGAAATTCTTCAAATGATGAACAAGTAAATTATATTAATAATGTAATGTAGATAAATGTGCTGTTTTAGGATCATTCTATGGTATTTTTTACTCATTTTCAACAATTATTTAAAAAAATTTACTTCTTGAACTCTAAATTTAATATATGCTTTAAAAATATTTGTTAATAATTTAATTACTTAATGAATTTATTACTTAACTTTTTTTATGTACTGTGTCTTCTAAAATGTTAACGCATTAGTTAATACAAAGTGGAAAAATAGAATGTATTCTATTATTGTAAAGATACTTATTATAGTTCAAAACATTTTATTGATCCCAAATGAAGTCATGTAGTAATTTTTTAGATATTTAATTTAAAAGTTTTATAGTCATATTCACAAAATACCATAGAATGGGGTTACAATGCCATGAATATATGGTTTTTTTTTGTAAGGTTTTATAAGGTATTATAAATGCCTTCTAAACAAGTATGGCATAAAATAAAAAGCAACTTTCAATATCATCAAATATAAAATCCCGATTGTATTGTAGGTGAGACACTTCTTCTCTCCGCTGTCTGCCAAAAGAGACGAAATTCAGTACCTGGATTTGGACCTCGATTCCGAGCCTTCCCCAAGCCCTAAAACTCCTGACAGATTATCGGCATCTACCGTCTACAAGAAAGTAGACTTTGTGAAAACGAAAGCCTTCAACGAAATGCGGCAAAATGTGGAAGAGTCATACCGAAAGTCACAATAAACTTTTCTTCGCTTTGCAAGTTATGTCGGATTTCATAAAGAAAATAGGAGTAGTGCTGTAAGTAAATCCTAGTCTGCTATTGCGAAAAGAAATCTCAATACAATGCAAATAGCATATTTTTTGTGACATGTATATTTTTATATGTATAGAAGATGACCAAAAGCTTATGCTGCCTTCCATTATTTTAAATTTGAGATCTTAATGAAACATTATTGTAAATATTTTTTTATACCCTACTTTTGTTAGATAGAATTTTTGTTATGACAAAGAATGAATTAGCTAGTTTTATTCGCAATTGCATTTGAATCTAAAATTTCATATCGGAAATCCATGACTATTAGATAGTGTATAACTATTTAGATATTTTATAAATTTACTTTTTAATGTTAGAATTTGCAAAGATTATACGAGTAATGCTAACAAGTTATTTCTTTAAAACCATGTTCTATATTTTACGTTTAAAGAATGATGTATTTAAGTAGAAATATTTTTATAAAATTCTTTACTGCTTAAAAATACTATTTTTAGAAAAATAGTGCATTTACTTGAAATGTGAAACTATAATAAGAATTAAAATTCTAAATAATATAATTTTTCTATTAGTTTTATTGTATAGATTGCAAAGATAGCATTCAGAGAGAAGTGCACTAATTTTCGTCTTAAATAATTGTTCAAGTCATTTGCAGAACACTTGTTTATTTCATCACTTCGGCATTTTCCCGAAAACCATTTTCAGTGCTTCAAAGTTCCCTACACTGTTTTAATGTAAACTATTTCTATTTTTAAAAGTTATTTTTACTTTAATTAAATGAGGCTTGAAACTAATAAAATTCATAATTTTTTCCAAAGTTTATTGTTTATATAATTTTTTTTAACTTACATTAAATGTTGACTACAGTTTGTATAATTGTATGTATAAAATTCAACATTATATATAAATTTAAATTGTTATTTGTTTGTTTTGCCTATTTGCGAAATTGTTTTGACCTATTAATAAATATTTATCACATCTTTTTGCTTTGCTGTTAAGGGAACAATTCTGAGATATAATAATCTGTGATAGCCTAAAAAATATATTTCTTGTTACATAATTGCAACTCAAAAACTGTGAGAGTTTAGTAAATTTCCAAAATGTCATAGAAAACAATAAAATTAAGTGTTAATAACTGATATTCTCCTCAATCTAAAAGGAACTATTTCCAAAACAATGCAGTTACTTCAACACACTTTTTGTTTAGTTTGTTTAATTGCTGTGTGTTGAATTGCTTAATTATTTTTCATTGCGATGAACAAATATTTAAAATTTTCTGGTTATCAGTGCACATTTGTCTGGTAAAAACAAGAAAATCAGATAATTTCCTGTATTTCAATGAGTGGCAGCCGTATAACCCTTAAGGACCGTTTGGCAAGGTTTGGGTCATATATACATCATCATTAGGGCTGGTGGAATATAGTTCTGAGTCAAATTTTACCTGCAACCAAATGTTAACCGACAATTCTAATTTGAGTTTTTCATTGTAGACAAGTGTGGTCCTTAAATTGTTAATAACTTCTGTGTATATTTTATCTTTCTTTTTAATTCGCTATCATTGAAAACTTGTGCCTTTTATAAATTGAAATGTTAAAAAATGTTTAGCTTACAAGCATTTGAAGTGATTTTTTGCACTTATGAGGTTAAACATTACACTGTTACTATTTTGTTGCTGAATGTATAATAAAAAAACTTGAAAAAGAAAATTGTGTATTGAAGTTGTATGCTTTTTACTAAGTAGCAGCATATATTTTTGCTATCAAAAGGATTAATAGTGCCTTATCTCTTAACTATATTGTACAAGTTATGTTTAAAAATGTTATCACTTATTTTGTCTCATAATTTCAAACACTAGTTAATTTTCCTCTCCAATCCAATAAATATTTATTGTATGAGCTTATCAGAATTTTGTGTGCCATAAGCAATTTTTCTTTTGGAAACCATATTTGCTGTATAATCAATTTATTTTCTTGATAAATATGTTTATTTCCTTGCATTTTTTTACTGTTATACCTGTTCTGTTCCTCAATGGCAGATGATTATATCTCCACTTTCTCAACATTAGAACTGTAGATAATCTCAATGTTTGTCTAAGAAATATTCTATTATAACTGAATTATCTTGTGATGTAAGAAATTCTGTAATTATGACATTATGATCAAGTGATGCTTCAATTAAGTTTAGATTTTATTTATGACAATCGAGGGATGTTTCTTAAAAATTCAGGTTCATTAAAAATAAAACTTATAAATCAATATAATACATAACTTATGATGTTAGAAGTGTATCAGAGATAAAAGTTTTGGCAAAACTAAATTATATCCCTTAACTTTTTAGCAAAATATTTAATTATGACAATTAATTTTTATTGTTATGGGTTAGTTATAATTTATACAAATAGCAAAGTAGTTTCATCATAAATGTATGGTCAATGCATTGTAACTCCAGTTATATTCTTTTACTGAGGTAGCTGTAATCAGATTTTTTTTCTGTATTTTATTTTGACTATGTTTCTATCATTACTTTTTCAGACATATTTTTTAGGCCAGAATATTGCTTTTACATCGTAAATTGCTAAAAATATATAAATTTGGAGATGTATCCTTCTGACCTTGAGGTACATTATTTAATGTGAATTATGTCGCTAGCTTCTCATTTATGTGTATTTTGAACTTGTCTTTTTTTATTTATGCATTTTTTTCTACATATAATTGAATTTTTTGCTGACATTATATGTATATTTCTTCTTTATGAATGTAACATACACATATTGGACTGCAATGGTATTTTATAAATTATTATTAAATTACTGTTGTTTGAAAAATAAGTTTTTGAGTCGAATTAATTATATAAAATTTTAATGTCATAAAATGCCTTTATTTTTCTATTTTGTTATGCATATTTTTGCCTTCTAACTATTGAAAACTTTTATTTTTTTATTCAACCTTTTTTCTCTACCTATATTTGCTATTTAAGCTATTGCTTCTTATAAAATATTTTAAATTTTTTATTCATATCTTTTGCATTTTTTTATAGTTGTAATGGCAATCATTACGTATCATCAATTTACATACCCTTTGTTAATTTATATTAGACTCCTTTCTAATTTCATTGTTTGAATAGTTTATTTTATTGTTAATGTTTCTGCTTTTCTATGCAAAACTATTTGTTGGCTTGTCATATATATTTAATTTTCTGTTTCTTTAAATTCAAGATTTACAAATGTTAAAATTCTCATGCCTACTCCACGTAAATCGTAAAATAAGTGTTTGTTGTTTAATGCATCAGTTAACTACATTACTTAAAATAATGGAATAAGTTACTAAAAGTTGTGGATTAATTATAATCTATTTTATAGCAGGAACATTTAGCTTCGGGTTTGTATATGATTTTTAAGTAAATCTTACTGTATTTACATTTTTGTTTCAATTGATAATAGTTGAAATGGAAACTCAATGTGAATTATAATTATTTTTATTTCCATGTAATATCTCATCTTTATTTGCTTAGTGTGATTGAATGCAAATCTTGTACAATTTTTATAAAAACGATCACAAATATTAATGTATGTAAAATCATGCTTTAAAAGAAAATATTTTGATATAATGTATGCTTGTTACAGATTTCTTGGCTTTTATTTGCCTATATTCTTTAATGCACTTTTTGTGTACAGTTTTATATACTATTAAAAAGTATGTTCATATTTTCTTTAATTCTTTGTCTCTTTAAGTTTTCATCTCTAAGTGTTACAAGAAGATTTAGTTTGTAAGTTTTAATTTAATTCACATAATATAACAGTTATGTAAAATTTTTACCTCATTTCGATATTATAAAATATTCTTAAGCACACAATGAAATATAGCCTCCAGCAAAAATATTTACACACATATAAGGTAAGTCCTTTTTTTCAAATTATTTTGCTCATTTTAAGAAACATACGCTTCTTCCCTAATTTTTACATTCAATTACCTAATATGAAATATAAGGTTAATCCGAAAGGGAGATTTTATGTTTTCTACACGTTTTGGAGGGTGTTGATTTTGAAAAAGGGGTTTTCGAACCTTGGTCTGGCTGAAACCACTCTACAGCTCAAACTAAGAGTTACGGATTTCAAATTTGTACACGAGTTCTTAGTACCTTTCGGATGTCATAATAAGGTATTTGAGAAAATCACACGTGCGCAAAGGGTAGTTACCATAGAACATTTTTGATTTTAAAGGTATTGTTGAAAAAAGATAGACTTCAAATTTGTACATCAAATTCCAGTACCTGTCGCACGACATAATAAGGATTTTGAGAAAATTGCACATGGCGGAAATAATAGCTACCATGTAACTTTTTAAGGTTTTAAAGTTATGGAATTTACTTTATAGGGTATACAATTATATTTAAATGTGAATTGACTTATTGAGTGGTAAATGGAAGTCGTATAGTACACACCTATAATTTTTCTATCACATGTGGAACATGTTTTTTATCATATAAATTCCTTTAAAACTTCTTAAATTGTTTACTCCCTTCTATACTTAGTGGTTATCTATATAAAAAAATTATATGATACAATACAAATTTTACTTAGAAAAACAATTCAAGTACTGGAATTTCTTATACTGCGACTGGAAGTTAGAATTGCATTTTAGTCATAAGAAACTATTACAAAGTCCAGGTAAAATCAAGAGATTACCTGTTCAATAAGTTTCGTTTTTTATCATCTGGCTGATAAGGCTTATGAATTGTTCTTGCATTTACCGTTTCGTCTTACAGCGAAAGGTTTTAGAGTAGTCCCGCCATTTTGTAAAATGAGCAAGAACATATCGAATAATATTTGTACATTGTAGAAATGAATAAGTTAAACACATTTTCCAGCCAGCTTCTGATTTTAGGTAATTGGTATGCTTTTAGTATTTTCAATTCTAATGTGCTTTAAAAAAAAAGAACTGTTTTACATAGTAATAATTTCTTTTAACAAAATTATTGTTTCAATGAAAGTTAAGTAGATCGTATTAAATCTATAAACTAATGAAAATATAGGGAAACTATGCATCATGGATGTGTAATTCATAATTAATACTATTATTGTATCATCTTGGAATTTGATAAAAAAAATTATTACTAGCTTTTAACGTGTTGTTCAGATTTCGAAGTTAAAAAATGGAATGAAAAAATGATCGTTTTTTTTTCTTAAATAAATACTTTATATATTGTAATTCCTATTCCCATGCTTAATTTAAACAATTTATAAATATGCTTTTATTTTTCAAACTTTCACGTCGTGTTTGAAACTTGGATAAATTTATCGATAGTCAGTATTCTAAGCCAATTTTTCGAAGTTAACAAAAGGGCATAAAAACTTTTAGGGAAAATTATTCTAACGTTATTGTCTAAAAGTAGTTGACATTTAAATGATCTAACAAATGTACACATACGTTAGAACTCCAGTAGCCCTCGTGTAGCTCTAGTGTGACGATGATTTAACCGAATTACGTAAGACAAAATCTTTTTATTTGATTGAAAGTTCTGTTGTTCTTCTATAATCAGTAGAAAGTACTCTACATCCATTTTTAGGAAAAGTACAAGGTAACGCATTACCATGTGTTTGTTATTTATGAAAATATCTAAATATGATACTTTGCATTGTAATAAGAAATTATAAAAATTTCCATCTAAAAGGAATTCGTTAACATTGCAGCGAAAATTGGACCAACTATTACTATCTGTAAGATGTTTAAGATGTTTTTAATGCTTCGTTTACTTATGTTAATATTACTTTTAAGCTTTTTTATCCGTAAAATAAAACCACTTGGGCTTTGGCGCTCTCTAGAAAATCCAGCTATTACAATCTTGTCTAATAAACCTTTTAAGTATTCAGTATCTGTGATTAAGATTTTAGCTTCCGCACTACGTTTATAACGTAAAAAGTAGAAGGTATTATAATCGTTCAGACCGTCTGTTTGTCCGTCAACCACTTTCATAGCCCAAACTACAAATTTTACAGGCAAGTGCGATACGCCAAAAAATTCAGCGCATCGAAATTAGAAGACATTGAAAATCTCAGGGAAATAAATCGAATTCGAAGTACTTCAATTATTAAAAAAACTACAAAATTTAATTCTCATTTAAAAAGCATAAGAAGCCATTTTTATTAGAATTAAATCACCGTTCCCATTCACAACAATCACACTTGAGAAACTTTATTTCTTTCAAATAATAAATTAAAATTCTTAAATATAAATTAATATAGCAAACGATAAGAAATAATTATTGAATTTTCGAAAGAAAATAAATAAAGCTAGCCAAATTTAGCGTGTACATGTTTAATATAGAATTAATACTGTGTTTGGCGCCTTTTCTCCTGTTGAATACGCATATTGTGTGGAAGCGTTCTAAGTGACAGATTCTGCTATATACAAACCTATTTGTTTATATTAATAAAAATTTTTTAAAATTTATATTCTTGCATTTTAATTCTCATGTCAACCACCAAGGCGTTGTCATATGCATGACAACAGCAATATCAGTGAGGCACAAGAGGAACCTGATTGCAGAATTTAACATTCCCGAACCGGAGGTCGCGCCCGGACCTGACCCCGGAATTGACCAGTTCCCTCACGAGACCACCTGTCACTACTACTACCTAGTAGTATCAGAAGATGACATCTCAGTCAACAGGTGTCCGGATGGAGAACTTTTTGACTACATCGACCACAAATGCGCCAGCAAAGAAGATGCGCGGTGCTGGAGTCGCCATTTCGGAAAGATGAAGCATCGTAAGCAAATCTTTTTATTAATTTCAAGTTACAATAAAATGGGGTTGTTTCACGTCGTCGGTGTCAACAGCTCCACTATCTTGTTTTCATTTTTCTGGGATTACTTTTGTTCTGATAAGTGAGTTTTCTAAGAATATTTTTGTTATTATTTTTTTAATGCCAACTTCTTGCGGTTGTTGAAATCATTTATTAAAGCAAGCTTGTATAGAAAGAAAAGTTTCTTTTCATCGATTTCCGCATTCCGATCTTAGATAAAAACAAGTTACATGTTGTGAAGAACTCAGAAGCAGACGAAAAGTACGTTCATTTTAAGAATAAAATCGAAACAATGAATGAAATCGAAGTACACATAAAAATGAAAACAAGAGCGTTACATCGCTGAAACATTCTTATAGCAAGTGGTAGAAAAGTGGGGTGGATGCCCACATTTTTGCTGCAAATTGCCTCCCCTGCACTCCTCGAATGATAGATTTGATATATATTCACTTATTTTGTTCGTATCTAGAATAAGTTATTAAATGTAATAGCTTGCTATAAATAACAATTTATAATAAATATATAATCATAATTGTTATTTATCATAAATACAATTTTACCGTTCTTCGACGGATAAAAAAATATCAATATGATTCCAAATATGTGTACCTATAACCTGTTACGTCTTTGGCGAAAAAATAAAGACATAAAACATTAATAGCTCTAGTGCGATGGCCTTTATTAACCATCATAGTTCAGTAATAGCTTAACTATACATTTATTGCTTAAATATGCATACATGCAGTCAACAGAAAAATCAATGAAAAAATCATCAAATAAACCCACAATAAAATCCAGAAATGAAGACTGGCGGAATTACGACACTTGAACATGTCAATTATTTTTCAAATAATGAATTTAGTTTCTGAAAGTAACGGCAAAAGAATAAAAAATAAACATTTTGAATTTTAAAATGTTTTCGTTAAAAGTTTTATTTAATTTTTCAGCCGATGGCATCAGGAAAGAGAAAAAATGATCGGATTTGAGCGAAAGTGGTGTATTTTTTTTCAGAAAATTCGAATTTTCTCTAAAAATGGAACAAATATGAAAAACTAAGCCTCAGGTGCACACGTTAGTATGAAAGGGAATCTATCTTTAAAATTTCGAATTCCTGTGGGCAGTATAAGTAGGTCTTTTACGATCCGATAACAGACACACACACACACAGACAGACAGACTCTTTCTTTTATTATTATAGATAACAATTTATCTAAAGAGAAGTTTAGATGGTTAAATTGCATTGGAGCTGTTGATCAGCATTAGAGGTGCTCACTTAACTAATATATTTACTAAGTGAGAACCACATAACATTACAAAAAGTTTAGAATTGTTTTTTGTTGTTGTTAAAAGTGATATACAGGTAAAAAGTTTTTTTTAAGTAGGTGAAACGGGTGAATTTTTAATGGGGTTACAAGTGAGGGGACGCTGGCAATTTCCTTGAAAAGTGTGTGTAAAGGGGGGGGGGGGGGGCTCGTCTACCCACACTCCTACCACTGATAAATAGCTTATTTATATGATGCTGAAAACCTTATATATGAGGGTAAATATTGAAGGATACCTATAATGTAAGTTGGAGAATATCTTCAGGAAACCTGAAATTATTTAAATGACATTAGTTCACTTGACCTTATTTTGATATAACTAATTTACTGGACACAAGACAAATAATAATGGCTGTGATATAATCAGGGGCCAAAATCTCCATAGTAGGTCATAACTATCGTTTCTGGGCTTACTTAATTAAATTGAAGTTCTTTAGGAAAATCGTATAAATAATGACCTGTAGTTTTCTCTCAAATGATGTACGTTTCTGTTTCACGTGGACGTGATAACATATTATGTATTAAGTATATTTAGTATTTTAGCTGAATTGTTCAACAATAATTTCATTAGTATGAAAAAATTATATAGGAAAAAATTGAATACATTTCTCTCATGTATGTCTATGAATCAACATTGTCTTATCGACACTTTTGTGCGCTTATCAGAAACGGAAACAGATACAGGTACTCGATAAAGTGCTTAAGGGGGAATGGGAGCGGTAGCCAAACTTCAAACTTCTCTCTATGTTTATCCAAATAAAATTAATAATTTCTTAAGCCAAATATCTCCAGCTGCATTGAATATTTTTTTACAAATGTTTTTCACATGATAAATGTAGCTGGCTTACGCAGGGATCTGAGATAACTTTTTGAAATTGATGTGAATATTTTTTTTTAAAATTTCAAAAAATAAGATTACTTCAAAATATTTATCATATAAAAATGATCGTTTGTAAAAATATTCAATACCGCCGGAGTAATTTGGCTTAGAAATTTATTTTTTTCCATTGGAATAACACCGAGAGAAGACTTACAGTCAGGCATTCATTTCATGCATAGAGATTACTATTTTGATAGAGAATGATAGGAAAAACAAACTTTGTTGTATATGTGGGATTTAGCTAAACATAACCCTCCTCTTGGTACTAATCCCAGCAGCGCCCTCTAGGAGCAGCACACCAGTCCTATGTCGCAAGCAGCGAGATCTAATAAAACCTCCAGCCTAATTGGAGAGGCGCCTTTTGGCGACTGTACGAACTTAGATCCATTAAATGACTGTTAATAACTAAAACGTATCGCTTCACTGCCTTCCGGTACCCCACATATATCCTATTTAATATTTTTATTTTACTATTTATATTTTCTATTCCCTTCTTTTTGAGACTAAGCACCACTCCCGGGGAACCGTTGTTGCCGACACAAAATTTAGTTCAATATAAAGCCAAGAGATGGCAGCACCACAATTTTTTTCCACCTTCAACTTTTTATAATTAAAAATAAGTTAATTTCTTCATGGGGGGGGGGGGGGGGGGGGTTGCCAGAACCTCGCGAAGGTTGGACTTCTTCCTGTTTGGTCCGCGGGAGGTATTTTATTTCCCTCCTACCACCCAAAGGATAACCGATGGAGGCATTCCCCTATCCGCCTTCTGGGGATGCGCTCTCTATGGGTTTCAGGCTTGACCGAGAGCATAAAAACATGCAAATCTTTGCCGATGGGAGCAGAAAATATCAAAACTGTGTCAACTGTCCCGACGTAAAACTTACACCATATCATGTTTTTGACTGTCCTGCAGTCACTGCAGGCCTTCATCTCTTAGGGCGATCTATATTTCTAATGCCATTGAGATGGCAAAGACTATTCAGCCCACCATAAGTTATAATTCAATTGAAGATACGACACCAACCAAGTTATTAATTATTATTATTGTTATTATTTTTATTATTATTTTTTGCTAAAACCTTTCCCGCGATTGAACACTATAACTTCCAACTAACTAACATTTCATGACAATCAGACAAATGGACATGCATGCATTCATTTTTATATATAAAGATTAAAAAAAAGCATAGCTTTTGTTGCTACTGTCTGAATTAGGTAAAATATAATAGTTATATTTAAAAAATATATAATTTGTAAAATCCTTTGTAGAATCTGAGTGCATTTGTAAGTAAAACGATCAATATAGGGGAAGGTGAGTTCCAGTTTTATTATTATTATTTTTTTATTTAATTTTTTAAAAATAATAAAACTGTGGTTCAAAGGTACAACAATAGTTGTACCTTTGACCATGGGTTGTTGTACCTTTGGCCAGGAAAATAGACAACACAGCAATGAAGAAGAAAACACCATTTTAATCAGTGCAACAATTTAATTCAAGTTAAATGTATACAGGACAATCTAAACACAATGAGAATGTTGTTAATGGCAGTGTTTCAAATACAAATACAAAAATTGTCGACCAACAACAGGCCAGAGGCCCAGCAAGGTTGGTCCAAAATAAATCTAATACTTTACCAGTTTCCAATGACTATCAAGATTCTTCTTAAAATCTTCTACTTTCTTCGAATACACAACATAATCTGGTAAAACATTCCACTCATTGACAACTCTATTGTAAAAATAATGTTTTCTTACCTCCCTTCTAAAGCATGATTTATTCAATTTCTGATCATGTCCTCTGGTTCGGCTATTTAAGGTAAAACCTGAGCCCTTCTTGTTTTATGAACTTGAATAACTGAATTAAATCACCCCTAGCTCTCCTATTTTCCACGGAATACATGTTTAAAGATCTTAATCTGTTATCATAATCAATACCAGAGATATAGGGGTCATTCCTCAGAAAACGTACAATTTGAGGCTAAAAATCTCGAAAAAAAAATATTGATGAAACATTTTGAAACTTTGGATTTGAGTTACTCTTATATACTACATTGGAAAAATAACATTGGTCCAGATCATACAGTTAATATTAATTATTCGGATGGTTAGTCTTAATTTAATAATGTTTAATTTATAAAAGTTTAAACCTCCAAAATTAACATAAAAATATTTATTGATAAGTTTACACTTTAACAAAATTTCATATTTACTTTATTATATTAGTTCACGGCAAAATATAATGAAAATATATTGTATTTCACTTGTATTTAATCAATTTATTCTTATTTAATTAAAACGTCATGTCCGTGGACACATAAATCATGTCCGTGAGCCAAAATACATGGACATGATGGTACACGGACATGATGAAATCGTAAATAAGGGCTTCCAGACGCAAAAGGTTTAGGCCTTAGGGAACGAAACATGCAAATTGATATTATATAACTTATTTCTTTCTATAAATAACAAATTATAAGTAAAAATCATTAGCTTAACTTCTTATATCTTTACCACAGAAATGAGGCTATGATGATGTCAATGGCCTATTTATAACTTTAAACTTCTAATTACTGTTTATCTACTGCGGTATACAATCTATCAACGTGATACAACATATAACGTGTATTATTGAATACTAATAAGACTGAAACAGAGTACTGTTAACATTTCTAGATAGTTATGCAAGCTAAAGAATGTGTTGTACACGGACATGACAAAAATCTGTGAGACATTTTATTTTCACAAAATTTATATATTTATATTCTTTATAATGATTATATTTTATGTTTTGTATGTTCTAGTAATGTCAGTTGAATTAAAAATCAACTTCAGTTATAAAAAATTGGGATTTAATTAGTATATACTAACTAAAACAGTCCCCGGACATGACGGTGAGACAGCTCACGGACATGATTTGTCATAGTCTGTGGACACAAATTTTTACACAAAATATATAATTTTTTGTATTTATTCAACGTTAGTAAGTAGATAAAATATTCATCTTCTTAATTTAATTCAAGTGGAAGCATAACTTTTCTTCATGTGAAAGATAACTTGCGGGGACATGCTTTTGTACGTTTTCTCAGGAATGACCCATAGACCCTTAATCATTTTTGTAGCCCTATGCTAAACTTTTTCAAGCAACTCTATATCTTTTCTGAGGAAGGGAGACCAAAACTTAACAGCATATTCCAGATGTGGCCTTACCAATCCCCTATACAATGGCAAAATAATCTCCTTAGATTTAGAAGCGATACTTTTTCTAATATATCACAACATTCGATTGGCTTTCTTACTTGCTTCAACACACTGTTTACTCATTTTGAAATCATTGCTCACCAAAACTTCTAAATCTCTAACAAACTCAAGAGTTATTAATTTTATGTTTGCTCATTCAACTTTATATAAAGAAAAGTCCACTCCAAATGACAAACATTCTGACTGTCGAGCAGATGCACTATTAATAGTAGGGTTTGGTCGTTTAGCCACAATGTCTTCAATATCAATATCATACAATTTTTCATCTTCTCTTCTAAACTTGCGCTTAAAGTTTGTCGTTTAAAATATCGGATCTGAAACACTGGATATTTACTAACATCACAGATCTCTGCGACAAAGTACTTAATACTTTTTTTACTTGAAATTTTAACAAGAATAAAATTTCCTTTTTCTAAGCCATCTTTCTCAAATTGTTGATGATCATCGGATTCACAACATTCATCTGACAGATCAAAGTCACTATCTCCTGAAGAAATTTCTCGGTAGCTATTGGTTTCTGAACTGTGCTTAGGGAAAACAAGTTCGTATTTACTTTTTTAGGAGGGCGTTTGTTTGTATGTGGTGTCTTGTATTTAGGGTGCTGCTTTTTTTCCCTCAGCTTCAATAATTAGCTTTTCAGGTATATCAGTCTGGATACGAGATTTCCCTTTACGCCGGCCCTGTTTGACACGCAGAAAGAAAAATTGCATATAAAGATTTATATGCAATTTCTTTATTCTTTATGAGCAACTTAAGTAAAAATATTAACTAATTTCACAAAATTTGTACAGTAACACATCAAAGTTAAAATGTTGAGAAATTCACTCAGGAGTGTTGTACCTTTGACTTTGTCAAAGGAACAACAACTGATCATGGTAAGAGGTACAACACCATGAAAATGCAAATTAAAAAGCATGCTACAGTTTAAGGGTTAGAAGAAACATTTTCAAAAGCTCCACAATATTTTTGAAAGTGAAAAGCTAATATGTCAAATGATTTCTATCAACAAAAACATAGCACAAAAATATAAATAGACAAAACCTTATGAAAAAAATACTTATATTTTTAGGATGCAAATGCATTGTTATATTTTACAAGAATCCTCTTTGGCTTGAATAATCCACATAAGGTTACAGAAGCCCTTCAGTAGAGAAACTATGTACTAATTAGACTAATTTTTATAAAATATTGCTACCGGGCACCACAGCCTAGGTGGTCAAAGGAACAATATGGTCAGAGGTACAACACCTTCCCCTACTATTACAACTTCTAGTAACTTTTAAAATACTAACAACTTTTTGTTGTTTTTATTTTAGATCATATCAAGCTGAAGTCAAGAGGACACTTCAGATGTCCTTATGCATGGGGCAAATATCCCGACGTAAAAAACTGCACAAGCTACTACGTGTGCCTCAATGGAAAAGTAAAGCATAAGCATTGTGCCCCATTCGAGCATTTTGACAAAGTATCGAGGAAGTGCATTGCTAAAATAGAAGGTGTATGTGCTGATGAAACAGGTAACACTCATAAAATATCTCCAAATACTTAAATCAGATAGATATTACATAGGTTGTGAAATGCTATTTACTTTGCTCAAGTTTGTCCATCTATCTCAATATTTTTTTTAATATTCAAAAAATGAAGGGTGTATTTTCAAAACTCACATTTTCCAAAGTATAACTAAGATATAGTGTCCTACCTGGTCTTTGGCGAGTCCTTTCAATTGATTTTAAGATCGGCAAATGTCGTCAATGAATGGGCTGTTGGCCCTATATTTTAGTTATACTTTGGAGCAACTAGAACCTTCAAATATAGAAATTGTATTTTTTAAAAAAAGGTAGGAAGAACCTTATGTAGTAACATTTTTAGTGCGAAAACTATATTTCGTCGTTGCACAAATATGGAAGATAAATCAGCCCCGCCATCATACTATATAACATAGCCATAGAGCCTCTATCAAATACTAGTTCCACACAATATTAACTTGATCTAATACTACTGAAGAGCCGCGACAACTCGTAGTTTTGGCGGTTTGGCTTCCTTTTACTGTCCGAAGTACTTTAGTGTCAATTTTGAGCATATAGGCCAAGCTTATTTGCCCAAGTAAACCAGTGGCGGATCCATGGGGGGGAAAAAAGGGGGAAATTTCCCCCCCCCCAAAATCTTAAAATTCATACTAGATAGAATCGACTTGTAAAGAAATGTTTTTATTTTTTACAAATATTTATATTTATACTACAACTCGTTGCATTCTCAACTTAGAACTAGAACATGGAAAAAAATATTACAGCTCGGGCGCTTTGGGGGAACAGGTTATTACGCAATGTTAAAAAAAAGAAATAAAAACTATCCCCCCCCCCCCTTCCCTTCGGATTTATTTTTAAGCCAATCGCAATTTTGGCGGGAATAAGATTTTAGATACATTTTTTATGGCGCCGATAAACGACGGCTATCCTCTCCAATAGGAAGGAAGTATAAAAAAAACATAGAAATAAAATATTGACAGATATATTTGAATTCGTTTTCAAGTATAATAGTGCAATTTGTTCGTTAATAAATCAAAGAAATTCCACATGACTATTTTTTAAATTTCATTTTTAAGGTTTTTATTTTGCTTAATACAAGTGAAATAAGTGAACTATAAGTTAGGAGTTTTTCGCGCTTTTTTCTATCGTAATTTCTACTGTAAAGTATCTGTAGTGAGTATGAATGAGTATTTATTGTTACGTGTCCGACACAAATTAATGTAGTCAATTTAAATTTTGTCAACAATAGAATTTTCCAAAGAGCCCTAATAATATATGTTTTGACCATAAGGTATAAAGACGGTTACCGAAACCTTAAAGTTATTGCATACTTAAGGGCTGGGGAGCCATCGGTTAAGGCGTTCGCCTTATATACAGAAGGTCCCCGGTTCGGGTCCGGACATCGCCAAAATATCTGCCGACCTATAAACGGCCGCGCAGCCAAAAATGTCCGACGAATAATACCCGTGTAGAGGGGTACACGTTAAATATGCTCCAAAATCCCGACGCTGCGTACGATGTCTACCTTAACGGTTGCGTTGGGTGCCTACTCAGATGTCGGCTCCGTCACCTGACTGTGGTTCTAAATTATGACGCCGGTCGCCAATAGCGCTCGTGTAGCTCTAGTGCGACGATATTTCAAACTAAACTAAACTATAGTATACTTAAAAAGCAAAATACCGATGACGAACGGTGGAGCCAAAATGACCAATATTATGAATTTCATTTTAAAATCGTTTTATAAAATTATAAAATGTCTAAACATTTGCAGCTTGTCGTAATAAATCTTACGGCTTTTGTATAACACTTAATTTAGTGTTTTTTTTAAAGCTTGTGTTTTTGAGAAAACGGAAAAACGCGTCGATCGGTTACAATAAGAAAACGCAAGTCTGAAAAAAATACGTGTGGTGTGGCGTCGATTTTTTTTTCATTTGTACTGGTTTTTTTTATGAGTTTACTTGTTTGTGCGAACAAGATTTTGATTTTTTTACTTGGATTTTTTAAACTGATAACCAAAGAGACCATATTACGGGTGGTTGTTTTTTCTTTTGGAATAAATGTGGCGTCTAAGCAGGTGACTCAATGCTTCAATCGGAGTTTTTCGCGCCCTTCGGTCTCGTATGTCTCAATTACATTTCATAGGAGCAAAATAGATGTCATGCGAGTAAGATAAGAGAATAGTTTTTAGGGGTTTCTTCATCTAATCAATGAGTAAGTTCCAATTTATAAAATTTTCTGACATTTCCTGTACTCAATGATATTAAAATGATTAACGAGATTAATGATAAATGATAATGCATCAAAACTGCAATTTGTTGCACGATTAACATTTATTTCATTGAGATGTATTTGTATTTAATATTTATAATAAGCTTTCTGTTTTCATTACATTTTAATTGCTGTTTAAAATTTAAGTACATGTTTTATAAAAACTAGCTACTATTTTTATATATTTTAACGACATAAATGATTAGGGTTATGTTGAATTATCGTCGCACTAGAGCTATAGGAGGGCTATTGGCGACTGGTTGTTATAGTTGTAGTTATTTAAAATGGATATATAAACTTCTCATACAAATCAAGGTTTTTTTAAAAAAAATTTAGATAGAATATGATTAATATTTTAATAATTACTATTAATTAAATGTGTTTTATTAACTACCAGTATAGTTAAATAATTAAGTTTTGAAATATGTTAAATATACTACTGCTTTTATAAACTAAGTAAATGTAAAATGATTTATACAAATCATTTTACAATTAAATTTAATAATAGAAGCTTGTCGTTTAATTTCTGTACAACAAATCAGGTGATTTAAATTATCTAAGTAGTTAAATTTTAAATAAAAATATTCTATAATTAAATTTTCTTAATTGTTACTATTAATGGGTTGTTTCACGGAGGATCTGGCAATAGCTCTGCGGTTTTGTTTTCATGTCTCTCAAATTACTTTTGTTTGCTATTCGAAATTGAGTTTTCTAAGTTTTGTTATTTTTTAAATTACAACTTCTTGCTGTACTGTTGGTTGTTTTAATCATTTATCAAGGAAAACTTGCATTGAAAGAAGTTGGAATTTAAAAAAATTAACAACTAAAATATTCTCTTCGGAAACTCACTCCCGAATACCAAACAACAGTAATTCGGGAGACATGAAAACAAAACCCCAGAGCTATTGCCAGTTATTCTCTGTGAAAGAACCCCATTTTATTAAAAAAATAAGACATTAATTATCTATTAAATAATACAAATATGAGTTATGTAAAATACAAAATAATTAATGCTTATAAAAAGTAATTAGTAATACATACTAAATTAATAGTAAAAAAACTACATTTACAATGGAAAAATAATTAAAAATTAATTTTAATCCAAACAATGTTATATAATTGTAATTAAAATAATTGTAATTAAAAATAATTGTAATTAAAATTTATTAAATTGTAATTAAAAATTGTAATTAAAAATAATTGTAATTAAAAATAATTGTAATTAAAAATAATTGTAATTAAAAATAATTTTAACTAAAAATAATTTTTATTTATTATAAGTTCCCCCCCCCCAAATTGTCACCCTGGATCCGCCCTTGAAGTAAACTGCTAACCACAACAATGAATTGGGCCGTTTTTGTCTTGAAAAAATCAGCCATTTAGTATAATTTCTTATAGGTTACAGTTATTGCGTGCTTACAACAATGGTCCAAGTCATTAGTCTAGATTCTGCAGTTTACCCGCCCACGGCAATTATGTCCTTGGTACGGGTTGTCATGTCGCCAAGGTTGTCGTGACTCTGTTTTACTCATAGATAGCATAATTAAAGTATTAGATTGGCTGACCACGTGACCTCCAATGCTAACGACGGGACGCGCATGGAGGCCAAATAGGTGGGCATAATTGCAAATGTTGCTGCCACTTTTAGGAGAAAAATACTACGAAAAAATACCATTTAATTCTAAAATTACAAAAAAAATACTAGAAAAGGATTTAAAGTCACTAAAAAGATACCAAAATACAGCTCGTATTTTTACAATATTTTTTTGTAATTTTAGAATTATTCTAAAATACTAATATACTCTTTAAACTTTATAACTAAACTTTTAACTTAATTTTAGAATTTATTTTAGAATTATTCTAAAATTACAAAAAATATCGTAAAAATACTAGCTGCATTTTGGAATATTTTTAGTGACTTTAAATCCTTTCTAGTATTTTTTTTTGTAATTTTATAAATAAATGGTATTTTTTCGTAGTTATTTTCTCCTTAAAGTGGCAGCAACACTGGCCGTTACGCCCACCTATTTGGACTCCATGCGCGTCCCGTCGTTAGCATTGGAGGTCACGTGATCAGCCAATTTAATACTTTAATTATGATATCTATGGTTTTACTTAAATATAGCCAATTTCTAGCGATTATATTAAGAACGTATAAAAAACCCGTCTGAGATTCATGAAAAATATTACTCTCGATTTCTAAGTCAACAGAGACCTTCATCTGAAATGAAATTTATTTGAGAAGCGATTTATATGCCTATTGACTTTTGTAATTAAACAAATCTTAAAAAGTCTGTGTTGGCCCTCCTTCTGTCAAAATTCATTGCGTCAAAAAATTGACTGTTCTATTTAATATGTAAATTTCAAAAAGTTTCCCCACTCTCTACCTCTTTTCAGATATTTTAGCAAATATTTTTTGTGTAAAGGATCCTTTTTGGTTTTGTTAAATTTAAAAAATTCTTTCAAAAGAAAATTTTAATTAGTTCTTACGTGACAAGAATTATTTTTTCCCTCCGATCGTTAGACCACGCTTTTTCCGTATTTTGTGCATAAGTTTTTCTTACAATAACCTTACATTTCAAAATTAATTTTTATTCATAATGAACTTTTTCATTTGGAAATATTTTGAAGATCATCTCTTAAAAATAAACCCAATTTTCTTATTTTTTAAAATAAATATGTTATTTGAAATAAATTTAATTTAAAATTTCTGCTGTGAAAACAACCATTCATATTCGCCCATTTCCAGGCCGTTCGGAAGTTTTGAATGGATTGAGTAAAAGAGTATTTTTCTTGGTTTTATTTCTCATCTTGATTTCAGACATTGGAGATCCGCATTACAAGTGTCCAAGGTCGTGGGGATCGTTTTCTTTCCCTGACAATTGTTCCAAATACTACGAATGTCTGGAAAAAAGACCAAGTCTGAGAACTTGTCCAAATGATACTCTGTTCCACGAGAGAAAAGAAACATGCCTGCCACACAAACACGTCCATTGCGGTTCAAGGCATAACCCTTACAGGAAAAAAGGTAGAATATTGTTACATGCACTGACTCCATCAATTTTTTTTAAGTATAAAACTTTTATAGTTTACATTAGTATGAACTACTTGTAAATAGTTTTTAGCTTCTCGGACTTCAAATAATTTTTTATGTAAAATTGTACAATTATTAAATATTAACTTAATAACTTTGAAGTAAAAGGAAATATCATAAGCGCCAATTAAATTACAAAAGATTTTTTATCTATATCTATGTATTAAAATTCATTTTTTTATTGCTGCATACCCTTTTTGGGCAATTTATGAACTATTTATAGTGTATGTCTCTAGATATATATTTAAATTCATTTTTATTCTTTTAGGAAAATCTACTAATTCTATCAATCCTAAAAACTCTAAAGTTACTTCAAGCAAAACCACGGTTTCTGATAAAGAAAAGAAGCCAGAATCCAAACACGAAACTATTTCTGAATCCAAAATGAGTACTCCTGATCCCAATAGCATAATCATAGAAAGAAGGCCTATTATTGCTGATTACTCACCATCAATTGAAAACTTGTCATCAACTGTAAATAAAGTTACTTATCCAGAAAGTAATTTAGTTACTTCAAGCAAGGCCATTATTACTTCTAATGAAATTGAACCAAAATCGGAAAATAAAGTTACACCCGAATCTAAAATTAGTACTCCTGATCCCAATAGTATTATCATACAAACAATGTCAACCATACTTGACAACGCACAATCGGAGACCAATCAAACGACTGAAAAACAAGATTTACCTGTTAAACAAAGTTCAAACAAAGGATCAACTATTTTACCAGTACACTCAATGACTAATAAAGGATCAACCGTTTTATCAGTACAACCAATAACTAACGAAGGATCTACCATTTTACCAATACAACCAACGACTAACAAAGGATCAACCGGTTTACCAGTACAACCAATAACTAACGAAAAATCTACCATTTTGCCAATACAACCAATGACAAACAAAGAATCTACCGTTTTACCAGTACAGAAAATGACTGATGAAGAATCAACCAATGTATCGATGAAACAAAGTGTATCTAACAAAGAAACAAACGATTTGACAACGAAATCAACCATCGATAGTAAAAAATCTACCATTTTGCCAGTTACCACTTCTAATGAAAATGATTCATCAGTGAAAATTAGTACTGAAACAGTTTTATTTAACGACACCGACGAAGTCACAGATAAGGATCCAGAAATTATAGATGAGTTTATCGAAATTTCTACATCCGAAGCAAAAAGTCCACTAGCTACTCAAACTGTCGTTGTTGATTCCACCCAAAATCCTAAGAAAGAAACAGAAGAATCAAACGGTAAGCACATCTTAGTACTGATCATAATTCTTTAAAATAAAATTGAAACTTCTAGCTATTTGTATAAATGATACGCAATTAACTTTTTTAAAAAACTTTAAGCATTTTCGGCAAAACTTAGTAATAAGATGGAGAAAAAACTTTTATTTACAGATGCCCTGGAAAATTTATTTTGCATTAAAAAACAATTCGAAAGAATTTAAAAAGGAAAAGTAGGATACTGACATCATCAGGATTTTGCCAATCTGCTCTTACCTCACGTTCAACTTCTGTTCTAGTTATCAAAACTTTACAAATTCTGTTTTGGAATGAAAAGTAATACGTCATCAGATACCTATAATTTATGGGTGAATACTGCTGCAGTCATTGGGGACAAGCATTTAATACTCAGTAAAATAAATACAAATTAAAAAAAATAAACATTAAAATTGCATTAATTATATTCCCAAAATGTTCTTTTCTTCAATTCTCTAATTTAAAAAGTAAATTCATATCTTAAAGTAAGATACAAACTGTCAAACTCCACGGACGTGGCGCTGGGACACACCACGGACATGACATATCACGCTCTGTGGACTAAAAAAACTATAATAAAATAGAGGAAATCTTGTATAATTCTTTCTGCCCTATACTCTATAAAATGTATTCTCATTTTTCCATAATGTACTTTGCTTTTAAAAGCCTATATTACTTTTAAAACTGGCAGGGACAAGAATGTTTCGTTTTCAGAGTATTCACCCTTATACAACTATTCGTATGTCTATCTGTCTGTCTCTCCTCATGTGCGTGTGCTCTTTTTCAAACCTTCCCTTCATTCACACACAATTTCTGTTCTACATAACAGATTCTCAACAAAAAAGAAGTTCCAAAAGAACTAAAATAGCCTACTTTCCTGTTACTTAAATACTTACTGAAATTCTAATCGGGAAACAACTAGGTTCATAACAGTAAATATCATTAACAATCGTTTCTACACTAGATTTACACACATTAGAAAAAAATCGCTAAACACAGCATCCAGCTATAATTAAAACTTCTAAAAGCCAAAATCAACTATTTTCCTTAATATTCTTTCACAAATAACTTTATATTATTTATCGTCCGCTCGATTTATTTGTAGTTCGAAGAATAATTAAATATTTATTACTAACAAAAATAATGAAACTACTCCAAACTGCATTAAAAAAATAAATGTAAATTAAAACTAAGCAGAGTTGTATGCAAAAGATATGCCTTGCCGCTTTCTTGGTAAACAATTAATGAACAATCAAAGAATCACATTGTGCTACATTTTATGACGTCATTCCAAAATGATTCATGAACAAATTATTTTGCTTCAAATTTTTTTAAATAAAGTTTCTCATGCCATTGTTGATTTGGAAACAGTGATTTAAATGACTCAAAATTGAATTTCAATGCTAATTCAATGGGAAATTCGCCGACAGATAGTAGATTTATGTCCGTCTGGACGTACAGACAGGCGGACAAAAAGTATGAAAGATGGGTCTCTGAGGTCATAGCTTTCTAACAAAAAAAGAATTTTTAAGATCCGAATGATACACTGTAAAAAAAAAAAATTACTGAAATTAACGGGAAAAGTACCGGCAGCAGAGTTGCCGGGACTTTCCCGTTTCGTTAAGTATTTTCCCGTGTATTTACAGAAGTTCCGTTTCTAATTTCTCCGTTGTTAAAATTTTGCATTTTCCCGTGTTTCTACTTAAGTTCCGTTTCTTATTTCTCCGTTATTAAAAATTTCCATTTTGCATTTCCCCGTACAGGTAACACAGGTAAGGTAATCGTTTCCGGCTGCCTATTTCTAGCCTCCTTTAGGAACTTTAACACAGCCAATAACGCCTCGTAATTTAGAACCCTGGTCAAGTCACGAGGTTGACACTGAGCGGGCCCCCAACGGAACTTCGAGCGACATCGTACGCTAACGCCGTCGGGACTTGGACTCCACTGATTTAACGAGCACGTCTGTCCCAGTGTACTCGGGCCCATCCGTGATTGAGGATTTTTCTACTATTTCCAGCACAGATCCGATTTATGGATGTATGGCAGTAGGTGGGATTCGAACCACCGCACTCCTGAGAAGGTTGAATCTCTAGGCTGGTGCCCTAGGCTGGTAATACAGGTGTTTGATGTTCGAGTTTCGATGTGTGTATTCTTAGTGCATTATCGCCAATTCTACGATTGGGTAATAAAAGTATGGCAGCTCTAAGAACGGGAAAATTCCGTTTTCATCTCTTCGCTCGTGGTTTACGAACATTTTCCGTTTTTAGAAGGAAAAACTTGTTTTCAGAAGGAAAAATCCGTTTTCAGTCGTTACGGGAAAGTTCCGTTAAAATCAGTAATTTTTCTCCTGAAATTTCAGGTTTTCTTTTTAACAGTGTAGATATTTTGGAAGGGGGTTACGGACAGACAGACGAACATCGACCGCATGTCAATACCTACAAAAGAAAAGTAGGCTAAAAAGGTAGGTTTGAAACCGCAACTGTCACCTAGAACCGCTTGTACACAAGATTTATACACATTAGAAGAAAAAACGACAAACACAGCATCCAGTTGTATGACGGATGTCCGCCCGAACGTACAAACAGGTGGACAAAAAGTATAAAAGTTATTGAGTTTCTGATTTCCTACCTTTCTAATAAAAAAAGAATTTTTAAGATCCGACGGATAGAACCGATTTTGCAAGTTAGGTACGGACAGACGGCATCGTCAGCATGTCAATACCTACTTTTTCATTTTTTTTAATTCTTTCGAATTATAAAAAAAGTAGGCTAAATATTCTTTGATTTTTCGCTTGCATTAAAAAAAAATCGTTTATTTTCACTGGTACCAATAGATCGATCTGTGATGTAATTGCATTGATATGTTATAGATTATATATTCCACGCTTATTCCCGATAATACATTTCAAAATTTTGTTTAAAGATAGTTCAACTATAGATTGTTTAAGCAAATTTGGCGATAAATAATCACATTTGTATTCCCAATCGTTAAATTTCATCAAATTAAAAAGTGTGGAAGAACACTAGTCTATCTCAATTATCAATTTAACTACTATTGCTGATGAGTTCAATTAAAGTCAATAAGTGATCAATGTAATTTAGGGACAATTTCGGCCCTCTTTGTCCATCCGCCCTGCTTTCCATCAAGCTGATGATCTTGCTGAACGCGAGTTGTGCCAATGTTCTCACGGCTCTACCTACTTTAGTAGTTTTCCATTATCTAGTCGCGCGGTCCAAATTCATTCCCTTTACTCTTTTACAGATGTGCAATCAACAGCCAAACCTCCACAGGTGACTCCAATGGAGGAATGCGATCCGAAAGACCCGACTTGCATTACCAGCGAGAGAGGTCAGGTAATCCGGTGTCCGGGTGAAGAAGGTTTATTTCCGTATCCAGAAGATGAGCGAAGATTCCTGATTTGCCAAAAATTTAATATCCATGTTAAGTTTTGTCCAGGTGTCACGATTTTTAATGCTTTAGAAAGAAAGTGTTTTGCACGTCTTATATTTGGTTGATTTTTTCCTTCTTTCAATTTTATCTTTTGAAGTAATTGTGTTGTTTTGTTAAGTTAGCAAAAAGAACTGTTGATTGAGTGTTGTATGTTGTATTTGAATCGAAAATAAAGTTTATTTAAATGTTCATGTTGTGTGTTTTTAATTGCACCTTCAATTATTATTTAGGATTTTTTTGGTTACCTTAAAATTTAATTGACCTAAACAACCGAACTATATTGCGTTATATAATCATTTGAATGACACGATACACGATTCATACAAAAATTTGATTTTAATTAAAATTAGTTTAAGTAGACCTTAAACTGAACATACTTTATCAAGCAAATAGGATCATAATATGCCTAAATTTTTTTTAAATATTTTTTATATAAATAAATTATAACTTTTAAAAAAAATTGCATGTGTGTATGTTTGTTTGTACGTATGCATGTATGTACAAGTACATTCTATAGTGACTATATTGTGATTGAAGTAAATAACAATGATTATGATATCAAACAATTTCTTTGAAATGTTTTAAAATTCTATTATTCATTTGACATTGCAAAATGACAGAAAATAAATAGTTTAAAAAAATATATAATTTTAAAAAATTATATTCATTTAGGTAAAATTATAAAGTTAATTTAATACTATACTTAAGCGTCAAAAATTTATTTTAAAAATAAAATATTTTTTAAGCTTATATATTATCTCGGTATTCTAGTACAAAAACACAAATTACGAGTACAGTTCTCATAAGACGAGTTTTCTCCTGAGACCCCAGCAAACTCTAACTTTATTATTCATTATTTGAACACATATTTTGGACAAATGGACATTGAAAACTATTTTTTGAGGGGATTAAAAAAATTTAAATTGAAATTTTCAGGTGGGGGACTTCTATTTTAATGCATGTTGGGGGCTATAAAGCAGTATAAATTTAGACTTCAAACCACGGGAAGTTGATTAAAAATGCCTTTTTTCGGAATTTTAGAAAAATTTGTCTTTTCAGTTGTATTCTTTTTAACATTTAGGAATTTATAAGCAAAATCAAAATTAGCGTACAACTGTTTAAGGCTATGAACAGTTGAAAATGTCAGACCTGAAACTTTTGAACGGTTAAATGTAGTAAAATAATGAGCGATAGGTCTATTTATTGTTAGATTATATTTGAAAGAACTAAAACCAATAAAATAAAGACAATACACCAAAACATTGTCAGTATAATGCGATGTTTATTTGATCAGAATTTGATAAATTGACCCGACATCCGATGTTTTTTATAACGATATTAATGGAAAATTACGTTCATTTTGGCCACATATATATGTCATTTATATAGCTCTGAAAGAGATACAGTTGTTATGAAGACTAGAACAGTGAAAAATATTAATGAATGTAAGGAGGAAAATTTATTTTCTGGGAAGATATCTGAAATCGCAAATTGTCTTAGCGCTAACTCTTTTTAACAACAAATATACGAAGACTATACCGGCGATCAAATAAAGGGATATTCACCTTCTGTAACATAAAACCATTTTTAAAAAAATTGAAAACAAATTTTGAATTGACATTTTTGAAATGAAAATAAAACATCCAATATAAACTAAACTTTTTTTAACTTTTAAATGACAATTAAGCATTTACTATAATTTCCAAATGAATTTTTTCATACCCTTTAATGAGAATCAGTTATACAAACTTTTAGTATATTTCTTGATTTTTTTTTCGTGTTGGAACAGTAGGGTAGACCGGGGCTAGTTTTCCATGTTTTCTTCTTTTTGATTGTATAATTTGTACTTTTATTTATTTTGAGGAAAATAAGATGTCATTGCCTTCCTCACATGGTTAATTACAAACTAGCATTACTACCTTTCTAAAAAGTAAATACACTTTTTGGCAGCGAGTGGTTTAATGCAAGATGTTGGAAAACGTACCCCCGTATACAGGGCACATTTTCCCGGACTGCCGAAAATGGATGGGGCAAATTTTCCAAGTATTCTGGAAAAGATTTAAGAGGGATTGTCAGTCCCATAGAGCTAATGCATTAGTTTTGTAATCATAACTTCCGCAGAAGTATTGCTTTGCCGTGTTAGCCCTTTTTAACCAGGTATGGGAATTAACATAACATCAAAATGAAACAAATTTGAAACGAAAATGTTATCTAGCTATTTAATGATATATTTTTGAAGTTTTAAAATGCCAAAAATTACAGCAGATGGCGACACTATTTTAAAACTTTATTAATTAATAATTAAATAACCGGATTATATTTTCTTTTCAATTTTGTTTTAAATGGATGTTAGGATGATTCCCATACATGGTGAGAATGGGATAACATGGCAAAAAAATTCTTTTGCCAAAGTTATGATTTCAAAACTAATGCATTAGCTCTATGGGACTGACAGTCCCTCTTAACGCACTCGAAAAATATTTTGTTGGTTTTTTATGTACATTTTAATGTAAACTAAAATATCCCAAAAGATTGTGCCAGAATATAAGTAAAAATGTGAGAAAAAAAAGCCAGTTTACTATACGAAATTGTTATATAAAGATCATTTCACCTGGATCAGTTTTAAATCAAGCAAATTGGATAACTTCTCTTTTCATGTAAATATAGTTTGGCTCTTTTTTTCTAAGGGGTTGTCTAAAGAATTGCTGAAGAATGTAAAAAAACAACAACAACAACATCACATGCACTGAAGTTGTTGAGATATCGCTTCTTTTTTTTTCTTAGCCAACTAATTTACTCCAAAGTTTTGAGTGCAACATGACATATTAATGTTTTAAAGTGCAATTTTTCACTATCTATTGGAAATATTTAAGTTTTTGGATGTTTTTACGCTATAAAATTCATTCTTGACAGTGATTAGAGCAACGTATATCGCTTCAGAATGGTATGATTTCTGTCCAGCTTTCTTTTTTTTTATTACTATGCAGGCAATTTTTAATCGAATACAAAACTTTTTACATTCAGAACTTAATGAAATTAATAGATTAATTGGTCATACATTAAAAAATAATTACATTTATGGAATATTATAAAAGTTGGTTCTATCTACAAGGCATTGTTGGAATTCTTGTCCCGTGAAGTTTTGTAAAAACCTGCCCCGTCGCCATATTTTAACTTGAATGGTGTCTTTGGAAAAGAAGTTTCAGTTATTTTGAAAACAAAATACATATTTAAGTAGAGAGAGGAACCACCTTTTATTCGACTCAATGATAAAACTGTAAGTTAAAAGAAAATGTGTTTAATTTAGGTTTGAATGTAAGCACATAAAAAAATTATTCAACTTTGAAAAAATCTTAAAAACAGCTCTAACGAAAATATTACAACGCCAACTAAACAAAGATTATTGTGAGTAACATAGGACGTGTTGCTTCATAAACTAAGCAGACAGTTGGTACCCTCCAACGGCTCATTTCTAATATATGGCCCCGGTCTCCCCTACATCAAGTCAAACACATTTACGATATTTTTGGCAGTTGGAACAAAATTTTAAGATATTTTTGCTTATTATCTTTAAAAATTTTTTAAAAATAAATCTTAGAAATGTAGTATTGTGATGTAGAATAGGTTAATTTAAGGGGGACCGGAGCCCTCCATTGAAGCCCATGTTCAAATGACCTTTTTTATGTACCTTTTTCTCAGAATCTATTTGATACATTTTAATGAAATTTTTACTAGTTATTAAATGGATGTTCAACTATACTTTACTGGAGGCATTCTTAAAAATTTTGATTAGTTTTTAATTTATAAATTTTTAATTGAAACTACATATTTTGGACCTAAAAAACATCAATAATATTAAAAAGAAAAAAGTAAGATAGTTATACTCAAATCCCTCCAGAACATTTTAGAAACCAACTCCTTAAATACGTATAAAAAATTTTAGGTTGATACTTATAGTAGATTGTGAGAAAAAGGTACACGCACATTGAAAAAGTAAGTTTTGAGATATAAGCGTTTAAAGTAAACAATAGTGGTTTCTTACTTATGAAACATAAGGGGATTTTACCTAAACAACATTTAAAAAAATATATATATATTGAAAATACTTCTAGTACTTGAAACTTTTAGTTTAAGATATCATTGTAAAGCTACGATTCCATAGTTTAAGAAACACTAAAAATATTTAAATATCATTTTTGAAATTTTTTAGGGGTCTGGTCCCCTTTAATAAAAAAAACCTTGTTAAGAAATTCTTCAATGTTTCAAGTCCTAGCTTACGTACTACAATTTTAAAAAATAAGCAAAAAACATTCAACGACTCCTGCTTTGACAAAAGAAAAAAATTCTACTGAAAGAATTAAATGATAATCTGATATTAATTCGTTCACGTTTAAGAGCACGGATACAGAGTCATTGCATTAAAACCGCTATTTACAAAAAACCATTTAATATTTTGGAGATTCAAATGTTTAAAATTAAGATTTAAAAAAAGTTTTTTTTTTTTAAATTAAACGATGATATTTAAAACAGCTGAAGGTTCTAATTTGTAAGTATCATTAAAGGTATAGAAACATTTAAAAATTGATCGATATCTAGGGCATTCTAGTACGTGATTTTCAATTTAGTGAAAAAAAATTTCTCGATAAGACATGTCGCAGCCTCTTTTTATGCGTTGATTTTGTTTTATTGAAGATATGAGCACAGTAAAAATACCTTCAAAACAAATATTACTTTATATTTCACATAAATGCAGAATGAGTGAGCATAATCGAATTAAATTATCTTATAAGTGATAAGAGGCAACTGTTTAGTAACTTTGACGTGTGCATACTGCATGTATCTTTATCTTAATAACACTTTTATTGCATAGGTAAGTCAGATTTTTTTTCTATAATAACAAATCCCTAATAAATTTTTTCACGCATTAATTACATATTATGACTGAAATTGTTGTGTAAAAAAATTTTGTCCAACGAATCATTATAAATTTCTATAGGTATAAAATGATCTTAACCATTTACTCAATATTTTAGTAAAACAAAGATCATAAACGTCGCGAAATATTTTTATGGTTATTCTGAAAAATTGGGCAAATTTTAAAAGTAGCAAGAGATGTAAAATTCCTAATTAAAGCTGTACTTCAGATTCTTTCTCTCATTTAATTGATAAATAATTTTTAATAAAGGCTATCATAATCAAAGAGTAACACTAAATAATATGTACTTTCTCTTTATAGAATGTTTATAGTTTTTCTAAGAAAGATGATACTACGCTTTAATTTATTGATAAGCTTATTAGGTAAGTTTATAAACTACGTACTTTTTTTTTATCAAAACAGTTTAGTTATAGCAATATGAAACCAACTAAGTAATTTTATCGTAATATTTTCTGAAAATGCATTTGAACGGAACGAACGCTTCTCTGTTGAGTTGTGTGCATAATATTTAAATATATCTTTAAAAAAATTTATTTTATTTGAAATTTTGGCTTGAATGTAAATAAATTTTATATATTACTTTTTTTGTAACGCCTCAACTGCTTTCACGCAAAGATAATAGGTAAACTGTAACTGTTATGCAACAGAAGATCATATTTTCTATTCTTTACGCTAAATTGGAATGTAAATCTTCTCATTGTTAAAGGGATAACGATCGTTTCAACATTCAGTACCCAGAACCGGAGGGGAACACAGCTATTTTCACACTTTTGAGTTTTGATTTTAAAACATAATAATTACAGACTATTTAATTACCCGTCAATTAAACACAAATTTTCTAATATACTAGAAAAAGTCAATTTTTAACTTTCAGAAATTTACTTTTAAGTCCATATGTGAATACTTATTCGACATCTAAAACTCCAAAAACCAAAAATTGTCATTTATCGGAGTTATACTCTTCTATCTCTGAAGAACAGAATATTTTAATAGTAAAAATTAATCACTATATAGTTTTTGCCAATGAGATTAAACAAAAAAGAAACAAGTCAAAATTGGACTTGAGTCGTTCTTGCTTTCAATAACCTCAATTTTCTTTTAGGGCTTTTAATCGCCATTCATGCTGTCAATGCAGCTAAAATGGACATGAAGAAATGTCCTAAAAGAAACGGACTTTTCCCTAAACCAGGCAGCATGTGCAAGAGCTACTACCAATGCCAAAACTTCGTTCCCTTTGAATGGAAATGTCCGAAGAATAAACACTTCAACACGTTAATAAATAAATGTGATTGGATGGACAATTTTCATTGTTTTGAAAGTAAGAATAAATGAAAATGTTTTTAATCTCCATTGTTTAGAAATTAAAGGAAGAGAAACTTCTTCTAGGCTCGTTTGGCAATTGTTCCAAAGCAATATGTCGATCGTGACGGAAGTTACAATTACGTTGCTAAAGAAACCCAGGATTTCGGAAATCTAAGCTGTCGTCATTTAGTATTGTTTAAATTCAAGTAACTAAATTTTTGTCCATACATGACATGGGAAAGATTTCTAAATCCGAAGATTAACTTGTCTGATATAACTTACGTCAATTGATCACAGAATTCTGTCACATTTCCTTACTATATCTTGAAAACGCTGCCCCTTGTTTTTTTATTTGTAGTTCATCTCACCAGTTAGAGTTGGGATATTTATGAGGATAATGATTTTTCTACTTACATAAATTCTTTCTCGGTCTATTGTCATGGTATAAACTTGATGTACATAAGGAAGTCCGAGAATTAATTGTGAGACATGTTGCGTATATTTAAGTGAGATTTGCTACAGTGTCCCATGACAGGAATGAAAATAACTACTTCATCTCTTCACATTCCGCATTTTCACTGGGGTCTTAGGAAACCCCTCAAACTCTTGGAATGGCCGTGATATCCAAATTAAAAATAAATTAATGCCGACATCAGTATAGCGAGGTGGTTATAAATGTTTATGAGTTGCTTATCAATGGGGAGGGGTATCGATTGACACAGAATAAAAGTTAACATAATATTCAAATCAACAGTATTAAGGGCACATCAGTGAAACGCCAGGTATATAAATCTATTTGAAGATGAAAAATTGAAGTAAATCATATGCTTCAAACAATCCACAATGATATTCCCTTAGAGAAATCTGCTATAACATGTTTTTCCCTATCGGGTTGCGAATTTTTAAAAATCCTGAAATCACTTTTTACAGATATTATCGTGTTCTTTACATTTCAAATCAAGTATCATCAATCTCGTATGGATACCTGTCTCCGTTTTTGAGACATGAAGGAATGTGTGTAAAACGTGTTTTGCCTCCTTTCCCTCCCCCTTTTGAGAGAATTAAAAAAATCGCTTCTTAAATGACGCCTTGTACAAAAGGAATAAGTTCCTAAAATTTTATACATGTACATATAATAATTTGGCTGGGCGTTTAAGCGTGATTGAGTGAGTCAGGACTTGTTCCTTTATAAATATAGAATATAAAATTTAAAAAAAAATATTATAGGGAAAATCTTTAATAGTTTAAGAATATTGTAAATTAAGTTAAATGCTTTTCAAACACCATTACTTTTTGCATTGTAATAAAGTCAAAGAAATTGATCTTTTTAAATAAAATCATGAGAAATAATGTTGTAATTGACTAATACATTTTTAAAAATACATTTTTCAAGCTTTTCAAACCTTTTCGCACCAAAACCTTTCATCGTTTGTTTTTAAAGTATTTTGTAGCACTACCTTTTTTAACGCTTTCAGAACCTAAAGTATGCACTGAAGCAAATGGAAAATTTTTGAAGCCAGGAACTAGCTGCAAATACTTTTATGACTGCTGCAATGGTAAACCTACGGAAAAGAAATGCCCTTCAGAAAAGATATTCGATCCTTTTAAGAAAAAGTGCGAATGGCAAGAGCTTTCCATTTGCGAAGAAGGTGAATCATTTTGTTGTTAGAAATTTTGTAGCTTCCACACTACGTTTATAACGTAAAAAGTGGAAGGTATTATAATCGTTCAGTTCGTCCGTCTGTCTGTCACCCACTTTCACAAACGAACCACAAGTGGGATATACGTCATTTTGAAGCAAAAAATCAGACTAGCTTATACATCCCAAATTTCAATAAAAAATTTAAATTGGAAATATATTTAAAATTAAAAAAAATATGCAAAAGTTCGCTTTTATTTTTAAAGCACCAATTTTACTAATTATTTATTCTTCTCTTTTTCGAAAGAAAATTAATGAACATGGGAAATTGTGGCGACTAAAAGATATTTATTAAAAAATAAATTGCATCATTATTCTTCGAATTTCAAACAAATTTAGCAAACGATAATGAGTAATTATTAATTTGCGAAAGAAGACTAATGAAAATAGTTAATTTTGGCGTCTAAAAGTTTGAATTAGGAATAAATTATTAGCTAAAGGCCCTGTTTGGTGAATTTCTTTCAGAGCTGTTTAAATAGTGCGTTTTTTTTTGTTAAGCACAAATATTGTGTGGAAGCGGTTTAAGTGACAGATTCTGTAACAAACCTACCTGTTTGGTATTATAGCCAGCTACATAATTCAGCTGAATTGTGTATACTTAAAAAAAAAATTGAAAACATAAGGAATTATAAATTTATTTTTAAACATTTTCTTTGTGTCTTAATTTAGCATAGTGAACTTGTTATTTGGTATAGATATTATTTTTGGTTTTATATTTAGCCACATTTTGGTTGAGCCATTTTTCGTTTTTTTTTTTATTGAACTCACGTATATCCCTTAAGTTGCGATGGGCCGGAGTTTACAGAACCAAATATAATATTGTTTTTTTAGAACACCAATTAATTTTGATTAAATGCGATCTTAACAATAAAATTTATGAGAAAGTAAAAAAAAAATTCATAATAAAATTATCTATACCTTTAGAAAGGATTTTTTTTTACATCTGGAATAGCGCACTGTAATATTTGTAAAATTGTTTTTACATCAAAACATTATTAAGTCTTATCAAGCGTATGCGTGATCACTTTGATATATTTTATTTTATCTAAAACTATATTAATATTTTTTATTACACATAGTTTATCAAAATCTCATTTAGAATACACAATTTTTTATTTAAATAAAGTTATTCTTATTCCAATATTTATAGATCTCTTTCTTCAATTTGACTTATAATTTGAAGCCCAAGTGTAACTCTAGAAAAGTCAGAAATAAGAATTTTTACGGGAAAACTACGATATTCTTTAAATGCAAACTTTAAAATATAAAACAACAATTATACAACAATAATATTAAGTGCATATCCTTATTATGAAAAATGTATAATTATTTTACTTCCTAATCATTTTTATGATGTTATCGAAAATATATTATTAGTTATGCAAGTAATTGAATTTGGCTATTTATTTCAGACACATCAACTGACAACACAAAGACTACATCTCCAACAACTGAAGAAATAAAATATTCTACTATAACAGAATCAGATGAATCGAGTTCTCAAGAGACTACGAAGGAATCAGATGAATCAAGCTCTCAAGAAACTACGAAGGTTTCAGATGAATCGAGCTCTCAAGAAACGTCGACAGAATCAGATGAATCGCACTCCAAAGAAATCGAGTACTCTACTACAAAAGTTTCCCATGAAACAAGCTCAGATGAGGTAAAATATTCTACTACAAAGGAATTGCAGAGAATCACTCTGAAGAAATCACTATTATACAGATGGAATCTGAAGAAACATCCCCGAGAAATCAACTTCTACAAGTTTTAAGAAACACTCATGAATGAATAATATTCTACTACAAGGAATCTGAAGAAACATCCCTGAAGAAATTCAATATTCTACTACATGGAATCTGAAGAAACATCCCTGAAAATTCAATATTCTACTACAGTGGAATCGAAGAAACATCCCTGAAGAAATTCAATATTCTACTACAATGAATCTGAAGAAACATCCTTGAGAAATTCAAATTCTACTACAGAATCTGAAGAAACATCCCCTGAGAAATTCAATATTCTACTACAATGGAATCTGAAGAAACATCCCCTGAGGAAATTCAATATTCTACTACAATAGAATCTGAAGAAACAACTCCTGAAGAAATTCAATATTCTACTACAATGGAATCTGAAGAAACAACTCAGGAAGAAATTCAATATTCTACTACAATAGAATCTGAAGAAACATCCCCTGACGAAATTCAATATTCTACTACAGTAGAATCTGAAGAAACATCCCCTGAAGAAATTCAATATTCTACTACAATGGAATCTGAAGAAACATCCGCTGAAGAAATTCAATATTCTACTACAATAGAATCTGAAGAAACAACTCCTGAAGAAATTCAATATTCTACTACAATGGAATCTGAAGAAACAACTTCTGATCTCCTGAAAATTAAACATTCAACAACGGAGGAAACTTATGAAACGAACCCTGAAGAAATTGAACATTCTACAACAAAATTGGACGAAGGAACTTCGGAACAAGACACAGAATTTACAGATACGAGTGAAGAATCTACGATAGAAGAATTACAACAATCTACAGCTAGTGATATAGATGTGGGAATAACGGATGAAGAATCCTTAACAACTTTTGATATTAGTAAATTAACAAATGAACCTAATTTGTTTTGTCCAGAACAATTCGGATACCACCCCCATCCTTTTGACAAGCATAAGTTCGTCGGATGCGTTGATTATATACCAAATATTTTGTCTTGCCCAGATGATTTGATTTATAAACATGATGAAAAGCAGTGCGTGTACCAGGAGTAATAGAGTCATGGACTGGATGCTAAGGGTTTTTATCTCTTTTCTTTAAGAATAAAAAGAACTTTTTATAAGAATATACAAGTTTCTCTATTACCTAGCAATTTGATGTCAAAAATTTATGTGACATTTAACTGTGACTAATTCCATTTTTTGAGTTCAACTGTCAAACAAATAAATATAACAACAAAATTATAATGATGACAAATAATTTATGGAAATATTTTCTGATATATTTATTTATTTATTTATTAGACTGCTATACAGAAAAGAAAATTTCCAATTACATAGCAGAGAAATTAAAATGGAAAGCTCTTTAAAATTGAATTTATTCAATTTTAAAGAGAATTAAGGCAGTAATAATGACATTGTAATAAAAATATGGTTTTGTTTAGTGTGAAATGGAATTATAAGTTAACAAAGAACCACATTTGTAAGGTTAAACAATAAAATATATTGAGAAATTTTAGCACTTTCTTTAAAAATATATCTTTGTGGGTAAAAATCACATTTGTGGTTATAGTTATAATCTTATGCACCAAACTGTCAGCAATTGTCAGATATTTATTCTGCCATAATATCATTCAGATTTTTAATTAAAAAAATTATACTAATCTACATATACGAGTTTTATTTATATTATTATTATATTATTTTAACTGTGTATCGTAAAAACAGTTTTTTTAATAAATTTAAAAAAAAAAATAACAATTTATTCGAAAACCCCTCTAGGTAGCAAAATTGTAAACTATTTTATTTTACTCGAACAAATACCCGTTCGTCCAATATGTTCTATAAAAAAAATTAGTACGTCGATAAACTTTAAATTATGTATTTAAATTATATTTTCTGAATACATCGAATTCTTACACAGTTCTCTTTTAACTTTTTTGTTTTTTACGACTTATCTAATGAGAGCTGTAAGCTGGATACACTGCGGTGACATTTTTTTTATTTTCTCAAACAAATGCCAATACCTTCAATATGTTCGACAACAAAAAAAATCCTTTAAATCAGTTGTTTCGTCGGTGGATAATTTAACATAAATAACTTTAAACTATATATAGTTAGTAAATAGACGAAGTTTCTCAGGTTAATGGAGAAAATATGTTATGATTAAGTAAAAGAAACAAGTAGGGGTTTGTAACAGAATCTGTCACTTAACCCGCTTCCACACAACATTTGTGTTTAACAGGAAAAAACGCGCCAAACACAGCATTAATTCTATATTAATCATTTACACGTTAAATTTGGCTAGTTTCATTTATTTTCTTTCGAAATTTCAAATATTATTTTTTTATTGTTTGCTTAACTAATTTCTATTTAAAAGAATAAATATGTAATATTCCTCGCTTTTAAATAGAAGGAAAACATTTCATATCAACATACAACCAAAGAATCTCTTTGTGAAATATATTTGACGTCATTTTAAACTAATTTATGGCGCAAAAATAAATTTATCTTAATTTATTGTTTAAAAGGATTAAAGTTGTTCGAACGATTGTTGCGAATGGCAATGGTGATTTAATTCTAATAAAAATGGTTTCGTACAGAGACATATAATAGAATGGACTGCGCATTGGCAAACCTAAAGCGATCCCCTCATGGGTCACGTGCTGGGGTAAGATTTACCCCAGGACGTGATCACGACCAGTTGGCGAGTTTTTTCACAACGACTTGAACATATGAGGCCGACAATCTAGTGGTATGAAAAATAAGTTGGGAAAGGAACAAAGATGAATTGCTATTTCGGTGAAAAAGATTGCTACTTTTTGCAACTTATAGCAGCTGTTTTAATAAAAAAAAGCTAAACATTATTTTTTATAGTTATATTATCGTGGATCTGATCAATGCATGTGGCGCAGAAGGCTAATTCGAATTTTTACAGAATATTTTTATCAAGAAAATAATCCCTGACCTTAAAAAGAGCTTATAGAATAATTTACTCTAATTAAAGTAGGGTCAAGTGGGGTAAGTTTGATAGGGGGGTAAGTGTGATAAACAGCTCTTGTAACTTTGGGAATCATTCTAAAAATCTGAAAGTTTGGAATATATAACATTAGACCACTTATACTCAAACTAAAAAGAAATATTGACTTTGAATAAAAGTTTAAAGATAGTTTTGAGCTTTTGAATTTTAGTGCAACTGTCTGGTTTTTTTCAAATTCGAAAGGTTTTCTTCCAAATTCCATAAGTGTCATATTTTTATAAAAACCGTGTTGTTTTTTCTTTCTCTGTTAGTAAAAAGAATAACACTAAGGATATAAAACTATTTTGGTTTATTATTTCACATGTTGTGAAGTATGGAAGTACAATCACAGTTACCCCTCAAAATATCAGTTGTGGGTAACTGTGATAAGTGACATGGGGTAAGTGTGATAATCCAAAACACCCCATTTACCTTGTGCAAAACATACATAAATATAAAAAAAATTATATTATTATTAAATTATAAATTATTATAAAAAAATGAATAAAAGGAAATTGCATTTCATTTCATAATATTGCCAGAGGATTTTGAATTAGAAATACTAAAAACTGACCTTTCTGCTGGATGCTACATTCTTGATGCCTTTAAAGAAAAAACGCACAGTAAAGCACTTTTTGGGACAAGTTCAGTCAGAAAATGAGGTGAATCGAGAAGGGATTACTGAAAAATTTCTTAAATATGATAGCATAACAAAGACATTTTCATGGCGAAATATAGATGACTTGTGTATAATTGATGAGGACGATATATGGTTTTGAACCTCCCGTGTCCAAACATGGACCGAAGAGAACGTCTGTATTTTTCGCAAGATTTTGAAAATTACAATCTGTAAAAAAAAAGCAGTCTAACTAATAATAAAAATTGAATAGCTACATTAGGATTTTGACTTTAAAATTGTTTGTTTCTTTTACATCCTGACTTAAGTTTATTATATCACAACATGAACCAAAAACGAAAATTCTCAATATTTTTTTATTTTTCTTATCCGTATATTTCTAATAAGATGTAAAATGCTAATAAATTTATGTTCATATTAAATTGTTAAGAAAATGTATGATAGGTAATTTATATGGCTTAAAAACACTTATTGCAACTGAAATCACACTTACCCACATCAAAATCACACTTACCCCACATAGGGGTATCATCACACTTACCCCTATGTGGGGTAAGTGTGATAAAACAGCAATGGATTTTGAAATGCAAATTTTATTCACTTAAATTTGGAATTCAAACATATAAATTTTTTCCTACATAGGTATGTTTCTTATAATAATTCACTTCTAATTTTAGGATTTGGAATTTACTTGAAGCAGATAACTAATTTTTTTAAGGAAAAATGCAGAAACCCTATCACACTTACCCCACTTGACCCCTAATAAATATAATGCAATATAATACCTACCAAATAAATATACCTATCTAAACAATCTTACCTGTAAAGTATCACAGATCTTTTTTAATTTATGTTTACATTTTATAAACTGCACAAAAGTTAGGCATCTAACAGAGATAAAACGAATGGAAGCAAATATTACTAATTGAACACAACAGCAAACCCACGTGACTTGGACATTGATGTGAGTCACCATTGCGGTTTCCCAGGCTAGTTTACCTGATTTTCAGGTCTAGCGAAAATTGGCATAGTTCTAACGAAACAGTAGCGATAAGTTGCCATATATTGCAACCTTTCTCCTCTTGGCGATCTTCATGATTGGTACGCTTTTAGAAGCTGCTTGACAGAACAATGAGCAGTCCATTCTATTTATGTCTATGGTTTCGTATGCTTTTTTAAATGAGTATTAAATAGTGCAGTTTTTTAAATAATTGAAATACTTCGAATTTGAATTCTTTTCTGAAATTTTTAATGTATTCTAATTTCAATGCGCTGAAATTTTTGACGTATCACATTTTTCCGTAGCATTTGTAGTTTGGGCTATGAAACTGGGTGACGGACAGACAGACAGACGGACTGAACGATTATAATACCTTCCACTTTTTACATTATAAACGTAGTGTGGAAGCTAAAAACGTAATTTCATAATAAAAAACACATCCACTAAAATACGAATAAAAAAGGTTATACACGCACAAAGAGCATCATAAATCAAGATCTAAAAGCTTTTCCCCCCGAATGTTGGTTTTTCCTTTTTTACACTTTTAGCGTAGTGAAACAACTTCTACAGAAACCATATTGCATTAAAAGGAGGCTTTTGCAGTTTTACTACTTGCACTTCAAATATATAAAAGCATTTATGTTTTTTTAATTACAAAACTAATTTCAAAACCTATTCAATGGATTCCGCCGAAATTCCAAACTCTTTAGCACGCGTTGTCTTAGGACGAGCTTGCCAAAATCCACATTTACCCCTATATTAAATGTTCAAAATAATTAGCATTACCATATTTAGTAATTAAACGTTTAAGGTCTTTGAAGCTTGTTTGATATAGCTCCTCGGTCACTGATTTTGTTCCGTATTACAATTCCTTCTGGAAAATGTTACAATAGCCTCAAAAAACGCTTCATTTCAATGGCGTTGTTTCACGTCGTGGATGGCAACCGCTCCAGCTGTTTTCATTTTATTTTTTACATGGAATTAGGAATTACTTTTGTTTTGGTATTCGAAAATGAGTTTTTTAAGAATATTTTACTAAGTAAATTTTAAAATGCCAACTTCTTGCTGTGCTGTTGGTTGTTCAACTCATTTGTTAAAGATGCAGAGAAAAAAGTTTCTTTTCATATATGACGGTCATTTTGAGAGTGAACTGAAACAACAAATGAAATCTCAGAAAGGGGAAAAAACAAGAGCTTACATTATCTGAAACATTTTCATAACGTTAGATTACTATTATATTTTGTTTCTTCGATTTCGTATTCATCCTCTTTTTAATTTGATAGAATTCTTCGTCCTGTCGAGGGTAATGATCGCTTTCATAAAAACTTTTAAATTTAACTTTGCAATGTCCATAAAAGCTGAAATGTAGCTATTAAAAATTAATTTCAAATCAAATATTTTAATTCAAATGAATTTTTAAATTTGGTTTTGATAAGAAATTAATGTGACCAGATTATCCGACGAATGTCGACATTAAATGGTCTGAGTCCAAAAAGGTGGGATAGGGTTAGAACCCCCCCCCCCAGAACGTATTATAATCAAATTTTAATTATTTTGTTAATCAATAAAAATAATGACCAATGAAAAATCCATAGTGGAAATGCCATAGAGATATAAACCGTGCGCTTTCACCCACTATCACCCTATACTGGTGATAGCGCACGTTTTATATCTCTATTTGAAATAACACTTGATTTACTAAACGTAAAAGAAATTCTAACTTTGTAATGTGGAGGAGGGGTGGGGGGGGGGATCCAAAAAAAAAGCGAGCGATTCTGGTAAAAAAGATGTCCTTGGTGCCGATCTTTTCTCTTTTTTGTCGTTTTTTTATGAGTTGCTTTAATATGGTGTAATCGGTAATAACTATCATACTCTCAACTCTCATGGGTAATAACTCACACGATATTGCGCAATTTTACAGGAAATGAATTCTTCCTTTGTTAATAAAGTGTGGTGGGGTGGAGTCGACGATTTTACTCTGAAATCAAAGAAATTCTACTCGCACGTGCCATCTAAAGATGATTTTTTTTCCATCTCTTATTTTTAAGGTTATTATGCTAATAAAATAAGTGTTAGCAGGAGGTTTTCGCGCTTTTTTTCTCAGGAAAACATTGTACGATCATGTTTCATTAGAGGAGGATGTCAAAAGATAAAGATATTGGTTTCTACATTTAATCAATAAGTAAGTTAAAATTTATAACATTTACTGGCAATCGCCACAATGATATTAAACAATATAAGTAATACGTTAAAATTTTGTGTGTGAAGTTGCTGAACTTACAATATTTATAAAGGTGGTATTTTAACGACTGGCGAGGAGTGAATAAATATTGAAAGAGATGTATGAGATAGATGATAAATTTAATTTCTATAATTCCAGCCTCCATTCCGGTTGATGAGATGAGAACTTTATTGATAATTTAATTATGACTTGTATATTTAGATAGTGATACTTTTCTATAATATAACCTGCAAGGTCTCAGGTTCGGGTCCGGGCATCGCCAAAATAACTGCGACCTATAAACGGCCCGTGCAGCCAAAAATGTCCGGCGAATAATACCCCGTGTAGAGGGAGTGCACGTTAAATATGCTTCAAAGTCCCAACGTTCCGTACGATGTCGCACTTAACGAACGGTTACGTTGGGTGCCTATTCATATGTCGGCTCATCATCCGACTGTGGTTTTTTTTAAATTACGACGCCCGTCGCCAATAACCCGCGTGTAGCTCTAGTGCGACGATATTTCAAACTAAACTATAATAAACTTCATTTTATAATGTTGATATATAAGACTACGATTTCATTGGTTGTTTCGGTTTCAGTTCACGATCAGAATGCTGAAAAAGAAACTTTTATTTCTATGCATGTTTTCTTTAATAAATGATTAACACATCCAACAGCAAAGCAAGAAGTTGACATTTAAAAAAATAACAACTAAAATATTCTTAGAAAACTCACGTTCGAATACCAAAACAAAAGTAATTCGAGAAAAATGAAAACAAAACAACGGAGCTGTTGCCAGGTCCGACGTGAAACAACCCCATTGATTTGTTCCTATTACACTAATTTTCTATTTAAAAAATAAAACCTAAATTTTCTATTAAATAATACAATCATTAGTTTTGTAAAATGAAAACTAAATTAGTAATAATAAATTAATAGTAAAACACCGTATTACCATGAAATATTTTAAAATAATTTTAATCAAAATAAAATGTAATTCGAAATAATTTTAATTAATCAATTTTAATTAAATATTTAATTTGAATTAAATATTACTCACTTAAAAACGGTGACTTGTATATCACAAAAACTTTTACTTAATGCCAATCAGTCCCCCTCCCCACTGGTTTAAGTTTTATTGAATGTTTTTAAATTTTAATTTTTAAATTTCATATAATAATATCCATTAACAATCCGTGTAATAATCCATTATAAAAATTCATTAAATATTTATTTGGCAAAATTGCGTCAAATTCGCCTCAGTGAAGAACAAAAAAACGCTTACAAAGGATATGTTTACTGGTACGTTAAGTATGATGGTGGTAGACGTGAAAGAATATCGTTCATAACCGAAAACGATAATGTCAAAATGGTATGGTCAAAACAACTCAACTTCCAATGATATCTGCTCAAAAAGCGCATAGCGCAAGCGCAAAATAATAAAAACTAAAAACAGCTGTTTCTGGAATAATTGTTTACATATACATTTTTAAATATTAGTGTTATTTATGTAGTATTCGTTACAAATAAAGTTAATTACAGTTATGTATGTCGTCGAAACATCGCTAGGAAGTATTGAAGCAATGAAAATAACCGTAATAAATCCAACGGGAGCTTATTGGGTTGTCGATGTTTTACCAGAATTTACTGTAGACAAACTAAAATTAATGGCCCTGAGTCACTTTTTCAATCCCATGGACAGTATAAAAGTTTCTGATAGGTATAAATTAATTCTTGTTTCACAAAATAGACCATTGCCTGACGAAAGCACCATAAGAGATGAAGACATACGGGAAAATGGTATAGTTCTGTTTTTGTTGCTATGTCAGAAGTGTGCATTGTGAAATCCAAATTTTATTACATGTATTCCATTTTTTTAGATGAGCTATTACTTCTCAAAAAACGACCCCTTCCTGTATCTGTTGGAGAATCTCAGGAGGAGGTATATACAATATAATTCTATGAAAAATTATATATTAAATTCACTATGCTATATAATCAGTTTTCTCCTTGCATTTGTGTTTGCTATTTATAAAATCTTCTTTTAGTTGGTCAAATATTAGCAAAAAAAATCAGCTAATACTTACTTTTAAGTTAAGAGTAAGAATTGTGGTTGAGTTGTTTTAAAAATATAAATCGAACATATTGAAAGAAAAATACAACTAAACTAATTGTAGTTTGCAATTATAGCAAAAAAACATAAAAAAATTGGTTAACATGAAATTAAAACAATTTTGTGTTAAGCATGAGAAAAAAATTCTTCGTTCTATTAGAGAAAATTATTTTGTATTTTATATCTAATCTAGATACTAATTTTAAAAATTTTATTAGAAGAAGAATAATTATAAAATTCAGAACAAAGTACATTGTCTGATTATTACCTGTAAATTACAGATTTTTCAAACTGGTATAATTGATTTCATTTAAATGTAGTGTTTCAGATTATCTTAAGTTAAAATTCTATATAGCTGTGATATAATGGCCTGTCTTGATTTAGTGAGCCTGAAAATTTAATGTCTTGCTGCTACACTTTTGTATGATAGATGAAGTGGAATGGTTACCACATTTGGGCATATTTGTAGTTTGGCAACACAAATCTCTAAATCGAGACTGGCGATTATAATATAGCTGCTACGAAAATTTGAGTTTACAAGATTAGACCGTATTGGTATAAAGGATTACTAAAAAGTTATTTTAAGAAAATGTAGTAGAATAAGGTAAGTTTATGTAATGTGTATTTTCTTTTACGTTTTAGAAAGAGGAAAAATGCAGGGGTCCAACTGAAGCGGAAATCACAAAAGAAACGGCCACTGTGCACCCCAAAAACCTTGATGCAGTGGTTGAAAACCCATCTGTGCCTGTCGACGTAAACATTTTCTTTGATTTAGTAGCTATACATCAAGGTCCTAATATTTAATGACTTTAATGTTAATAGTTATATAAAATAGTAATAGCATAATTAATTATGGTTTATATAAATATGTTTCAAGTGATGGATAAGAATTGAATGTCTTTTGTATTGTAGTTACAGTGCTTGTTTAAATTGAAGGAACTGCTCTGATATTATATCTAGTCTCAATTTGCGTTATGTTGCCAAGCAACGAAAATGCCCAAATGGGGTAAACATTCCACTTAATATTTTATGCAACTTGATAGGTATAGCAACCCTATGTTACATTTCAAAACTCGCCAAATAAAGTTCGGCATTTATATCATAGCTTTACTAAATTTAAACCAAGCTAAAGTAGAAAAAATTCAAATTACCAGCACAATTCTCTGTAATCAATAGGTTTTTTAACACCATAAAATAAAAAATAGCATACATACTGATTTAACAATCTTGTTATTTCTTATGCTGACCAATTTTTACCTAATTTAAATTGCATTATGATTCAAATATTTGAATTATGTTGATTTAGCAAAACTTATTCTTTTCTAGTTTCATACTGAACTTCGAAAAATCTTAGTATCTCTTGTAAAAGTATCTGAAAAGTTGCTTCGATATCATCCAGAAGTAGTTGCATTATTTAAAGAGATGGCTGAAGGTAAACATTTTTTTTTTTCATATCGTATCAAAATATGAATCTAAGTAACAAAAAGTAAAATAGGCTTATGACCCTGCAGGGTGTATCTAATTTTAATTTTGAGTTATTTCACAATGAAAAATAGTTTCTTGTAGACAGGGTTCGCCTGTATTCTTAATTGTCTGTTATAAAATATTATATTTAAAACTAAATGTTTTAAAACTATATTGTATCTAATGTGAAAAATTATGATTAAACATATAGTTAACCAAATTAGAAACAATATTTTTTTTATAATTAATTAACCTATTTTTTCCATTATTAATGTTTTTTAGGAGATGAAATTAAAGAAGAAGAATCATGTGTTGACAAGACTTCATTAAAACAATTGACAGACATGGGCTTTCTTGAAGCTCAAGCCATTGAAGCCTTAAAGCAAAACTGGTTTGTACAGTTTAATAATTCTATACTCTATTATTGAAAGGGCGACCTGATAGTTTCAACATCAAGAAGACTTCATTCATTTCAGAAGAAATAAAAATGATAATTCCACGACATCACGTTAATTTTATAGTAGTATTGTAATTTTATAGTAGTATAATATGGTGTTAACCACTCAAACAGTTTAGAACAAATGAAATGTAAACTAATTATTTAATAAATTTTTAGTTTATAATGTAATAAAGCTCTTGGCTGCCTTTTATGAAAGACTACTGATTGATTGAAAGTATAACATTATAGTTATCTCGCTTTCTTTTTCTGGTTGGGTTAAGAATTGCTGACAAAGAATCTTATCCTTTTTCCGGTTCTAATGCAGAAATTTTAATCATCATGCAAAATGCAGGACATTTTGCAGTACAAATCCAAAACACAGGATATTTTACATATTTTAGGACTCTTTGAAAAGACAGGACTAAAAAATAGTACTATTCTGCCAAATGCGGTATGTCTAGTCGCCCTAATTATTGTATTACTTAGGAAATATTCAAAAAATATAACCAATGTTCCAAGTATTTGATGAAACCTAAAAACGTATAATAAGTCATTGAATTCAAACCAATTGCTGTTATAACAGCATTTATTTCCACTTTTACAAAGTAGTAAGAATCCTTCCTTGTATCTTTGGGCTCTATATTTGTAATTTAAAAATGTTTTTGCAGATATTAGTTTTATTGTACAGGGTGGCGCAAATAAATGTGGCCCCGGCATGGAGCTACGAATGCAGGGATGTGCTTGGCAAGAAAAATATTGAAGTCGCGTGAAAGCTGCCATGTCTAATTAAATCATTATTCAAGTGTTCTATAGCTTCACTTGGCAAACCTGTTTTTTCATTGGTTGATTAATAGACTAGAGCTACACATGGATTATTGGCGAATTCAGATCTTAGTGGGTCAGCATATAGATGAAGATTGCATAGTTACCCGCAAATAATTCGCCTAGCGTTTGTTTGGGCTTAATATTGAAGCGTTCAAATCAATAGCTTCACTTAGCAAACCTGCTTTTTGCATTAGTTTTTGACTTGCCAGCATTTCTATCTTATTCCTACCTTCATGGCCGGGCCACTTTTATTTGCGCCACCCTCTATTAGTGCATATCTTGGTTCTATATTTCACTAAAAATTTTAATTGCTTTATAGTAATGTGTCAGATGCTATGGACTGGCTTTTAGCTCAATCTGTGGATGCAAACACCTCACTGAACCCCAGTACAGCAAAAGCAAATTCATCTCCAATTCATACCAGAAAATTTTCTGTTCCAAAATTTTGTGTTTCCAAATTAGGTAGGTTTATTACTTAAACAACGCTTAATTGTTACCATTTTTTTCCTTTTATTCCTATTAACAAACTACAATGATATACTTTTAAGAATCTTAAATTCATTTAAAATCGGTCTTGTAAAAATACTCTAGATTAAAATACATTTATTTGCCTTTTAAATACTAACTGTTATTATATACTCCAATAACTTTGTTTGTTACAATTTGTAAATGTTTTAAAAAATAGAAGTTCTGTAAGAGTTTTAAGGATTACTCATGAAAATAAAAATTGCTTATTTTGATTACATGTTATACATTAACTAATCTCGTTAAATGACCACTTCAGTTAAGTAGCTTTAACTAAACAAATTTTACAAGATTAAGTTTATTTAACAAAATCATGTTTTTATATGCATATCATGATATCATACCATTTACATCTCTATTGCAAATTGATAATATAAAGAAATATCCAATGTTATTCATTTCAATGTTTGCAATAGGTTAGTATGCAACAAAAGTGTTTATTGTATATTGCTATGCATTGAACTACATTTTTGTTATATATGTCCTGTTCTTTCTATGTGATATCTATGTGTTATTAATTCAGTAAAATCTTAAATTGAATGCAGTCAACAAAATTTCAGTTGAAAAAGCCACTGGGGAGAAATCCTCTTCAACAGAAAAGCATTCTGCTTCGACATCACATAAGCACGTAGATACAGAAGTACCCAGTACTTCTTCACAAAGTACAGGACCTAATGGAGAGCAAAATAGAATTGTCGAAATGATTCGTTGTTTCCGATCTTACAAAAGGAAGGTCTTCCGACCAAGTAGCGCAGTGAGTAAAAAAACAAAGTTTTTCAAATAAGCTTTTCAATATATAAAGAGTACAAGGGGAAAACCTCTTCATCAAATGGGAATCTGTTCGTATTGAGGTGTGATTGGAAATCGGTTTCTGTGGTTCAAACGTCAAACTAGTGCCTGTCGTAAATCTCGATCATAGAGATGGTAAACCCGTGTGCTGCCTGATAACCACCAAGGCAAAACTGGTTTCTTCACACAAGTTTAGGCGATGACTTGCTATCTTCGCCAAGGAGACCTGATGCTGACAGATTCTCAATGAAGGGGTTCTTCCCCTGTACTTTGTATATGTATTATTTCAATATTTGTATATGTATTATTTCAATATTTCGAAAATTCTACGGAATCCGGCAAAAAGCATTTAAATTTTGGGATTGGTTTGGGAGCCTTTAAAATGTCCCAATTTTATACTGATTCCTGTACTACATTTTCCCCCCTCTTGTGAAACCGTAAATGCTAATGTTCCTTTATATTTTTTTTGCTAGCTTTAAAACTTTATTATTAGTTTTTTTCTATTGTCTTTAAAATAAGTTCTTCATAACATTCTTTCATAAAGTTATAAATAATTCCGGAAAAAAAAGTAAAATAATGCTTGATACTGAAAATGCAAAGTTGAAATAAATAAAAATGAAAAAAAATATATAAAAGCTGAATTTTTTTTGTTACTGTGCTACAATATTTGAAAAGCTTTATAATAAATTTTTATATGCATCAATTTAAATGTGGTATGGTTTTGTTTAATTTTTAGGCCCTAGCTAATCTAAAAGAAATGGGTTTTGCGGAAGCTGATATTTTAGATGCCTTAAGAATAAATGGAAATAATCAAGATACTGCAGTAAGTTAAATAAGTACATTTCGATGCTTAGTATGACGGAAATTTATCATATGCCTTCAATTTTTAAAGCTCTTTGATTTAACTTTATATTCTGTAGTTGATATAAATCTTGTATACAATGTTATAGCCTTATAACTAAGCTGTTTATTAAGTTTAACAAATTGTAAGTTTTGCATGCAGTTTAGATACTTAAAAAAATTTAGTAGTGCTTTTTTTTTATTTCCATATTTGTAGTAATTAGGCGCAACACACACATAATATTGAAATAAATATTTTTGTATCTATTATAACAAAATTTGTAAAAGAATTTTGTTATTATATGTTTACCTATTCATTTAGTGTGATTGGCTTTTGAGTGATAAGAAACCCAATTTTGAAGATGTAGAAGAAGGTTTAGACCCAGAAGGGCCTATATACAAATCAATCATGTCAAATGCAGTTGTTCAACTTGGTTTAAGCAATCCCAAAACCTTTTTAGGTAAGAAAAGTAAAAGCTTTATTATAGTATAAAAAGGAATTTACTACTAATTTAAGTAAATTTTTGTGCATTCAGACTTTTAAATATAACATGAATGTGTTATTCTTTAGAGTAATGAAAATTTTATATTTTGCTTTAACTGACTTTTACTTAAAGTTACGTCATAACGAAAACATCGTGATATTGAATCAAAAATATATTAATGTTTCTTGTGTCATTTAATCTCTGCGTGTATAATATATTTTTGCTCCTGGAACAAAATTATTGGGACTTTTTAAAAAAGAAATACTAATGTATCATTTAAACACTGTATAAATCTTCTTAGGTTTTTAAGTTTGAAATTCTTGTTTTTAACGAGTTTGAATAATTAATGTAATGAAAAGTTTTTTTAAGATTATTTTGATTAACTCTAATGATGATGATTTGTAAATTATTCATTAAATGAACATTCTAGGAACATTCAGGAATTTTTAGGGAACTTATTTTTATATGTTTAATAAGAAAAATTAAAAAGAAATCTCTACAAACCAAATTATAATGTGATTTACATGTACATTTTCTTCTTTACCAGCACTTCTACACATGTTAGAAAACCCTACCAGTGCCTGCCGCTGGCTAAGTGATCCTGACACGGCTCCCATCCTTAGTCAAATCTTCCGTATTTATCACGCAGAGAAGCATTCCCTACAACTAGCACGGCCATTTCCTCAGTAGCATAGTTAATCTAATTTTATGTATATAATAATCAATCCAATTTTTGCCATTGTTTACAGCCTGAAAAAGAACTTTGCACTAGTAAGAGGTTGCTTTAGGTTCAAAATTGAAAATATTTTTTTAATTATTTGGAAATTTATGACAAATATATATGTTTTAAATTCTCAAATGAGTTCTAGTATAGTGTTATTATTTATATTGATTCTATACCTCAATAATTGATTTCTATAGTTTAAACCTTACCCAGAATTCTTTTTAAATGAGATAGAAACATGTATTATTTGCAATGCTCTTAATTAAATTTTTAGTATCAAAATTAAATGAATTTTCAAAAATTTTTGTGTTAAAATGAGCTATTGCAATGTTGCTTTTCTGGAGTAATATTTATTTACGTTAGAAAACTTGAAAAAATGTTCTTGAATATTATCTAAAAATCACAATTTAAAGTTTGGTGCTTGTTAGCCATATTGTGTTAATCCAAATTTACTTAAGTTATAAGTAATTAGTATTGACTATAAATAGTTTGAGCATTATGTTATTCACATATATTGTGTCAGCATTGAAACATCAAATATAAATCTCTTTTGCATTTATACATTTTATGCAGACAAATGGAGAATTTCATATTTATATATTTGGACAATTTAGTACTCTTTTTTTTAAAATAGATTCTATGTCTATGCAAATATAATAATTATAGTAGGAAATTTATGGTATCTATTGTTGGATTGTTTGTGTTTGAAGCTTGTTTAATACATGTTATTAACAAGATAACTGATTATATTTCTCCTGTTATTTTACACATTTAGTCTGAGCTTATGTCGTAGTAAATGTTATCCCCTTATCAATTTTTTTCTGACTATTTCATTTAAAATCTATATTTTTTGTTATTTATGTTATGCCATATTTTCAACTAGTTACTTAATATTTTGCATTCAGCATACACTTTTTATTTAATTTTGATTGTATTTTATTTTCATGTACCTAAATAGCTTAAATATTGTTTGAAAGAACTTTCTTTTGTCAATTATCGTAGTCGTAAATCATATCCTTTGTTGTTAATAGTAGAGAGTGAATTTTCCCCTGTCCACGATTAGCTTCTTTCAGTTTTCGAGATTCAGGGATTTCCCGATTTTAAAATTTTCACAATTTAGAAATTTCCGATTTTTCATTACTTGATGAGTCGGATTTTTCTTGGATTCATAATAAGCTTATTAAAGTATCGGGATCAGTTAAGTTTTAAGATTGAATAAACTTCAAAGTAATAGGATTTAACTGTTTTTAATTTTTAGGTTTTCCAGGAATTGCTGTTATGTGCATTTTAAAAGTTAAAATATGCCAATTTCTTGAATATTAAAATTCCATTCTTTTATCCATTATCGAGAGAGTCACAGATGTTCGATTTCCCCCTTTTTTGATTTACTGATCCCCTAAGCTTTTTTATTTGTCAAATTTTTTAAAATTTGTAGATTTCCTAGAAAATGCATATTGAGTTACTTTTTAGTTTTTACTTTTTTTTTTACTTTAGCTATATTTTAATTTTGTGCTTCTGAATACCGAAACTATAATTATCAGATTTTTAAGCATATTAAAGTGAAATATGATCAAAATGTCTACATTTCATAAAAGCTTTTTATCTGTGTATTTATGTGATTTATCATAAAGTAAAAATGTTTTCGATTTATTGATGTTGTAAACTTAACATCTTTCAAGATTTTATCCAATCTCTATTGGTAATTATTTGTTCAGTACTTTATTCTGAAATAATTTCATTTTTACATCTTTTCTATATGTTTAAAAAATTATAATCTCAGATAATTTTGGGATTTTTTTTAGTATGTTTGACTCTCACTTTTGTTTTGTTTTAGTACCTTTTTTTTAGTACCTATTTTTTTAGGTACATATTTTTTCGTCGACTTTCCTTTTTATTCTTAATTCCAAAGAGTTTTTTTGAAAAATGAAAAAGTAGATATTAAAAAAAAATTGGTTATTCAAACTTAAATATTATTTTTGTTCGATAGGTATGACATAAGATACCTTTTTTACTGTCCTAAACTAAACTCCTCGGCGCAACAGCATGTTAGTGGGCCAAGGCCTGCCGTGCCCATTTCAGCTTTCGTGACCAAGGGCTCTGGGGTGCTAGGCATATGTCCCGGTTAGGTGATAAACCTCACGCAGGACCCCCAGTGTTTAGTTCTCAAGCATGCTTGGTCCTCATTTTATCGACCCACTTAAGGGAAGAAGGTTTAGTGAACCTCGTCCAATCCGGGATTCGAACCACGGACCTGTGGCATGGCAATGCAAAGCACTACTACTACCCCAACGGAGGGTCTTTTTTTTTTTCTGTATGTCTGGAAAAAATCTTTCCTCTGTCTGTCAGCAAATTACACATTGCATTAGCATTGAAATTTATTTTTTAGTCATTTAAATCGGTTACCACACCAACAATAGCATGAGAAACATTATTTGTAAAAAAGAATGTGAAAGAAAATGTATCTATGTCACATTACAGTTTGGAATGACATTATAAAATGTAGCACCATGTGATTCTTTGATTTTTTATTATTTGTTTACTAAGAAAGCGGCGATGCATTCCATTGTTTTGCATAAAAAAGCCTGGCTAGTTTTAATTTACATTTACTCTATTATTAATGTATAATTTGCTGAGATTTTCAAAACCAGCCAAATGCCAGAGCAGATAGTAGGATTTGTTCTTTTCTTCCAATTTTAGAGTAAGCAATTTTTTTCTAAGGTGTATAAATCTTGTGTGGAAGAGGTTCTAGGTGAAAGTTAACTGTTGCAAACCTACTTGTTTTTTATAAGAATTTTAGTGAATATTAAAGTATGGAGGAGGCTAGGATAGGAGGCTATTTTAGTTCTTTTAGAACTTCTTGTTTTCAACACCTTCCTTTATTCATTTTTAAAACTGAAGTTTAAAATGTATTTTTTAATTGTTTAAAATTTGTATTGTTACTTGCATTCATCTATAAATTAGTACTACAAAATGTATTGCATTTAATGTGTTGGATTTTTCACAAAACAAAAATTTTTGAATCTTCAATTGATCCATATGCAATTATTATTATTTTTGTAATTTTAATGCTGCACTTTACCGAAATCATTCACTTTTCTATGTTCTTCTATTCTAGTATTTAAAAAGAATTAACTAATGTCAGCAATTTTAAGATTAAGATGAATATAAATATTCTTTAATCATGTACTTAGTATGTTATAAACGTGTGTACTTACATGAAGAGAACAGGGGGGAAAACTCCTTCATTGACTGGGAATCTCTCCGTATTGAGGTCTGCTTGGTGAGTAGAGGCAATTCCTCTGTTTGGAAAACGTTTCCTCCCTTGGTCCTTCTTCCACTGTTCAAGGGTCAGACTAGTGTCTGGCGTGAATCTTGATCATGGAGATAGTAAACCCATGCGCCATATGATACGATCCAAGGCAAAACTGGTTTCTTCACACTAGATTAGGCGATACTTTCTATATTTGCCAAGCAAACCTGATGCAGTCAGATTCCCAGTCAATTAAAGAGTTCTTCTCCTGTCCTCTTCACATGTGTTAACTTAGTGATTGTATTAACCACTGTTTTACTAATATAGAAGTCAAAAGGGTGCCATAGATCATCAAGTGCCTGAGAATACATCGAAGGATTTTGCATGCAAAACCCAATGATTTATTAACATTAGTTTGTTAACCACATATGTTATGTCACTAGTTCAAAATCATGCAACATTATTTATTATAACATCATCCTTATGGCCTGCTCCTTGTTGTTGCATGACTTTATAGGTGCACTATGTAAGGCATAATAATAGCATTAAAAATAAGTCATAATGGTACTTGCGTATTAATACCACCACAGCAGAAGTTACGCCTATCGGCAGTTATCCGCATGGCAACTCTGTTGATCAAAATTTTAAAAGTGTTTATTTTAAATGAAGTGTTTTATTTTATGATTTGTCATAAAAAGTTTCGGTGTGGATTGGCGGCTTTTAAAAACCATGAAATCTGTAGCTGTTGTGGTGTTAATAAGTACCATCTTAATTTGTCTAACACAAAGAAAAATAATAAGTTAACAACTGACAAAAATTTATCCAACATCATCCCCTTTTAGGGCAACAAAAACTGCCCACATTGTTATAATCAGGGATTTTAGTAATGTGTTAGTTGTACGTAACTGTTACGTTGTTACACTTGTAAGTAACTGTAACTAGTTACTTTTCATATAAAGTAACTGTAACAGTTACTTTTTAAAAGTAACTTTCCAATCTCTGGTTATAATGTGTGTCGTTTTTAAATGTATTGTTGCGATTAGCTTGAATATTAACCAATTTATATTTTCTCATCTCGTCGATGTTGATGAACACTTTCTTTACTTTGAGAAAAACATTTATACTCTATAGGGAATAGTACAATTTCTACAAAATCTGCCACTATGAGAAATGAAGTTATACTTTTAAGTGGTATTTATTACCATTACAATAAAAATACATTCTGGTATAAAATTCTTATGCATTAATTACCATTATTTTATGTGGATTTGAAAGGAATACAATCAACATCAAATATCTGGGTATTAATTTCTCTACTAAGGAATGAAATAAAATAACATTTACTATAATATGTGGTTTTTAAATAAACATATAAATGTTTTTATTTTAAAGTTCATTTTATAAAGCCAGAGTTTACTTTTAAGATCTGCAAACTCAAGCAATTTAGTTAATTTGAGTTTTTTTTTAAAAGCAAATAATTTAATATTTTGTAATATATTATGTATTGATTATTTAGGTTATATCTATGCAATATTATGTGTTATTCTGTGACTACAGTCTATTTTAAATTGTATTTGTACATAGTCAACTGTAAATATTAATTTATAAATGTCTTGCATTACTTTACTCTGTAACTGTATTTTAGTATTGGATAAAAGTACTGAAATATTATTGAAAAAAAGAACTGATTATCTTTCCTGTAAAAAGTAAATGATTTTTCGTTATTTGTTTAATTGTTTTTTAAAGAAATTATGAACAATTTTTTTTTTCATGTCTAGTCTATTATCTGCTTTTTTGTGCAAAACATTTGTTTATACCGAACGATTTACTGGATTGAATCTTTCCCTACTTTGAATAAAATAGTTGAAGCAATTTTTAGATGTTCAATTCTTATTCATTAGTATTCTAGTTACTTAGTTTTTATGTAATATTTTTAACCTAAGCCTATTTACGAAGTTAGTGTTTGCTACATTTCAGAAGTGTCAAATTTAATTTAGGAACAGCTTTAAAAAACTTTAATTCAATTTTAGTTTTAACACTGTTTTTCTAATGTAATTTTTCATTTAAATTTTGGAATTTCCATGAACAAGTAAATGATATTAAAATACAAGTACTACTCATTTATATTACCATTTATTTGTTATTCACATGTATTACACAATATAAAAAGTATATAAAAACAAAGCTTTAAAATGTACAGCTAGCATTTCCTTCCTTTTCTTTAAAAAGTGAAGTAAATGTTTTTTTTTTAATATTTACATTATATTTTTTTAAGATATTTTATGCGTTTTGTACAAACTTGTTCGAATTATTTTTGCTTGAGTTTTAAAAAAAAGCGATTGATAAATAATAAAAAACCATCTAAGGATCTATTACAAAAAAAACTCCTCCTCCGTGTTCTTTAAAATGCCAAATGAGACACTATTTTGTTCGTGTGTCATGAATATGAATCATATTACTCTAAATTTGTATAAATATTTTTGTAACAAAAATGAAGGAAATTCAGACGCAAAAAACGTCAGCGTCCAATTTTGACGAAAATGAATTGTAACCCTTCTTTAAAAATGACCGATAAAGTTCGTCTTAGTAGTAAAAGAAATACATATGCGAAGTAAGTTGGGAAACAATCTTAAATATTAAATTAAAGAGCTTGTTCGAAGAACGTGCTAAGTGACATTTTTTTTTTTAATTGAGATTTTTGTGTCAATGATCATGTAATTCAATCCTTTAAACATAGGCTTCCCCTTTTTCATAAACTAAAAGTTAATTATAATTTTTACCGTTTGAAATTACCGCTTTTCACGGATCTAAGTACAAACTAAAAACTTTAAAGCTCATTTTCTTGTTTTCACATTGTTATCACTTAGCACATTCTTCCACTAAGCTCTTCAATTATGATTAAATGTTATTGGACATTAACATATTATTGTCACCATATTCCAACGATTAACTTCTCAGTTAAGGTAGTCTCCATAGCCATAATCATCATTGCTGTAAAGTCCTGGTCCGCGGACACGAGACTGCCTTCTGTACCCTCCATAGTCATAATCATAGTTGTCATAGTTCCTCTTATTATGACCACCAAGTCCTCTGGGCGGTAAATGGTTCCTCCTGCGTCTCCGGTCATAGTCGGAAGGGTGATAATCAACATAGGGTCCATCCCTATTCAAACCAATACCAGATATTCCTGGTACCGGGTATCCTCTATTGCCCGGGTATCCTCCTCTATTGCCTGGGTATCCTCCTCTAGTACCAGGTACACGTCCTATGGGATATCTTCCACCATCCCTGTCTCTGATTAGGCGGCGATCTTTGGTGTACGTGGGTACGATGTCACCTGGTCTGTAGGAGTCCTCGTAGGGATATCTGCTTTCCGTGATGGCTATGCTTACGCATAGGACGAGGAAGGTAGATATAATCTGGAAACATATGCATGCGATGAATATTTAAATAAACTATTCAGAAAGGTCACAGTACTCAGAAATTGCCAAGTAGCTTTAGTGCGACGTTATTTCAACCAAAGCTAAATATGACTTTTTTGTTTCACAGAACCGTAGATGGAATAAGGTATATTATGAAATATAAATTTTTCACAGTATTTGTTTAGCTTAGTATTTTTTGAATTTTTTCACAAAATTATGCTTTTTTTTAATTGTATTTTAATATCCTTCTCTTGTTTTGTGAACAATTGTTAAAGGAACTTTTAAAAAAATCATTTAAAAATTCTTAAAACTGTTGTATGAGTACCGTTTGAAAAATCTTTGAAACATAACATTTAAAAAAAACCTTGTTTAAATACTTTTGCTTAATAAAAATAGTGTTTGTATGCAAATTAAAGAGTAATTGGATACAAAATTTAAAATATAAGAAATGGAAACTAAAGTTATCAGCTGATGTACATAACTATGACGACAACTTTGATGCAACTTATTTTTGTTAATAGCCCACGTGTAGCTCTAGTGCGACGTTAATTCCGCCTAACCTACGCTGCTCAAAAGAATTAGGGGAGCGCATGGTTTTAAACCCTTTCACCCCCAATAATTACATTTGGAATCATCAGCTTGCGATTTTTTTCTCACTAAGTTGAGTTCGCACTTATTTATCGTTAAATAGAAGGATCATGTCTTTTGAAGAATTAAATAATGTTTGTTTTAATTAAATGAATATATGAAAAACATGATAAAATAAAATTCACTCTCAAAACTCTCAAAAAATTTTATGAAATAAATTGACCCTAAATTCTTCACGCTTGCATTCTTAGATGTTTAAAAATTGATTTTAACTTTTTTTTACAAATAAAGTTTTGAAAAAATTATTGTTATAATTTATTCAAAGTTATGATTCCAAATTTTTTCTCCTTAAATTTTAGTTAAAAAATTAAGATTTTTTTCTCTGTTTTTTACCATTTCATTCTGGATTCATAATGAATCTATTTCACAAATTTTAGATTTTTAGAATTAAAAATAAACAGTTGGAACTGAAAGGGTTAACAAAAGCACGCAAAGTGCTCCCCTAATTGTTTTGAGCAGTGTATTTTTGTTACTTTCTACTTGCGAACATTCCAATTTAAAAAAAATTAAAATATTTTACTCAACACAGAAATAATTAGTATCTACATCTACAGTTATCCAGCAGTGTAGATTACCAAAGGGGTTTTTAAACTTTTTCTTACTCGTATGGCGCAAAACAAATGCAAAAATAAATCTAAATTAAAAAAATTGTTATAAATTTGTAGCAATTTTTTTATGTTAAATATTAATTATGTTTTATTAGAAAATAAGATTACACGAATTACGTTAAAGTAAATATTATATATTCAGTCAGAGCTTCAGGTCGACTGAAAGTTTGATTCTCACGAATGAGTTCTGAGTTCCCTCATTAATGTAAACAAGGCAAAACATAATTTTAAAATAGCAAGCCCTAAAAAATTGCATTTAAATAACATTTTGATTTTTTTCTCATAGCATTGATCTTGAAGTATGAATTAGAAAATTTAATGACGATTAGTTATGTTCATTATAAATATATATATTTAACCGTTCTATACACATTGTACTAATACATCCATTGCATAACAAAACGTTTGCTTATCTTAGTTCATTACAATTGTTCTGGTTTTTAAAGCTAAAAAAGAAAGTTTGGCTAAAATATTAAAGCTTAAAATTACTTAATTATTCTTGAAAAAAAATAGATCTTCAGAAAACCAGTTCTGAAAAACTGTTTCTTCTAGTTCTTTTTAAATACGGAACACTTATCTTTGAAATTTTCAATAATAACAAAATATTAATTTAAATTAAAAAAGAAACCAAAAAAAAAAACTTACCAACACATTCATTTTCAGCACAGGTGAGAAGAGATAAACTTACAGTCTCGAAGACTTGTGGATGAGGTATCAAATATCCTCATCGCTTTTTATATGTTCTATAAGAAATTATTCCCAACCACATGTTCTAAGCTAAAAAAAACCTTGGCAAAATAAAATAAACTACTACTGGTAAAAACTTGGTGTCAGTGCCCCAACTAACAAAGAGTAGCACCTCAGAATTGGTCTTGACAATGAGAAGAAAACGTTTTGTTGTTTTCCACAACAAAAGGTTTTTTTGTCCGACCTTCACGGAACGGGCAATTAAAATGGTGTTCTATAGTTCTATTAAACAAGTTTGGAAACATTTTCTTTCTTTGATTGTCAATAAATATTCCACTGGACTTATCTTGCATCAGTGTGATTTTAAGAACATATTTTTATCCCTTTTCATTGCGATAAAATGAAAAGGTATGCTAATAAGTTGGAAGATTTCACAGAAGTCGGAAATCAAAAATGACAATCATGTCCTTCTAGCTTGATAATAAACGCTTTGTAGCTAACGATATGTTTAAATTGGAATTACTAAAGATTGCTATTAATTCCCTTGTTTAACAATTAAAAGGAAAATAGAAATTGAAAACTATTAATTTTCAACGTTTATTTCTTTTATTATTGCACATCTCTCATGAAATTTCAAGTTTGCAAGCCAGAAAAAGTTATTTGTATAATACAAGGTTATATAGTACACATATTTAAATTTAGACATTCAACTTTTATTTTAATTTTAACATTCCTCAATTGCAGCAGTAGTGAACGTGACAGTACAATAAAATATAAATTTCGAAAAGGACTGATCAAGTCTGAAAATTGAACTCAAAAAATTAATGGATCTGAAAAAGTTTTTCTGAAAGATAGTATAAATATTTTTTTGGCATTTTCGACAAATGTGTATGTTATAACTTATCAAAATAGTATTCTCGAAGGAAATTCAACCTCATAATACTGGAAGGGCCTAAATGCAATCAGGGACTCACTTTTTCTTTAATTAATGCTGATATCAGAATGGGAGGAGATTATAATATCCTGATCGGGTGGTGATAAGTGGAGAGTGGATATATTGGCATACAATCAAATCACCGTTATTTAGGGTACACCCGTACAACGCCAAGTTTATAAAGCTTAGTGTTTTATTAAACGAACCAAATAACAAACGTTTTCTTCTGCAATTCACTAGATTGTTATACCAAGTGGTCATTGCCAATACACACACACAAAGACAAAAATATCCACCCAAAATATTTTCTTAAAAAATATTCGTCATCCAACTGTGATATAAAAAGTTTTTATAATTATTTTCTGGTCTTTTGTAGGTCTTCCATTCTGATTGATTGTTTCGACGTTGAAAATGCTTCAACAGCAGACATGTTTGGTTAATTTTTTTTATATAAATCAAGTTTTAATATTAAAATTGATAGCAATGAAGAAACGGCTTAAGGCTTCACCAGTAGATTTCCATCTAGGTCAAAAACGAATAATTTTCTGTAATAAATTTCAAAAGTTCTTATGTCACCTGAGATAAGACTTTCGAAATTGTTTTTCTCTAGGAATTAGTCTTTTCAGATCAGAAGATATGGTTCTACGTGTGTGCCTGATTGAAAAGCTTAAAAAAAAAAACTTTTCGCAGCAGATTGTAATTCAAATAAGATTCCTCCTCGATGATTTTCAAGTTTAATCTGTTAAAAGATCAACTTACAGACAATGTTTTTGATTCAACAATCTAATTATGAAAATGATTTTTTAAGTATTTTTATAAATTCTGACCATATTAAGTAAATTCTTATAAAAAAATATTACCGAATTTTATTAGAAATTAAAGAAGAATATGACCGATAGGCAACTACTGTGGAAGATGTGGTGTTATCGAAGAAAAGGATTAAGAAGTGATAATGATAAGGACTAGTGTATTTCAGTGAAAAGGTGGAGAATCTTGATTGTTGTTTGAAAATGGTATAATATTAGTGGCACAACATTTGAGTAAAAGGGCTTTCTTGAATGTTCATCACAAAAATCGTAATATCCACAGTTAGCTAACACACTTTTTAAAGTACATTATTTTATAAAAAAAAATAGATAATTTGATTTTCCTTTAAAAACAAACTAAATTCTCGTCTTGAAACATTTGGATTCTTTCTATATAATATCCAAAAAAAAACTAGCTTTATAAACCCGGCGGCCGGCGTTGCACGGGTGCACCCTTAATAACCCTAATTAGTAGGGTTTTTTTATGTAACCTTTTATTTTATACCAATTGATCCCTCCACTGTGGTCCACTCCACCGGGATATTATAATCTCCTCCCATTCTGATATGAGGGGTTGATTTTATAAAGGCTCTTCCGGAGGAGTTTGAGGGCTTTCCCATAGGGCCCTATTCAAATTTCCAGAACAGCTATATGTTATAATGGCCTGTTTATATTTCACAATTAGCGCAAAACGAAACTGCCCAAATGTGGTAAACATTCCACTTCATATTTCATACAACTCGATAGGGCTGGGGGACCCAGTCGGAAAAGACTTTCGTCTTGCATGCGGTAGGTCCCAGGTTCAGGTCCGGGCATCGAGAAATATAACTGCAGACCTATGAACGGCTCGTGAAGCCAAAAAATGTCCGACGAATAATACCCAGTATAGAGGAAGGGCACTTTAAATATCCTCCAAATTCCCAACGCTGCATACGATGTCGCCCTTAAAAGTTGCATTGGGTATACCTACTCACGTGTCGGCTCGTAACTTGACTGTGGTTCTAAATTACGAATCCCGTTTCCAATAGCACTCGTGTGTAGTTTTAGTGTGACGATATTTCAAACTAACCCTAACCCATACAACTGGATGGGAATAGCTACCCTACGTTAAATTTTCAACTTCGCCAAAAGCCGCCAATGCCAAAATTCAATCGACCGTTACGCCATCTTAACATCAGAAAAAAAACAGACATTCATTCTCTTTTATGGTTGGACAAGTTTTATAAAGTACAAATTCCTTATTTATGCCGAATATATTCCGGTTAACCTAAAGAATCATAGCCGGCAATTTTACGCCAAATCTGGTAACACCGATGGCAACTTTTGGCGAAATTAGCAATTGCATTGACAATTTCTAAATGTTAATCTATTTAAATCTTAAACGCATATAATTTATTCTGAAGTTTTCTTTTCAAAAATTTTATTAATTATATAGATGCTTACTGATTTCAAATAATAGGGTACTTGACTGCATCGCCAAACTACCTTCCAATATTATTTAAATTATAGTTGAAAGTCAAAAATAACAAATGCATATAAATTTTTTGCGAAATAAATCTTTAAATCATTAAAAAAATCATTTTAAAAAGGCATTTTTTTCACGTGATCATCACGTGGTCACAAACACAACGGTTTGGCTGACGTCACTAGTAACTATAAACAAACCGGCGTGATGTTTTATGTTTTCTGATTAAACTTGATTTAATCTAATTTACTCTTGAAATAATAAATATTGAGATAATGTAAGGCTTTTTACAGAAGCGGATATTTCAAATTTGCCTAAAATCGATTCCAAAGTGGTGTTTCAAAGTTTGTTTATAGTCACTAGTGACATCACAGATACCACGTGACAGCCAGGAAGCGTTTTCGGGAGTGATTTTTCGTCCTAATTTTAAAATTCATTTTTCTGCCTTTTTATAGGGTATTTGAAAAAAAGAAAAAATACGGGTGTAATATTTTTGGCATAAGAATATTTTAAGCCAATAAAAAAAATTTAGTCAAGTACCCTATTATTTACTTTTTTTAAATCAATTCGTCGTGATTTTAAAAATTCACTTTTTTTTAGAAATCTGGTCTGAAATTTAATGAATCTTTCCGCTGTTTTAAGTCGGCCATTTTGAAATTAGGTAGTATTTTTGGTCATTTCGAGATGGTAACCATCTCGGCAAGTGCCGGGGTTTGTTATCACTTCGACTTGGCGACATTTTTTAAAATTCGCCAAATCCGGCCACGATTCTTTAGGTTAACCTATATTCCTGCATATCATCATTTCTTACCATTTGTAAACATCAATTAAATTAAATTTGGAAACGTAATTAAAATCTAGTTGGGGAAATCTGATCCACCATAAAAAAATAAAGAGATTTAAAATCAACAAATAAAATACTGATATTCAAATAACAATCCAGCAAATTAAACCGACGTGCTCTTTTTTTTTCCTTTTTAATTTTCGTTCACGCTTCGAACGCGCTGAAATTTCTTATAAATTAAAGTAAAAAATATAAATTCTAATCTTACAATGTTATTCCTACAACCGTTTGGGTTCGAATAAAAAGTATCCTATAGCCTATTCCTGGTTCTAAGCTATCTCCCCACCAATTTTCAGCCAAATCCGTTTAGCCGTTCTTGAGTTATAAATGGTCTTACTAACACGACTTTCTTTTATATATATAGACTAGCAAATTTATACCCGTTCTTCGCACGGAATAAAAAAATATCAAATAGATTCCAAATATGTGTACCATATACCCTGTTATAAGATCATAAACTTATTATTGTTTCCACTCGTTATAAATTATAAAATCCCGTTTCATTGCCTTAAAATTCCAAAATGAAAAATACGCTATAAAATATGCACTCATAAATGTCATCAGAATTCCCTCATAAATACATAAAACCTTTTAGCTCATTTGGCGCGTTTTGGAAAATAATTTGGCGAGAAAATAGATATAGCTACCCACACCCATTATACAGCTCTAACACAATGACCTTCGAACAACCGACCAGCTTATAAATTATTTATAAAAGAAATTGCCTATTTGGCGAATTTTAGTTAATAATTTGGCGAGTTTGGCAACGTCTTTGGCGAAAAAATAAAGACATAAAACATTAATAGCTCTAGTGCGATGGCCTTTATTAACCATCATAGTTCAGTAATAGCTTAACTATACATTTATTGCTTAAATATGCATACATGCAGTCAACAGAAAAATCATTGAAAAAATCATCAAATAAACCCACAATAAAATCCGGGAATGAAGACTGGCGGAATTACGTCACTTGAAACATGTCAAATTATTTTTCAAATAATGAATTTAGTTTCTGAAAGTAATGGCAAAAGAATAAAAAATAAACATTTTGAATTTTAAATGTTTTCGTTAAAAGTTTTATTTAATTTTTTCTGCCGATGGCATCAGGAAAGAGAAAAAATGATCGGATTTGAGCGAAAGTGGTGTATTTTTTTCAGAAAATTCGAATTTTCTCTAAAAATGGAACAAATATGAACAATCTAAGCCTCAGGTGCACACGTTGGTATTAAAGGGAATCTATCTTTAAAATTTCGAATTTCTGAGGGCAGTATAAGTAGGTCTTTTACGATCCGATAACAGACACACAGACAGACAGACTCTTTCTTTTATTATTATAAGAGATATATTCCTTAACTTACCAAAGTATGACTTGCAAACTTAGGTAAACTTCAATAATAATCTATAATAATAAAAGAAAGAGTCTGTCTGTGTTATCGGATCGTAAAAGACCTACTTATACTGCCCTCAGAAATTCGAAATTTTTAAGATAGATTCCCTTTAATACTAACGTGTGCACCTGATGCTTAGTTTTTTCATATTTGTTCTATTTTTGAAGAAAATTCGAATTTTCTGAAAAAAATACACCACTTTCGCTCAAATCCGATCATTTTTTTCTCTTTCCTGATGCCATCGGCTGAAAAAATTAAATAAAACTTTTAGAAAACATTTAAAATTCAAAATGTTTATTTTATTCTTTTGCCATTACTTTATAAACATTTAATTCATTATTTGAAAAATAATTGACATGTTTCAAGTGACGTAATTCCGCCAGTCTTCATTCCCGGATTTTATTGTGGGTTTATTTGATGATTTTTTCATTGATTTTTCTGTTGACTGCATGTATGCATATTTAAGCAATAAATGTATAGTTAAGCTATTACTGAACTATGATGGTTAATAAAGGCCATCGCACTAGAGCTATTAGTGTTTCATGTCTTTATTTTTTCGCCAAATACGTTGCCGAACTCGCCAAATTATTAACTAAAATTCGCCAAATAGGCAATTTCTTTTATAAATAATTTATAAGCTGGTCGGTTGTTCAAGGTCATTGTGTTAGAACTGTATAATGGGTGTGGGTAGCTATATCTATTTTCTCGCCAAATTATTTCCCAAAACGCGCCAAATGAGCTAAAAGGTTTTATGTATTTATGAGGGAATGGTGATGACATTTATGAGTGCATTTTATAGCGTATTTTTCATTTTGGAATTTTAAGGCAATGAAACGGGATTTTATAATTTATAACGAGCGGAAACAACAATAAGTTTATGCTCCTATAACAGGGTATATGGTACACATATTTGGAATCTATTTGATATTTTTTTATTCCGTGCGAAGAACGGGTATAAATTTGCTAGTAAATAATAATTATAGGAGCCAGAATTTAAAGAAACCATGATTGTAAATTTTCAATAAAAATTTTATTTTTACAAATCTTTATGTGCACTGTCAGACAACATTTCAACCTTTCCATTGCAAAATATTTTTTGACAAAGAAACAATATTTACACAGTTATTTAACTAAACATATTAAAAATAAACACAGGGGGAAAAAATCTGTATCACACGAAATTATCTTGTTCATACTAATGCAGAGCCCCAGAATTTTTTGCTACCTTAAGTTTTTTTTAAATGGTATAAAATGAATATAAAACCATTTTAAACACCAATATCCAAATTTTTATCGCTAATGCTTAGGGGACGTACATAAATTATGTCATGCTCAGAGGGGGGAGGGGTATGCACCATTGTGACATGGAGGGGGAGGGGTATGCGCCATCGTGACATGGGGGGGGGAGGGGTAATCGCTTGCGTGACGTAACGATTCGAAAATTTCCAATTTTTCAAGGAAAATCTGTTTTACATAAAATAAAGTTTTTGATTAAAAAATGTTAAATATTTTTTTTATAAGAAAAACTTTATTTCAGAAAGAGGACAAAGAGATTATTATATGCAACAACGCCAGCATTATTAGTCTCCTATATTTTACAGACCTTTTCGTAACGGTTCTTCGTAACACGGAAAAGTGCGACACTATTGACCAAAGAGGACTGGCAGCTACCTGGACGAACACCAAAAGACCCAGAAATAGACAGTTCCGATTACTCTCAGACCCCATTTTTTGAAGACATTAGCGAATGGCCAGTTAGACTTTGAACAACGGAAATGTAAATACAATGTTGGTATATTCCTATGAATAAATTAGTTAACCAAGGTAAATTTTACATTTTTTTCTTTCCTTATTTTTTTTAAATATAAAAATATGCATTTTTTTTCAATTTTCAGAAACAGGGAAATATTAAAATTAACTTTTTCTTTAAGGGGGGGTACAACAACGTGACATAATTTAAAGGGGGAGGGGTTCGATCAAACGTGACGCAGCGTGACATAGGGGGAGGGGTAAAAAAAGTCAAAAGTTTGTGTGACGTAATTTATGTATGTCCCTTTACACAGGTAGTATCTGCATAAAAACAAAAAAATCAAGAGCTTGGTTTAAAAAAAATTATTTGAAAAAGTTTCTAAAAAATACTATTTTGCATTTTTTGTTTCAAAATGTGAGAAACCTTGAATGTTGAAGCTAAAAGAAAAATAATAAAAAGAGAGCCACGCAGGATTTAAGATACTAGAAAAATTTAGAATTTTCATGCATATATATATATTTTGAGATATACTTGGTAGAACTTCATGTAGTTATTTACATATTATTATATAAAAAAGAATATTTACAAAACTATTTAACTATACACACAAAAAAATGGAGAGCCATGCAGGCTTAAAGATACCATAAAAATTTAGAAATTTCATGTTATTTTATAATTATATGTTTTTTATTTTGTTCTTAGAGAAGTGATATACTTGGGGTAGAATTTCATTGATAGTTATTTACACAAAATATATATAAAAACAATATTTATAAAACTATTTAACTATACATAAAAACAGGGATTTTTTTTCTTCAAGAATTCTTTTGTTCCTCTGCAACCAATTTTTCTCCCATGTCAATTATAGTAGGGTCATTCATAGCACTGAAAAACTAAAATGGCATATTTAAAAACATCAATATTAAATTTGACAACTTGAGTCGGTATTTCATTATCATAAAGCAGAAAATATGAGTTATCTAATTCAAAGATGAAATTATACAGTAAGGGTTGTGCTTCATAACTTATTTATTAGCATTTAAGGTGTTTTTAACAATAGTTTTGGCTGTGTTAATGTTAAGGACATATTTTGACTATTTTTTTAAATTGTTCTTTCAATAAAAACATTTATTATGCATTCATAAGCAGTAATTCAAAACTTAAATCGATAATTTATTTTACTTAAATAGACTAAATAAATTTTAATTTACTTCAGACTAATTTTAGGGCTGCATAAAGTGCTATCTCTAGTGATGAGATTGATACAATTTTTTTTCCCAAAATACATGTAATCTAGCAGTTTTTGAAGATTTACGATACAGAAAGATAATCAAAATCAATAAAATACTTAAGTGGCATGGATAATTAAAACAAAGTACATACAGAGCCGCAACCACTTTATCTTTACATACTTTTAAGTTAAATAATTCATTTAAACACACATAGTAGTGCACTGAACTTTCAACTAATCTGTTTAAATAACACACTGTGGATGGTTACTACTAATACATGTAATTTCCACAGTCAAACCTCCAATGCGGCATATATATGCTTAGATAATGTGTTGTATCCAAATTTTTTATTACTATTTAAAAAGATTATTCATAATTTAATTAATGTTAAATCATATACTTACATGATAAAGATCCTGTTTTGATGCATCAATTTTGCTTTTAATTTCTATCACTTCTTTATGGTTCTTTTTTATCATTTGTTCTAGAGAGCTATTTTCAGTGACAAGAACTTGCAGTGCAAATTCCAAACTCTTCTTTTGATTCAATTTTAACTGGTGAAGGTGATCTCTAATATCCTCATTAGGATTTCCACTAGGTCTCCTAAATGTTATTTCAAATTATTTTCATGGAAATTGAGGTATTTTTATGTAAAATATTAGAAAATTAAATTAACCCAGGATATGTAGCATAATCCAGTGTACCCAACAATTTTTTTACATTTTCAATAGAAATATTCAGGTTTTAATAACAGGTTGTTTTTTGTAAGTAAAAGCTGTTAGATTGTTCAAGAAGTCACTGTTACTTAGTTACTTTTAGCGGTAACGAAGTAACAAAAAATTTCGTTACTTTCCGAAGACTGACAGATGTTTCTTCAAACTTGGTTCTCTTTGAAAAACAGTAATATGGTTAAATTAAAAATTTTCTTATAACTTGAAATTTCTAAAAGTAAGTGCAATTAGTTACTTTATGTATTAAGTAACTGTGTCAGAGTTATATTTTTAATAAAGTAACTGCAACGAAGTTACTTTTTAAAAGTAACTCTCCAATCCCTAGTAATATTTATTAAAATTGGCAAGTTTCATGTCTTGACTCTTGAGTGGCATCAAAATGCATAATGAAAAGGAATTAAGGATTGAGGAATCATTTATTTTCATTCTGCATATCTGTTGCCAATCAAGATGGGAAACATACCCATTATAAAAACTTAAATATATAATATAGTATTTGCATAAATAGTACTTTCAAAAATATGGGACTAAGACTATGCAATTGCTATAGAAATAACTGGTTTTGGATATTGCTTTGGAAAATTTTACAAAAATATATAAGTAAACTTATTTTGGGTAGTTAATGAATATTTTGTATAGCTGAATTAGAAATGATATTCAAAGTGACATCCCAGGATTGCTGGAATGAAATTTTGGTTAAAAAATATAATCAAGACGATTGTACAAGATAATTGTTTGTTGTCATCATCTTTTTTTTTTACTAATTATAGAAGACAAAAATAAAGATAACTTACCAAGCTACAATATCTGCATTTCTAGTGGTTTTATTAATAATGTTGTTAAGAGAAGATAGCGACTGAATGACATTCGTTTCAAGAAAGACCTCCTCCACAGTTTCTGAAAAACATGATTTCAATTGGGAAACCAGCTGTTCATGAAATATTTTCAAGTGGAAAGAATCAGCCTTGTAAATTTCTCGAAAATTTTTTTGCATCATAGAGAATCTAAATAAAAGATGTATATAAAATATAACTAATTAATGTAAGAAACTTTAATATAACCTACAGTATTTATAAAATGTTTTGGAACGGTAAGATAGGAGATACTTTGATTAGACCATTTCTTCTCAAACCTATATACTAAACAATGGTTATAGCAACTACAATTACAAATAAAAAAATATGTTTATCTGTCTGCCTAAAAACAACTTTATTTATGGCATAGATCTGGGGAAAAAGTGTTTCTTTAAAAAAAACATCGTTTTTTTAAAACCAAATAGCGTTTTTTAAAACCCAGTTTTTTTGTATAAACAAGATTTACATTAAATCAAATCTTGAAAACCATTATGCATAATTTAAAAAACATAACCGTTGAAAATAAATATTAGAATTCATTCTTACTCTTATAATCATTTAACTAGTCAAAAATTTATAAATGAACAAATAGAGGTAAGATCACATCAACTATACATACTTTATGTAACTGAAGTATTTTTCTATGCATTTTTCGACAGCACTTTCAAAGGTTTTTACAAGAGTGTCTTTATTATCGTTTGATTTAGAATCAACGTTTGAAGAATTTAACGTTCTTGTTATGCTCATTAGATTAGACATTTTGAGCAAAATAATTATGATGCACTAAAACTTTTATATTTAAGCAATTGCTCAGTTCCTCCAGAAACATTAATAAAATTCAAATATAAACAAACAAATTGAACGTTGCGCGTAAAAGTGTTGCCAACTCTCAAAACTTTAATATGCAATATATAAAAATCTTGCTGGCCGTGAAATTTCATGCTCAAAGGTCTTTCTCAAATAATCTCTTTCTCTCTGTCTAAATTTCTGTCTAACGAAATTGAAATATCAATTATATTATTATTTAGCCAAACTGGAGATCATATGCAAGTTTGAGTTGTAATTAACGGCTTTTCAATCGGTTCTAACGGTCTTCACCGAAAATTTGAAAGGTTAAAACTCTATTCAACTTTTAGAAGTTCGCAATTAATTATACTTATTTTTTATTTTGTTCATATAAATATATTCATTAGTGTTAGGTCAATTTATGTTACTTATTCGAACAGGATGATCATCGATGTAAAAATGCAATACTAGCTGTGCTGCCCTCTATGATGGTAGACTAAAACTAAAAAAGGACCCTTAAAAACTGCCCGGTTTAATCATGGAGGTTTGAAAAAAATAGATATGACTCAAAACGTTAGGAGTAAATTTCAAGCTAGCTGTCGGTTTAATATAATTCAATCATAGTATTTCCTTTATGTAATTTCCAATTTCTTTATGGAGGACATCTAAGAAGTATTTTTGGATCGTAGTCAGAGGATTTTTGAATGCTTAACCTTCCTTGGAATGCTTCATGGCATTTGATAAAACTTCTTCTTGGCAATAGCTTGCACCACTAAGAGCTTTAAAATAGTTTTTAGCATATATCTTTTATCAGTGGTCACGAAAGCCTGCATTATTCCATTTAGAAATCAGGGACAATTAGTTTATCTTGGTCGACAAGTGGACGCTTTATTTCCTTAGCAAGACAAAACTGTCGTTCAGAGTCAAACTTATTAGAAGTCTATAAATCTGAAACCCACACACACTCAGAATAATTTAAGATTTGAAAGGAATTTATTCAGAAACTCAGGAATTACAAGCATTTTTATTGCTTCTAAATAAAAATTATTTTTCCAGGTAATGAAAAACTAATCAATTTGTAAATTTTATTGCATATTTATTATACTACGGGATTAAAAGAAGTAAGATACAAGTGCTTTGTTTGATTTTCTAGTTGGGTGGTAGGATATATACGAATCGGGCTAGTTTTGTAAAAATAACATAGTTACATAGTTGATAAAAATTGTAACGAAATTTAACCAGGATTTATTCTTATTATTTTTTCCGATTAAAAAATAACACCGCCTCTTCGCCGTGGTTACAAAGAGATGAAAATCTTATTGAGTAGTATTATTGATTCTAGTAGTCATATTGAGTCTTATTGATTCTATAGAGCAGTAATCGCAGTGCATCCCAATTAAGTCATAAGTGCCCACGACGTTTGTTTGGGAGTATCACATCTACTTGGTAACTTTCACAACTACACTTTTTTTTTCTCATGAAGAAACTTTATCTTATTCTAACCACTATAGGTGTAATCTGTGGGTATTCTTTGGAATAGACCACAGGGTTACGTTTTGGTGCTTTGAAAAATTAAAAAAAAATATTTATATGCCTTTTTATATTTTTTTTATAGTGCTGAGAGAAATCGAGTCCTGTTTACCTTAGTTCTCTTCGTTTAAAGCAACACACACCGAATGACAATCGAGATTCCACCTTAAAATACGACCCAACCTTAAAGGTTTTTATTGCAACCCGTCGATATAACATGACAAATAAAAAAACAAAACTCTAAAGCTTATAAACCGTTTTATTTCAAAACCATGATCTGCTCAGCATGAACAGTCCTTACAGAAGGAATATGTACTAGTCCAACCTAGTATTCGTCCCCATCGTCCTCTCCCCCATCATTGGAATCGAGTCCGACCTCTTCGTAGTCCTTCTCTAAGGCAGCCGGGTCTTCTCTGGCCCCGAAAATTATGACCCAAAAATTATGACCCAAACGAAAATTATGACCCAAACTGTATGAAATTATGACCCAACCTTAAATAATTTTATTTCAACTTTCCAATAAAACATGACAAATAAGAACACAACTCTAAAGCTTATAAACCGTTTTATTTGAAAACCATGATCTGCTCAGCGTGAACAGTCCGTACAGGAGCAAGCTGTACTAGTACTTTCTAGTACTCGTCCCCATCGTCCTCTCCACCATCATTGGAATCTAGTCCGACCTCTTCGTAATCCTTCTCCAGAGCAGCCATGTCTTCTCTGGCCTCGGAGAACTCGCCCTCTTCCATACCCTCGCCAACGTACCAGTGGACGAAGGCGCGCTTGGCGTACATCAGGTCGAACTTGTGGTCGAGTCGGGCCCAGGCCTCGGCGATAGCCGTGGTGTTGGACAACATGCAGACGGCACGAGGAACCTTGGCCAAGTCGCCACCAGGAACCACTGTTGGGGGCTGGTAGTTGATGCCGACCTGTAATGGTGGAAAGGATCGTAGTTAGTCAAGTGAGTTTAGTGTAGATGCATGTGACGGCCGTTAATTTTTTTAAAGATAAAGTCTATCTTTGTAATTTATAAAACGAGGAATCCTTTAGAAGTCGGAAAAAAGCCCTCAAGAGACTTTTGTAATTGAAATAATTTATTAGGGTGTTCGGTTAACCATGCGTCAAGACTAGCTAAATCGTTAATTCAAGTCCATTTTGGTCAAAATCAACGTATTGGGTGTATGAGCCTTTAAGGATATGAGATATAGAGAGGTTATGCTCTGGTGAAGATACCACTCTGTCATTATTATAGTGTGAGAGAGGGGTGGTCTGCAGCAGTGATAATCAAATTATTGATCGCTCTCGTGTGTGTCTTTATGGCTTCGACTATACATCTGCGGATGAAACTAAAACATGCACAAACTAATCTAAGTAAGTACCACCATATCATATCAATACTTCAAAAAGACCTACCTTGAACCCAGTTGGACACCAGTCGACGAACTGAATGCTCCTCTTGGTCTTGATAGCAGCGATGGCCGCGTTGACGTCTTTCGGTACAACGTCACCCCTGTACAGCATGCAGCATGCCATGTACTTGCCGTGTCTGGGGTCGCATTTCACCATCTGGTTGGCGGGCTCGAAGCACGCGTTGGTGATCTCTGCCACGCTGAGCTGTTCATGGTAGGCTTTTTCGGCGGATATCACAGGTGCGTAAGTAACGAGAGGGAAATGGATTCTAAAAAGAAAATTAAATATTAAAAAATATATATGATTTGTACGGGAAATAAAATTATATTTTTAGAGAGAGGTATATGAAGGTGTTTATTGTATTACTTATCATGAAAACTTGATTGTCTTTGGTTATGCAAACAAGGGATCAAAGTTCAAATCAAAGTTCAATTTTCACTACATGGTATTTTAATTTAAAATGTCAACAGATTATATACATTGTTAAAAAAAATTAAGATACGTTTTTGTAGTATATGTTTCTAAAAGATTCCCTACACTTTAAAAATTAATGACATTTTAAAATTTACATAATTTACTTAAATATGTGTGCTTAGAAAAACTTTCAATATCTGACATTGAAAGAGAGACCCCTGAAGAATATGTCATTATACCTAGGATAGCCATTATACCTTTTCTCGCTGATTTACCAGAACTACGAAACGAAAACTTTCTCCAAATGGTAAACAACTTAACTTAAAAATTGAACGGGTTCATTAAACAATCTTCAAAATAACCAACCTAGGGTAAGGCACCAAGTTAGTCTGGAACTCGGTGAGATCCACATTGAGTGCACCGTCGAATCTAAGCGAAGCAGTGATGGACGAAACTATCTGACTAATAAGTCTGTTGAGGTTTGTGTAGGTGGGTCGCTCGATGTCGAGGTTACGTCTGCAGATGTCGTAGATGGCCTCATTGTCCACCATGAAAGCACAGTCCGAGTGCTCTAGTGTGGTGTGGGTGGTCAGGATGGAGTTGTAGGGTTCAACGACAGCTGTGGATACCTGGGGAAATAAGAAAGGTTACTGTCGAGTTGTCGGCCATATGAATGTTTCTCAAATATAGTAAGTTTAACGTATAAAAATTCTAAAAAATTTATAATAAAACTTTAAACATCCATATTAACAAATTGTGAAATATTCTCATTAATAAAACACTTATCTATAACGTATCCTAAATGCGATTCTATATCCTTTGTATTAAATATATTTACTTTACCTTAAATCATTTCCAGACACAAAATTTTATACCAATGTTTGTGTTTCGTTAACAGAAAATTTGAAATATTTTAGATTTCTGTTTTTTTGTGTGTATGTTTGGTGTTATTTTAATTTTTTTTTCAAACTATATATTGGGTTTTATTTAAAGTATGTGATGGAAAAACAGGCCAAACATACTTGTGGAGCAGGATAAATGGAGAACTCAAGCTTGGACTTCTTCCCATAATCAACAGACAACCTTTCCATGAGGAGGGACGTAAATCCAGATCCGGTTCCTCCACCGAAACTGTGGAAGATGAGGAAACCCTGGAGCCCAGTGCACTGGTCGGCCAGCTTCCTGATCCTGTCCAGCACTAGGTCGACGATCTCTTTTCCAATGGTGTAATGGCCACGAGCGTAGTTGTTGGCGGCATCTTCCTTGCCTGAGATCAGTTGCTCTGGATGGTACAGCTGGCGGTAGCTACCGGTTCTGACCTCGTCTAGAATTCGAAATTAAGTGTAAGGAAATGTATAGTTTTAAGGAAATGTACACAAGTATATGTTTTTAAAATAGATTTATTAGTTTCTAATTTAAAGTATATATAAACTTAAATAAGATTAAAGTATGAAATTAAGTGTAAAATTTTTATTAACTTAATTAGGTTCCAAGCTAGTTTTCGAGTTTAGAAAACCAATTTATAATAAGTGGCAATGCAAATCAAATACCGAACGAGTGAACGCGGCTCCGACAATTTTATCATTACGTACTAGCTTTAAAGTATTTCTAAAAACATATGCTGATGAGAAATGAAACTCAAAGATTATGAATAACTCTAAACCAACATTTTGTATTCAAGATCAGTTTTCACGTCCATTCCACAAATTCAATGGTACTCACCCACTACTGTTGGCTCGAGATCCACAAACACAGCTCTGGGCACGTGTTTCCCAGCACCGGTCTCGCTGAAAAAGGTGTTGAAGGAATCGTCTCCGGTCCCGACAGCTTTGTCGCTGGGCATGTTTCCGTCAGGCTGGATCCCATGTTCCAGACAGTACAGCTCCCAGCACGCGTTGCCGATTTGAACTCCGGCCTGGCCGATGTGGACACTGATACATTCCCTCTGTGAACAAGGAACAAATTTAAATACAAATACAAGCATTGACGACCAACAACAGGTCAGATACCCAGCAAGATTTTTCCGTTTTCTTACCTCCCTTTTAAAGCAGGATTTTTTATTAATTTTCTGACCATAGGATTATTATAAATCGCGGTTCGAAATGATGTAATTGAATAAGCAGTTTGAAAAAAAAAGGGAACAAGAGCATTATGGGTAAAGCATTGTACTTGTTGTCTTCTCTAAAGTCTAAACTGAGGATTTAATGATGTGCACAAATAATTCATCTTATTAATACTAGTGTTTTGAACTTAAATTAATTTAATATGAAGAAAAATGACGGGAAAATGTTTGTCAAGTGTCGGAACATGACGAAAGATTTTTTGTTAGTTGTAATAGAGCTATTTTGCTTTTAAATAAGACTTTCTCTGGATTTCAGTTAATTTGTACACCCCCCCCCCCCTAATTAACTGATTAAACTGCAATAACTTTAAAAAGTTTAAGTTCGGGATTATTAAGTATATTAGCTTTTAAAAAACAGTAAGGTGTTTTATTTCTAAATATTTGGTAAGGTCTTGAATCCCTAAAATTTTAAGCAAATAAAATAAATGCATTTTTTTTTTTAAAAGTCATCCTTAACAAAAATACTTGCTGATTTTAAATACTTCATTAACTGAATTTGAGTAAACATGTTATATTTTATTTAACTGTATCCATGTTAATTATGAAAAAGTTTTTATTTGTTATAAAAATGTAAATCATGTATTAAAAAATTGGTAAAAATGCATTTTCATATTAAGAAATTGTTTTATTATAAAGGATTTAAAATTTTAAAATAACTTCAATTTCTCCCAAGCACTGCTTTTAAAACTAAGTATTAAAATATTTTCCTACATTTTATTAATTTTTCAAGATTGAGTTACTATATCATTTTCTTTATATTAAGCAATTAAGCAATAAATAAAAGTATTTGCCCAAAAATATTTTAAATGTCATTAAATTTACTGCAGTTAAGATACTTAGACGAAAAAAAATTTACAAGTGGAAGGTATAAAATAAATAATAAAAAAACGAATTCAATGACCGTCAATCTGTTTCTATATAAATTTTTGGGTAAATAAAATCCGCACAAGACTATATTTTGTTTTGTAACAAAATTTACTTTCATTATTTTCCCCCTTCTTCTTCCCTTACCCGTAGTAGTTTAAAAAAATAAATCGAGTAGTTTATTAAGCAAGCAGTAATGAAATTACAACCACAAATTTTTTATTTTTATTAGTAGGCCAAAAATGTACACGAAAAGAAAACTAAAATTAAGTGTAAAAACATCCTTTAATTCCTGTGTAACTTATAGTTTTTCGAAATAATAAAATAAATGCATTAATAGGTATAGTGATTAGTAATTTATTTGTATCATTTTCTATCTTGTAGTTCAATCTCTTTCACTTCCGTACAATAACCTAACACATTTTATTATCCCCACGAGACCTCAATAAAATAAGAGTACACATAAAAACTACACGAAGAACTACATTTTAAGCACATTTGTCAGACAATGTAACATTGTCCCCTTTTCACCCCATTAACAATCAATGTGCCTAGTTTTTAGGAGGCAACCCCCATTAACTTCTAGAGCATGCGACGGTTTTCCAATCACTTACATACTAAAATAAGGATTGATAGTCGTTTTCGATCCCGTTGATTATAGAGACGTTAAATAAATAACAACGTTTACTTTTTCTCATGTTCTCTTTAAAGCATAAAAATAGTTTTTGTTTATACTTTATAAATAAAGTTCTGGCTTTTCAATTTCTCTCAGATAAGTATATATTTTCTGTTAACTTCATGCTGTATGTGTCCTTCGGATTCTAAACTACAGAACTAAATAATTATTATTGCTTTAACGTCTGTGCTGGATTGTTTTATGAAAAATATAGATGTAAGTAGGTAAACTATATTGAACCTCGGTTTTTACAAACACATTTGTAATTAAATTAAAATATCAATTACCACATTACCGTCAATTGTAACTGTAATGTGGTAAATAAATTATCTATTTTCGTTATTTGGGAATCTTTCTTCTCAAACTGTATTATTATCGTAAGATAGAAAACTTTCAAGGAATGTAAAACATTTCAGGATGTAAGGAACACAAATTTCTTCGAACATATATTCACATGCTGCTGCTAATATTAATTTCAATGTAACTCATCAATTAAAAATGGATTTAGTACTTTCTAATGCCTTTATAAGAGGATAAACATTAGGCGAATTCTAAAACTCTACAAAGCATTTAGTGAAAAATTCCAGTTAAGAGCTTTCAACTCATGAGAGGAGTGCAAACCCAACACAATACCTCAATATTAATATCATTTTACCAAAAGGCTGTTCCTGAAAAATTAACAAAACCAGATAACACCTAGTCTTGAATTCAAACGCAGAAGTTGCATCTGCCAGTTGAATGTCCCTCTTGATACCTCATTACCTAACCTGTTAAAAAGAACCGAACAAGAGATTGGGAGGGGTTCCGTTGCACTTTCAGTGCCATTTATGGAATTGCCGACCGACAGTAGTGATGCGAACTGGTTTTTGTCAAAAAGGATGTTTGTTCGGAAATGCGGGGGCTGTGTGTGTGTGGGCTGCCCATGGGGCTGATTCAGGGGCTCAGAGAGGCATGTGGGTTGAGTAGAGAGTGGGCTCGTACTTCGTACATTCAGGGCCACCGGTTTGGTGGGATAATTGCTCTGGGGGCGAACTGAGGGGCGCTTATGAGATTATTGAAAAAGGCATACAATTTAAAAATTAATTAATATAGAAAATATCCCTCATTTTTGTTATTTACTTGATATTAGTTTGATGGGCAGTTGAACAGTTAATTTTTGTGATATATATTATGAGAATATTTTTTTTCCGGTAAGGTGCAACTTAAAAGTATTATATACATAGGCTGACAATTGTTTAGACATTGTAAATCAACAATAACGAGTATATTTTTAATAGTAGTAATGCTACATCGAAGAGTTGTGTTGGAAAAAAGGGATGTTATGTAAATATCTAAAAATATCGTACTTTTAATAATATAAAACAACTTACTGGGCTGAGGGAGAATTACTCAATATTGTTTTGAAGTTGGCAATTTTTTTCTGAAATTCTTAATTTTTTCTTGATGACGTTTGTTATAACATGATCGGTTCATTGGTTGAATAATTATTTTTAAATATTAAACATTAAATAGCAATGAAACATCAATTAAATCAATGAAATATAAAATATTGTCAATTTAATGATTAATAATATTAATTGAATATTAAATCATATTTATTAAATATCATGTAATACCAATTAAATATGCAGAATTTATGACCTATTAGTTGTCTAACTTAACAAATATTTGGAAATTCGTTTTTTCAATATAAAGTATAGTAAAAATAATATAAGTTAGTTGCAGTTACTTTAAATTTGGAAAAAGTCACACGAAGGAAAGTATAAAAAATTGTATTTGAATGGTAAAATTTATTAATTAATTTTTGGAAAATACGAATATGAAAATAATTTTTTTAAAGATGTATATGAATACATAAAAATGTTTGGATTTATTATAAAAATGTCAAAATATTTACATTAAATCCTTTAAAATAAAAGTGCATATTTTACACATTTTTGTAAGATTGAAAAAAAAAACTTAGTAGCGTTTTATAAACTAATCCATTTTATATTCGGAGTTAAAAAAAATTCCAAAATTTTTATTTTTAACAACTATGAAATTTTTAATCAGAAGAAATATATATATATTATGCACATTTAAAACAGACTAAAGGTTTTAACTAATAAACAGAAATATATGATTTTGAAATTTAAAACTAATTAAACTGTTTAATATATAACTATTAAAAATCTTACCATAATTGTAGATTAAGACTTCTAACGTGCGTGAAAATGAAGAAAAGGTGGGAAGGTGTTTTAGTTCGTGGACAGCGGAGATGCAAAGACTCCAGGCACGAAACTGAATTTGAGGACGCGTGGTTTGTGGTTCAAGTTTTATAGATATCAATCCAGTATTTTCTGTCCTTACGCTTTTCGTTCGGCCCACGCGCATTCGCTGTAAAGTTATTGAAGGAACGAAACAGTTCAGTTCTTGTTTGAAGATAGTGGACTCTCGTTCTCGTTTTTTTTTTTAATTTTCAAACTTTTAGTATTCTATAATTAATAATTGTTTGTAAATAAAAAAAAAGAATATTTTGGATAGAAGCATAAAAGGTTAAATTATAATAATTATAACACCAAAAACAAAACCCATTTCTGCTTCTTTTTTGCAAAACTGTTATTTAGGATAAAAAAATAATTTTGATAATCAACCTTTCCCATCCCATAAGTCATTCCTGCTTTCATTCCTGTATTTCATTATTGGTTTCGGTAATTGGTGGTTGGACTCGATAATCTCCGTCTACTACAGGGATCAACTAATCGACATCTTATTTTCATTCCTGTGGATTGTTGCCACTCAAGACGTGAAACATGCAGCATCACGTGGTTTCACCGGCATTTAACCTTTTCTTACCATACCCACATTAAATCTTTGTCTTTTGTTTTCTAAAAGCTAACTATTAAATGACTAATTATAATTGAAAACTAATTTATTTATTTAAGAAACGAAACTCATTGAAACACAATTTTAAAAAAATAGATATCGGTTTGTTCTTTTTTATTCAACAGAATAATTTAAAAGTAACTTGTTGTTTAAATTTTCAGTTCCAACAAGGAGGAGTAGAGGTGTATTGAGGTGATTAGTGACGCATACACAGTCCAGACCTGAATATGGATAAAATTGTGATTTTGTACCATCTGTTATCTTTTTTGGATTTTAGTTAATTGATGAGTGTATATAGATATTTAGTGGGCAGGGTTTGTGAAATACTAATACTTGAAAGTAGTATAATGATTATTGTGAGTAAATATAACATTCGAATTTTTTTGTTTGAACAATGGCTAATTTACTTATACTGCCTCTTTCGCAAGTACGATTAGTTTAATTATTTAAATCAGAAATGCACTTATTACATTTATTTTAACATTTGTAGTTTGGAAAGTGAAAGTGGGTGGTGGACCGACAGACGAACTGACATAGAAATAATAATTCCTTCCACTTTTTGCATTGAAAAAATAGTGCTAAATATAAAATAACTCTGATTGAAATTATAAATTGAATAGATTTTTTTTTATTTAGTTATATTTTATATCTAGGTTACTTTTGTAATTTATTGATAAATATAGCATTAAACTATTATTTTTTATTACTAAATAATATCTCCTAATTCAATGAGTACGATACGAATAAAGTTTTTTAACTGTTTCATCTTACGCATTCGAATAGTTTTCGAAATTCAAATATTTTAATTTTTAAAGAATTCGAAAATCAGTATTATAGATGTTTCGTAATCGCATAATACTTTAGCAGAATTCGAAATAAGATATTACTGAAATGTCCTAATATATTTAATTCGTATTATGAAGAACCATCAGCCTAAACAATTATTTCAACTACATCATTTAAATCAAAGTGTTTTTTTAGATTAATAAGGATTGTTTAAAGCTTATTTCAAATGGCTACACTTGCAAAGTTAATTTTATTTTTGAGATTGAAAATGTTCCTTTAACAATTTTCTATAAAATTAATTAATATTACGATTGCCAAGAAGTAAAAGTTACTTAAAATTTTGTTAAAAAAGAATAGAAAAACTTAGATATATTAATATTTTTGAATTATCATTTTTTTCTGTAAAAGAATTTAATTCCTTATTGCATCTACAGTTGTGTGAACTAAAAATATGTACAAAACAGTAAAAAACGTAGTCCAAAGCTTGTTATTTAGTTTTGTTTAATTCTAAATACTTAAAGATTTATGTATTGCAAGAACTAAAAAAAAACAACTTAAATTGAAGAATAAAGATAAAGTTTTCACAATTTGGTTTTAAAAGTATTGGGAACAAACCAGGAAAAAGTTATTGATTTGTTTCGAATGAAAATACAATAAATATTATCTTTACTTTTATTCAATATTTACAAAAGCTAATTAAAAATTTCATATTTGTTAATTTTTTAGGTGCTGTGTCCTCTTTATTAGTCGTTTTAGAGACATCAGTTTTCAGAATTTAAACTCAATGAATATATCCCCCCCCCCCCCACTCCGCAAAAGAAGTACGATTTGTTTGAAAATATCTGACAATGTTTAACTGCAGCAAGTATACGTGTGCCGCGAAAACGGCCTTACAGATTTTTGGTACTATGCGCAGTCATGAGGCGTGCGCATTGCGCACGCCTCATGATATATTCCCGTAACCAATTTCTTGCACGATTAATAACTTTTGTTACAATTCTTGCAATTTCTCATCTCAAGTTGTATTTTTATAATAAACTAGCTTTATAAACTAGCTTTATAAACCCGGCGTTGCACGGGTGTACCCTCAATAAATGTGTGTTTTTTATGTAAACTATTTTAAATACCAATTCCATTGATCAGCACTCCATCAGGATATTATAATATCTTCCAATTCTGATATGAGGGGTTGATTGTATTCAGTCCTTTTCAGGAGTTAAAGAACTTTCACATAGGCCCCTGTTAAAATTGCCAAAACAGCTAATGGCAGGTTTCTATTGGTGATTTGCGCAACGAAAATGACCAAATGTGGTAAACATGCCACTCCATATTTCATACAACTCGATAGGCTAAGGATCCCAGTCGGTAAAGCCATTCGCTTTTTTGCATGATGTAAGTCCCAGGTTTGGGTCCGGGTATCGCCAAAATAACTGCCGACCTACACACGGCTCATGCACCCAAAAATATCCGACGAATAATACCCCGAGTGGAGGGAGTGTACGTTAAATATTTTTCAAAGAACCGAAGCCCGGCCCATGATGTCATTGCTGTTCAGAAATAATTGTAAATGGATTTAACCAATTCCAGCTATCCTCTAAACGGATCGTTTTGAAAAACATATGCCACCAATAAATGCTTATTTGTAAACGTGGCTAATCAATGATTAATATTAAATGTTAGTGTTTTATAAAGTTACCGGGGTCTAAAAATTTAAAAATTAATCAAACAACAATATTTCCTTCAATACATATTCACACTAATATCCTCCAAAAAATATATCCATATTAATCGGACTCCATCCAACTTTTTGTCACATCTTGCTACACTTAAACCCTCATTAGTGTGGATTATACCCCCACCTGTGTCAGTATATCCCTGCTGAAGGTTGCAAGAACCAAATATGGAAGCGGTCGAGTTCGACCTACATCCAAATGACGTCGCAATGGAAACGACCGAATCGCCCACTAGTTCATCATCCCGACCTTCAACCCTGAATCAGTATTGAAATCAAAAAAGCATTCCAGGTTGATTTGGTCTTGAAATAACTATAAAAGAGTACGGATGAAAAAATATACGTTATTGGTACTTGAATTTATAACCATAAAATTCAATTTTTGTTAAAAATTTTTTTTAAAATAAGCAATAATTTGTAAAAAAAAAATTTATGTTTACTGTCCACTTTTCTCTAAGACAAAAAAAAAAAAATCCTTATGTTTTTGTGTTTTTAATGTAGTAGGGCTTAGTAGAATTTTTGGATTGACTTAAACTTAATTTTCTTTCTAAATTAAGAAACTTCTTCGTTTTTAAAAACTCTACAATTTCTTTCTGGCTCCAAATATTATTTTAAAACCATGCTAGCTCATCTACCAATTTGTCGGGGTTACTAGATTTGGCGTAAAATTGCCGGCCACGATTCTTTAGGTTAACTGACAGTAAAATATTTTAAAAAAATGAAAGACTCCATCACTTTGTTTTTACTTTAATAATCTGTGAAAAACTTCACTAGAAAATCTTAAACAAAGCTATTGAAATTCTTTTTAGTAGTACAAAAGTTATTAATTAAGTGTTACCACCTAAAAAGGATAACAATTATGCAAATTCATTAATAAAATATTGCTGACATCAACAGTTCGGACACTTTTTTCCATTTATTACCAGAAATTGTGTTTGGCGTACCCGCACCAGCATTTCGATCATACATGAAATAGGATTAATAAATACATAATGAAATATAAATATTAAAATTATTGATTAAAAACATTTCAAATTAAATAAAGTAAATTAAAATGGCATATTTCACGAATTGAATGGCCATAGTTCCACAGGAATGAAAATAAGGTCGTAATCGGTTAATCAATGTAGTGGGTGGAGCTTGGTTATATGTCAATAAACTACCGATCACCGAAACCACCAATGAAATCAAGGAATGAAAAGCAGGAATTATTTACGCGACGCAAGATAAGAGACAAGGTGTTAACGAAAATATCATGGTGGTTATTTTGTGAAATTTATCTTTGCCTCCCCCCCCCCCCCATTGTGAAATTTATCTTTGCCTCTGCCTCTCCCCCCCAACTCCCTTTGATAGAAAAGGGGGATTTTTACAGTTCCCAATCTACTTTGTTACAAATTCCAAAAGTTGGCATTTATTGCTTTAAAAAAAATAACGAATTTTTAGTTTTATACCAATCTACCCCTCTCCCCTCCCTAAAATTCCAACGATGCAGTTTGCTTAATAAAAACTTCTTGTAGGCACCCCTAGACGCAGCGAAGGAGTTAAAGTTAACTATTACAAACTTTAATGGGGTTGTTTCATATCGTGAATGCCAACAGTTCCATCGGTTTTGTTTTCATTTTTCTGGAATAACTTTTGTTTCGTTATTCGCAAAAGTGAGTTTTCTGTTGTTGTTTATTCTCCATGATCTAGATCAACTAGATCAAGTCCAGGTGATTGCACACCCTTAAAAAGTCCATAACGACAGGATTCTGCACAAAGTCATTGTTATCCAACCGCAACCCCATACAAGCAAGGAGTGAGTTTTCTAAGAATATTGTACTTTTTAATTTTAATAATGAAAACTATTTTCTTACCTTACTGAAACGAATGTTGTGCAATGTGCACAATCTTTTGTTTCAGTAAAGCTTTCCTTTGTTCGTGAATCACGCTAAATTGCTGTCAAAACTCAAAAGTTTTCCAAAAACATCGGCGTTTTGCTAATGCTTTACTTGAAATTGAATCGAATTAAAACCGAGAAAATTTAATTATCTATAGTAAAAAAAAAGAATAAAGACAATTGCATTGAAAAATAAAACCTGAAATGGAGCAAGCAGACCACAAAAACCGCGCAATAAAAGTGAGACCAAAGAATCTTTGAAGCTACTAATGAAATTGAAACTCGGAAAAATGAAAACAAGAGCATACATCATCTGAAACAACCAAATCCAAACCAAACATGAAACATATTGGTGTGGTGTACAATGTTTCGTGTCGTTACTAAAAGCTCACTGTGTGCTCCAGGGATTTGACAATCAACTAAACCAAACCCTCTTTTGTTAACGGTTGAAGGTTTTTCCGATTCCGAACGCATGGCAACGATACCGCAGTGTTGTTGTTTTTCGATGTTTTTAGCAGAAATAGTTTCAGGTCATGGACATCAGATGATTAAATTTTCATCTGTATGCCATTATATGATTTGAGCAAAGCTTCTTTACCTGTTTAAAGGTTTTGATATTTTCTTTAGTTAAATATTTGAAATATACTTTGGATAAACATTTGGTGACGCGTTAACAACATAGACCGAATGCTTCTGTCTGCTGCGTCTACGTTTATAATTTGGTGCTAAAATTTTGCTGTTTGGCAATAGACCCCGGTAAGTTATGTTTATTAATTTGTATATTTTTAAAATATAATATTAGGCGAAATGTTTTTTAATGCCTTGATTTCCTTATGTTACTGGCTCTGTAGTGAACAAATTGTAGAAGATGTTTGTATATATTTAGAAAGTGGTATTTTCACACATATGTTTTCTATTTGTGTATCGTTTAGTTTTTTGAAGCAGGTAACCGATCCTAATTGTATCACCTCTCTGATGAACTGTGTCTCGCCTGTTGAGCTAAAAAAATATAATTTTTTGTTGTTATTGATTTAGTATATTTTTTTAGTGTATTTAATGGTCTATTATAAATATATTGGTTTTTTATATCGTCTTTATGTCGTCAAAAACTTAGTTGTGAACATAGTAGCATAGTGATCGATTGAATTTAAATTAAAATTGGATGCTGTTGTAGCTTAATCTAATCACAACCATGCTCGGTGTATTTTCATTTAATAAAAAGCATATTGGCTTTACTGAAAGGTATTAAATTTATAGCATTTAAATGAAATGACACTTGCTGTTGCTTTTCGACTGCATTTTAATTGTTAACAGCCATTTTTAATTACATATTAAATGAAATTACAGTGCAGGTGTTGCTTTTTGGTTAAATTTCAAGCATTCGTCAATATTTTATTTAAATTTTTTAATGGCACTGAGTTGCTTTTGTTTCCCTATCACAATCCAAAAAGTTGACCAAATACGCTTATATCAAATATAGCACAACTTTCTCTTCTATCGCCCTGTGCTTTAGGACTTTTTGTACAATTTCTGAAGTTCATTTTTTTTAATTCAGCATCTATAGATAAAGGCCACAAGGGAAAAATATTTATTCTGTTAATTGAACAAAAGTTTCTTTATTTTTAAGCAAAAAAAATTTTATGAGCAATAAAATCCACAAAAACTTATTGTTGTTTTCTTTAAAGGCTAATATCTTCTATAATGTTTTAGATTTATGTTAGTGCTTTCACCAAAAAAATTAGCTTTTATTTCGGTTATTGTTTCTTGGGATAATCTTTTTAATTTTTAAGATAGGGGAAGTCCAAAACGTTTTCGACTTTCAGTTCCATTCTGTGGAAAAATGTATGTGAATTTTTTTTTCTATCATCTCTGAAAATTCTAAAACAGCTTGATCAAAACTCCTTGTCAAATTGCCACATTCCCTTTTCTTTCACATAGTGTCTCATCCATTATAGCTTATACCATTCTAAGTTAGTTAATCTCTGCCTGATTGCTTTGGCCCATAGTGCCCATTTCACTTTATGCAGCCTGAAGTGCTAATGCTAGCAACTGTCCATGTCAAATGGCTAGTTGGAAGATGACCCCCCCCCCCAGTTACCAGCTTTACTTATTTATTGGCCCTGGAAGAATGAAAGGCCATGCAAACCCTTGACCAGCTACCCAGCACATCGACAGCTTGGACAGTGTTCAAATAATTGCTATGTGACATTTAAGAAAAAATTTGAAACTTTTGCGTCAATTAACATGTTATTACCTTCTTATAAATAATTCCCTTTTTTATAAACTTGAATTTAAGTATAACTTTTTTAATTTATAAAAACTGTGTAAATTATGACACTCTTATTTTTTTTATGTACTTCCTTTTGTAGAGTTATTAATTGTGCCTACTGCCTACATTGAAATAGTTATTAATTAAAGGCTTGATGGCAAATTCATATATTTACAAGCTCTTTTTTAAATAATAAATACCACTTTGCTATAAATTCATTATTCTGAGATACTATTGGTTAAATAATTAGGGTGACTAAAAGTAAATATAAAATAACCTAGTTCTATCCTTGTAATTTTTTTCTTTTCTCTTTTTACTTATGTGTTTAATAGATTCAAATTATTCATTCAAATATGGGAGAAAGTCATTTTTCAATTTAAGTCTTAGGTAGAACTTTTTTTTAGATTCATTAATTCTATTTTAAATTGAATTAAAAAAAATCATTAAAAAGTTTTGGTCAAAATAATATCAGTTTAGTGTTTAAGCATGTTATAAGTTTCTGATTCTGTTGTAAGTCATTATATTATTCTCACATAAGCGTTTTTGCAAAAAAGAAAAAAAAACTTAATTTTTATTAACAAAAAATCTTATTAATTTTTATGCTTGGAAAACTTACCCTCACGTGTCTCAAACAACCGTTGTAAACACATAACAGTTTTGAAATGTTAGTTTGTGAATTATGTTTTTACTATTGGGGGAAGTTGGGGCACATTGATTTGGGTTTCTTTCAAAGAAGCGTTTTGGTGCCAAGAAAAACGAATTTTCAAATTTTTCTGAATGGTGTTAAAATGCATGAACTAAAAAAAAGTAGTTTTACTCTACTAGAGAGGGTATTATTTTTTGTTCAAAAATCTGCAACATTTGTATAATTCAATTGAAGTTGTACTACTAAAATTTACTTTTGACCTACAAAAACCTAAATTCCACTAATTTTTTCAAAAACTTACTAGATAACACTAAGATTTTCTGGAGGTAACTTTTTACATTTACGTCATATTTTAAAGCTGTTTTGAAAATTAATGTAATAGCCATTGTGAGGAATAGATTATATCCAGGTGCCCCAACTCTCCCTACTTGTTAGTTAATTGGAATGTTTTGAACGGAGCTTCAGAAATAATATTTTTAATTGGGTTAATAATGAATAATTTTAAAAACGTCAGATTCAACAGAATTGAGTAGCTTTCTATCCTATCAATCTTTTAAGAGTTTAGTTTGCATCTACGTACTTAAGCATGCCCAATCTTAATAAATATCACACACATTATTAATATCTCTGACAGAAGCAAATGCGTTGTGTAGTAATTCCAATAAACATCGATCCCTCTACACTCGTGTAATCCGTAATTCAACACAACTAATCTTAGACGAGTAACTAATCGTTCGAAGTCATTGTTAAGGTCGTTTCCGAATGAGAGACAAGACTATCTGCTTTTTATCTCAATTTCTGTGTCAGCCTTCCGTGTAATACGCATTTGCCGAACGCAGTTTTCAAGGTGTGGAACATAGAGATAGTGTGGAGTTGGATATGTTTCCTTTAGGATAAATTGCTGTGTGAATGGGTTAATGAACTTCCGATCATTATTCTAATAGTATCCCATCATTATTGGTTTCATTTAACCTTATTCGCTTTTTTGATATGTACGGGCGATAAATAGTATTAAAAAATAATGTACAGTAAAAAACATTTTGAACTACCGTGTAAATTATGTGGTGTGCTAGAAATGTGCTTGTGGGTTAGAACTTGTGGGCTAGAAATGTGCATATTTAAAACTAGCATATTTATACCCGTTCTTCGCACGGAATAAAAAAAAATATCAAATAGATTCCAAATATGTGTACCATATACCCTGTTATAGGATCATAAACTTATTGTTTCCGCTCGTTATAAATTATAAAATCCCGTTGCATTGCCTTAAAATTCCAAAATGAAAAATACGCTATAAAATGCACTCATAAATGTCATCACAATTCCCTCATAAATACATAAAACCTTTTAGCTCATTTGGTGCGTTTTGGGAAATAATTTGGCGAGAAAATAGATATAGCTACCCACAGCCATTATACAGCTCTAACACAATGACCTTCGAACAACCGACCAGCTTATAAATTATTTATAAAAGAAATCGCCTATTTGGCGTATTTTAGTTAATAATTTGGAGAGTTTGGCAACGTATTTGGCGAAAAAATAAAGACATAAAACACTAATAGCTCTAGTGCGATGGCCTTTATTAACCATCATAGTTCAGTAATAGCTTAACTATATACGTGTATTGCTTAAATATGCATACATGCAGTCAACAGAAAAATCAATGAAAAATCATCAAATAAACCCACAATAAAATCCGGGAATCAAGACTGGCGGAATTACGTCACTTGAAACATGTCAATTATTTTTCAAATAATGAATTTAGTTTCTGAAAGTAATGGCAAAAGAATAAAATAAACATTTTGAATTTTAAATGTTTTCGTTAAAAGTTTTATTTAATTTTTTAGCCGATGGCATCAGGAAAGAGAAAAAATTATCGGATTTGAGCGAAAGTGGTGTATTTTTTTCAGAAAATTCGAATTTTCTCTAAAAATGGAAAAAATATGAAAAAACTAAGCCTCAGGTGCATACGATCGTATTAAAGGGAATCTATCTTAAAAATTTCGAATTTCTGAGGGCAGTATAAGTATGTCTTTTACGATCCGAAGACAAAGAGACACACAGACTCTTTTATTATTATAGATTAAAGTATAGACATTTTTGTAAAGTAAAACAAGTAGGTTTGTTACAGAATCTGTCACTTAAACCGCTTCCACACAACATTTGTGCTCAACAGGAAACAAAATATTTATACACCTCAGAAAGAAATTAGGCAAGCAAAGCCTTTAGCTAGTTGTAATTAAACATTTAAACGATAACATTAATTATTTTCATTAATCTTCTTTCTCAGATTTAATAATTAGACTTTATCGTTTTGCTTAATTTGTTTGAAGTTCGAAGAATAATAATGTAATATTTTTTAATAAATATCTTTTTGTCGTCACAATTTATCATTTACATTTCTTTCGAAAAATCAGTCATTTATTGTTTGTTAAATTAATTTACAGTTCGAAAAATATATAATTAGTGCAATTGATGCTTTAAAAAATAAAAGCAAAACTTTGCATATTTTTTATGCCAAGTTAGAATTCTCTATGCATCTTTCTTCATACATATATAACAAACCATCAAAAGAACTCTATTGTGATATTACAACAATCCAAACTGAATTATATCACATAAATATTCTTTTAAAAGTGTTTATTTTTATTTTAAATAAAGTTTCTCGTACGTTTAACGAAATGGCAACAGTGAAAATATTGAATAAAAATGGAATTTGCATGTTATTTCAATGTAGATTTAATTTTTTCAATGAAATTTGGAATGTAGCCTAATCTGATTTTTTGCTTCAAAATGACGCATTCCACTTGTCTGTGGGACTTGTGGTTCTTTCTGTGAAAGTGGGTGACGGACGGACAGACGGACTGAACGATTATAAAACCTTCCACTTTTTACGTTATAAACGTAGTGTGGAAGCTAAAATAAATGAATGCTTAATTGTATTGAAAGCATGCAAAGAGGTGTTTTATGGTATCCTGTAAAGTTCTCTTTTTTGTATTGGATATTAAAATAAGCTATTCGAAAAATAAGGATAGGGGTGCGCATTGTCACAGAAAAATATAATTCAGTTTGATTTTATATGTTCTTAAATGTAAATTAATATTTATAAATTTCGATTTTTCTGATGAAAACATTTAGTTTTTAAATATAATGACAAAAAGGGTTGTGGGGCTCAAGTGATCGCCGGGCACGAGATCGAAATCCGCCAACTATGCCAAGCTTGGCATACAGATCCGCTTCGCTGATAAGGATTTGGGGTTGTTTGCATTAAGAAAAAGTGCTTTTTATACTCATAAAATTTCAAAACAAACTGAACCTTTGGCGAGGCCTTAAATGCCAGTTTTGTAATTTTCCAATAATAATTCCGACAATTAAATAAGAAAAAAAAGTCAACAAGTGTACTTTTTAATATTTTATTTCATATTTTAGAAATTCGTATCGAGAAAAAATTGTTTCGTTTCAACCGGCATTTTAATGAAGCTCTAAGAATATTATATAATTAATAAGTAGAAATCAAGCTGGTAGTCTTATAAACAGCGCAATTGGAAAGTAATGTTCAGGTGGGAACTGTTATCGCTAGAATGGTGAAATAAATACACCTAAATTGGCGAATTCACATGTCGATCTCGTGCCCGGCGATCCTGTGTGCCAACACGGACAAAAAGAGTTTTTTTTTTTAAAGTACAATGAGTTATTCTTAAAATGTGTTCTTATTACATTTTTGTGCTGTAGTTTATTCTGTATTCTAATGCAACTATTATACAGTATTTTAATTGCGCTTACAATGCAAAACTCGTTTTCCAAGGCATTTTAAAAATGCCAAATAATTGTTTTCTTCTTAAAATTGCAGGCATTTTTTCTTGTTTCTACGACTGTAAAATAGTAGAAAAAAATGCCTATGCACAATGCTATAACAACGGAAACGGACGTTTTTTTTAAGATACAGATAAATTCTAGTTTTATTAAAGTGATGCCTCAAAAGAACTTTTTATATGCAATAGTCAGTCAGGCAATGTAAAGGTATGTGGAGAATAACGATGAGGTGAATAGTTAGAAATAATGTGATGGTCGAATTTGTATGTGCTTCGTTGAACATGCGTTCATGTAATCTAGATCTAAACAAATGGAGTTGGAATTTTGTAAGGCCTTTTTTATTGCATTGTTCGATGGCTTTAAACTTTTATTTTGTTTTATAAACTTTAAACTTTCAAGGTGACCGAAACAGGATGAAAGTTGAAAGCAAATAAAACAATATTCGTTATAAAATCACAATAGAAAGCTCTGTGATAAAAATAATATTTTTTTTAATTCTCTCATTCCATGATCCATCTGTTTGTTTAAACTTGTTGCACAATTTCCAAATATAATGCTTTTCTAAGAAACTAATTTTATAAGTTAATAAAAATTTTGAATTGGTATTGAGCTAAATAGCGTGATATACAAGAATATGTTTCTTTTATTTTTCTCATTGAAATTTTAAATTATATATTTATTTTTTGATAATTTCTTTATTTTTTTAATGAGAAGGGAAAATTATTCTTTTAATAAAATCGTTGATAATCATAGCATCTTTTTCTTCTTCTAACATTTATTTAAGATTTTTATTCGAAACCTTGGACTCCACTTTTTAAGATTCCAAAATGAAATATGCGGAACGATCATAGCCTAATTATTGAGACAGGTTTGTCTGCATATCATATGGTAAAAGTATTCAGAATATTTACATATTGATTTTTCTTCTATTACATGATGCTTTTCTCAGCAGCTTTTAACCAGATTGAAAATACAAGATACTTTTTAAGAACAGTCCGTTTTATATGGTGTCCAACCATTTTCAATGGTGTCATATATTTTCCTTATAAGAGGATCCATTGTTCGTGAGATATGACACAGCACAGCCTCGCATTATGTATTACCTAATTTTTTTTAATCGGCAAATAGCAAGTTAACATGTTTTTTTGCAATAAATAGCAATAGCTCGTTTTTGAATTTATCTGTTTTTCATCAAAGAGTCATTTAAAAACCGCATTGATGCCTTTCTTACCGAATAAAAACGTTAACTTTAATGTTAAAATTCGTTTTTAACGTCTTCTTCATCAATTGTTCAGCACTATTGTTTTCATTTGTCTTATAATTTGTTTGTTTAGAAATACCAAAGCAGAAAACTTATTTTCGCATGGGAAATTTTCTTACCAAGAGTTAGAAGTGAAATTAAATATTCCATCCTTATCTAGCACTGGTCGTCCGCATCCTCTTTTACTCTCATCGTTGTTACCTTCGTGTTCACCTTCCCAGACAGACGAGCCTGATGGTTTTTCTCTAACCTTGAAAATGTAGCAGTGTTGTATCACATAACAGTGCGCACTATGTTATTGCTGACATCAGGGAAATTCAATGTTTGCGGTCTTTTTTGCCATTGGGTCACTGATGCCGTTTGTTTTGGTGAAAAGTCTGCCATTGTATGGAAATAGGGATATTTTGTTGAAATGAAATTATTCTTTGAGTTATTGTTTCAAAATAAAATAATTTAAGTTATTAGTACGCTCACACATCAATAAAAAAACTTTAAAATGTTTTTTTGAAAGGTTATGTTAACCTTTCTTAATTACAAAACTTATTATCATTATTAGTGTTATTAATTGTTAAGGTTTTAAAAATGTTTAAGTAATGTTTAAACTTAATATTTTTCTTAAAATAGTTAGCATTTATTTGCAGATTCAATGAATTTATTTCATTCGTAAATTAAGATTACATTTTTTTATGATACACTTAGTATACCCTCAAGTAACTTAGTTTTTGAGCAGAATAAAGCCAATAATAAGAAATTAAAAAACAATCTAAGATAGAACTTAATACAATTATGATTTTTATGATCGAAACTGTTTATACGCAAACCTATTTGACAATTTCCGTTACTTATACAATTTCTAAATTATGAAAAAGTTGTCAATTTTCTCTATTTAATTCTCATACTTATCTTAAATTTTGCGAATCTTTACTTTATTCTGTTGTATCTTATTTTTTTTTAAAATTTACCTCTAAGTTCATTGGAAAAAATATTTACATAAAACAAAAAGTTGAATGAACTGGAGAAGCCGGAAATTTAATATTACTACAATTGTATTTTACTTTACAATAACACAACAGTTGATAAAGTTACGCATAAAAAGTTTGATAAGTACGTATTATTACTATTACATCTATTTTAAGCGATGTGTATTTGTGTTGTTTATCGCTTGTTATGTCTTTTACCTTCTAGTATCTTTTATTTAGTTACGTTATAAAATGATTGTTTGTGTGTTTTTGTTATAGTTTAATTATTGTTTAGGAACATCATTTAGTATTTGTTTGCCGAAAATGATATCTCTCTCGAGATATATATTTTTGTTTTTAGTGATTAGTTTTTAAGCCTTTACCTTTTTGAGAATGTAAGGTTGTTTCACACCATGCCACCCCACAACTTTAGGAACCTATACATCTGTAATATATTTTTTTCTAAACTTTAATTTGGGATTATTGAGTTCAGTGATTTATATTTTTTATTCACTATTTGGTTATCCTATCTTTTGTAATAAAGTTGTTTTTTTCCAAGCAGCAGGCCACAGAAGGAACGTTTGAAATTTCTTCAGTGTCAGATTTTTCTTGAATTCGTAAGTTTTAAATATGTTTTATACAGGATTATTTTTTGCTAAATTTATATCGATAACTTACGTATATAATTTTTAATTTCCATCGTTCTGTGGCTCTTACTGCTTAGAGTTTTCCTTGTCATTCTTTTCTTTATTTTTGGAACCAAAAAGTAAAAAAAAAACCCGTAAATTTCAATTCCCTCCAACAATATTATCTTAGTTAAATTTTCACATTCACAAGTTACGGGTCCTCGAAATTAAATTCCATATGCACGCAGGTGTTTAAATATGCTTTAATAAAGTATACAAAATTGAGGGGGGTTATAATTGGTTCAGATAATACACTGTTTGGGGTTGAACCCCGTGTGTTGCTTGTAGCGTATCTTGATTTCTTCGAAGTGGTTACATGGCAAATGCGAAGTCTTGTCCAAACGAGTATGTGGACTACTTCTGGTTGTTTTAGGAATTGGCTTTTCAGGAAATTTACTTTTTATTTTGTTGTTGCAGTTGACACGAAAGCCGAAGACGATATAGTCATCTAATATAATTATTTCGTCATAACTATATAACTTTTTGATAGCCGGTGCAGTTAATTAAGCTTGCAAAAATAGACCAAAATTCCAAACTAAATGTGCAATGAAAAACTTCAATTTAAAAGATATTCAACCCTGTCTTCTATGCAGTCCCTGGACAAATTATTAGACGCACTGTATTTTTTTTAGTAATGATGAAAACATACCAAAGAATGCCATATCATTAATAAAGATGCCGATATATGTATTAAGTATAGCAGATAGTATTTTCTATTCAATAGCTTAAGTTTAGGAACACAAATGTCTTTCTAAAGGTATTTTGTTCATCATTGATTGATACATATGAAATCTTGCAGTGCGTCTAATAATTTGTCCAGGGACTGTATATGTTCGATGGCATGCTTATTCTTTTTTGTTGAAGTCTCCTGTGTGTTTTTTTTTTCAGTATCCGACTAATATCTGAAGCCCATGGAGTTGATGATCCCGAGCTATGCGCCGAGGTAAAATTTAAGGACCATGGATGATGATTTCACCAGGAGTTCTGAATCTCTGCCCACCAGCGAGGAGTTCGAGTTGATCGGAAGCGGAGTTGTCGAGCCCCAACTGCAGATTGTAGGCGATGACGCCAGCGAAGAACAACTGAAGGAATCGCTGCAGGAAGTCCTAAAAGACATCGAAGGCAACATGCTGGACGTTTTGCCTGAAAGAGAAACAGCGAATATGTCGGTAAGGACAGAGTCCAGTGGCAAAGCATGTCCTTTTCTGTTTGTATGTCATCGCTAATAATTTCGATGTTAAAGTGTGTACTGAAGTACGAAAGTAAAAGTTTTTCACCAAACAGAAAGTATGGGTAAATGATGATCGATGTTTCTGAATTAATAAAACAATTATTTTTTAATCAAATTAATAATCACCGTGATTCACACAGTCAACAGTTAACAACAGTATATAACGTATTTTTATATTGAAAAGAATAAAGTACTGGTGTATAACCTTCAGCAACGTGGGGGCACATGACTTTTGATTGATGCCCGTCCCTCCCTATTATAATTACGCCACTTAGTCCAAATCACGGTGTTTGTGGAAAAAACTCCAACGTTAGTCAGTTAAACTCCAACGAATAATTAAAAAAATTGTAAATGTTATTTTTATTGGATGTGGGAGAAACATCTTCAAGAGTTTAGATTTTTTGGAAGAAATTGAAATTTGATAGGTACAGTTAATTAAATTGTAACTTTTCTTTTTTTTAATTGTAATTTTCTCACTATAAACTCCTCTTGAGTAATATTATCATAGGATGGACGTTTTCAGATTGGGAAATTTATTTTGAAGTTCTCTTTAGAAAATGCCTCTGCCTAGACCTTACAATCAGTAAAAAAAGTACATCTGCCTAAATTTTCTAATTTAATTGTAAAAGTGGAATTATGCTCTGAAATGCATAGTTTGAAGGCATAAGATTTGATGCATTTTTTAGCTATTACAGGCTATTAGAACTTTTAAGAGTACTTTACTTTATGCAGTACACATAAATCGATGAAATATATATACCATCAGAAATGGCTTACTTTAAAGTATATATATTTGAATATTTTTTGTGATGACATTATTGAACTTTTTTATTATTTTAGAATACGGATGAAGCACCCTCAAATGTTGATAGTGTCAAGGAGTGTGTAGTAAAACAAGAAAAAATAAACCAAATTGCTGTAGAACCTTCGAGGTGTGACCAAGCTAACTCTTTGGATCAAAATATGTTTATGTACACTACTTCGCCTAGTCCTTTAGATGAAGGTGGGTGCTGAAAATCAAATAAAATTGAATTTTTTCACATTTAAAAGCTAAAAACTTTTACCTTTAACTACAATTTTTTATGCATTACTTAAAAGATAATTTTGCATGTAACTTTTGAACATTTTTTTAATTAATAGTTATATTTGTTTAATCTATATTGTTTTCCTTATGTCCATAATTGTTTTTTTAATGTGTTTATTTGAAATATCTTTTTTAAAACTACAAAGAGATAATTGAGCAATCATTTAAAAATGAATGACCAATGAATTGAATTTACTTTTAGCAGATATAAAAGCTTTCCTAAGAAGTAAATAATACTAAAAACCCTAAAAAAGCATTTGTAATTGAATTTTCTGTTCATTTTTTAAATTGTGATTGCAAAAATGAGGTTTATACACATTGTCTGTTATGCAAGATTATTGGTCTGAAGAAGTAAATTGATGTATAAAATAAAACTGAATTTACACATTGAGACAGAATTTTTTTTCTTTATCATAAACTCATATTTTTATTTTAGATATGATGTCAATATCCATCAGTTTGGCTGATGGTGAATATACAGTATTTGACCGTATCTTATATTTGGGCAGCGCTGTGATTAGTGATCCAAAGAATATTGTAGAAATAAGGAAGAATATGACAGTTTTAAATGAGCAGTCTGCTAATGCATTGTGTATCTCACTATCTTTACCCATTAACTCAGAGGGATATGTTATGTAAGTTATAATTGATGTTACCTAATTTTGTGATATGTACTGCGCAAATTTTAAAATATTTTTCTGTTTTTTATTTATGTTTTTGATGTGTTTATTTCATTGACAGTTGTAATGTTATTTTACATATTATCTGATCAAAAATTCTTCTAACTATCAATAAATATTAGTATAATTATTTATACTTAAGTTTTGAATTATCTTTTTTTTAATTTACAGATTGTATGAACCAAGTTCCTCTAACGAAATAGCGAGTTTCCCAATTTCCCAAATCGTCTCCCATATTCCTGGAGACATCAACTCAAACGAAGGCAATTGCCTATCACTGGTGCATAAATGTAGCCAAGGAACAATACCTGATTCCATAATCTTTCAATGTCATGTTTTCAGATGTGAAGTCCGAGAAGCTGTAAGTAAATAGCTTTATTGATCATTTGATTCAACGAAGATTTAATCACCTAACAGTTTAGCATATGTAAAAAAGAGAGGGGCACATTTTAGGACATTTTGTGTACTTAAATTTTTTTAATTTATAAAAGAAATGCCAGAACATTGTTGCACAGTATATGTTATAAGTTAGTCCAAAATAGTAGATTACAAACATTAACATTTCCATTTTTAGCTTCCACACTACGTTTATAACGTAAAAAGTGGAAGGTTTTATAATCGTTCAGTCCGTCTGTCACCCACTTTCACAGAAAGAACCACAAGTCTCACAGACAAGTGGGATACGTCATTTTAAAGCAAAAAATCAGATTAGGCTACATTCCAAATTTCATTAAAAAATTTAAATTAGAAGTTTATTTAAAATTTAAATAACTAAATTTTTTTTATCTACATTGAAATAACATGCAAATTCTATTTTTATTCATATTTTCACTGTTGTCATCCACAAGTCCCACAGACAAGTGGGATACGTCATTTTGAAGCAAAAAATCAGATTAGGCTACATGCCAAATTTCATTAAAAAATTTCAACTAGAAACTTATTTAAAATTTAAATAACTAAAAATTTAATCTACATTTAAATAACATGCAAATTCCATTTTTATTCAATATTTTCACTGTTGCCATTTCGTTAAACGTACGAGAAACATTAAAATAAAAATAAAACTTTTGAAAGAATATTTATGTGATATAATTCAGTTTGGATTGTTGTAATATCACAATAGAGTTCTTTTAATGGTTCTATATATATATGTATGAAGAAAGATGCATAGAGAATTCTAACTTGGCATAAAAAAATATGCTAAGTTTCGCTTTTATTTTTAAAGCATCAATTGTACAAATTATATATTTTTTTAAACTGTAAATTAATTTAACAAACTATAAATAAGTGAATTTTCGAAAGAAATGTAAATGGGAAATTGTGGCGACAAAATATTTATTAAAAAAGATTACATCATTATTCTTCGAACTTCAAACAAATTTAGCAAACGATAAAGTCTAATTATTAAATCTGAGAAAGAAGATTAATGAAAATAGTTAATTTTGGCGTTTAAAACTTTGAATTACAAATAGCTAAAGGCCCTGTTTTTATTAGAATTAAATCACATTTGCCATTCGCAACAATCGCTCGAGAAACTTTAATTCTTTTAGACAATAAATTAAAATAAATTTATTTTTGCGACATCGATCAGTTTGAAATGACGTCAAATATATTTCACTACGGAATCCTTGTATGTTGATATGAAATGTTTTCATTCTATTTAAAAGCGAGGAATATGACATATTTATTCTTTGAAATATAAATTAATTTTTGCAAACGATAAGTAATAATTATTGAAATTTCGAAATAAAATAAATGAAACTAGCCAAATTTAGCTTGTAAATGTTAAATATAGAATTAATGTTGTGTTTGGCGCGTTTTTTCCTGTTAAACACAAATATGTGGAAGCGAGTTAAGTGACAGATTCTGTTACAAACCTACTTTTTAGCTTCCACACTACGTTTATAACGTAAAAAGTGGAAGGTTTTATAATCGTTCAGTCCGTCTGTCTGTCTGTCACCCACTTTCACAGAAAAAACCACAAGTCCCACAGATAAGTGGGATACGTCATTTTGAAGCAAAATATCAGATTAGGCTACATTCCAAATTTCATTAAAAAATTTAAATTAGAAGTTTATTTAAAATTTAAATAACTAAAAATTTAATCTAAATTGAAATAGCATGCAAATTCCATTTTTATTCAATATTTTCACTGTTTCCATCCCCAAGTCCTACAGACAAGTACGATATGTCATTTTAAAGCAAAAAATCAGATTAGGCTACATTCCAAATTTCATTAAAAAATTTAAATTAGAAGTCTATTTAAAATTTAAATAACTAAAAATTTAATCTACATTGAAATAACATGCAAATTCCATTTTTATTCAATATTTTCACTGTTGCCATTTCGTTAAACGTACGAGAAACTTTAAAATAAAAATAAACTTTTGAAAGAATATTTATGTGATATAATTCAGTTTGGATTGTTGTAATATCACAATAGAGTTCTTTTGATGGTTCATTATATATGTATGAAGAAAGATGCATAGAGAATTTTAACTTGGCATAAAAAAAATATGCAAAGTTTCGCTTTTATTTTTAAAGCATCGATTGTACTAATTATATATTTTTTTAACTGTAAATTAATTTAACAAACTATAAATAAGTGAATTTTCGAAAGAAATGTAAATGGGAAATTAAGGCGACACAAAGATATTTATTAAAAAAGATTACATCATTATTCTTCGAACTTCAAACAAATTTAGCAAACGATAAAGTCTAATTATTAAATCTGAGAAAGATGATTAATGAAAATAGTTAATTTGGGCGTTTAAAAGTTTGAATTACAAATAGCTAAAGGCCCTGTTGGTTATTTGAAATAAATCACCAGTTCCATTCGCAACAATCGCCCGAGAAACTTAATTCTTTTAGACAATAAATTAAAATAAATTTATTTTGCGAAATCGATCAATTTGAAATGACGTCAAATATATTTCACTACGAGATTCTTTGTATGTTGACATTAAATACTTTCATTCTATTTAAAAGCGAGGAATATTACCTATTTATTCTTTGAAATATAAATTAATTTTTGCAAACGATAAGTGATAGTTATTGAAATTTCGAAATAAAATAAATGAAACTAGCCAAATTTAGCATGTAAATGTTTAATATAGAATATCAATGCTGTGTTTGGCGCCTTTTTAATTGTTTAACACAACTGTTGTGTGGAAGCGGGTTAAGTGACAGATTCTGTTACAAACCTACTTGTTTAATATTTAAATTCAATTGTTATATACCTATTAACATTCCTTTGTCCTAGTGTGCACCTGGGTGTTCCATTGTGTTCAGCATGCTATTAGAAACTAAATGCTTTGATATTGTGTGAAGGTTAAACAGTACATAATAAATTAAAACATCATAAATCATCCATTGGAGGTTTCCATTTTTTTTACTTTCTAAACTTTAAAAATTATTTAAATATTTATTGAGAAATTTTATTTCAAAAAATTAAATCAACTCAATTGAAAACTGTAAAAAACTTTGTTAATTTTAGTTGATTGACTTTTAAAACATGTAACTGTGAAGTAGTTATGGCAAAACTTAACAATTATTCGGAAATTTGGTTAATAAAAGTATTTGAAAATATGTTTGTCCTAAATGTGATTTAAAATAACTCAAGCAAAATTTCAATGACACTTTTTTATGAATAAACTAATTTATTTTTCTAATATGATGCCTATGAAGGTTTCTATTATTACATACATGTGTTTATTTTTCAGGTACCAAAGATTATGCAATGTTTTTCTTGTGCAATCAAGAAGACTCCTAAAGTTCTTTTGCCCAAATCTGAATCGTACGGGATTGAGAAAAATAATTCAGAATGCATGAACAAAAACATTGAGGCATATATTTTTGAAGGCAGTTTAGAGATAAAGGAAGATGATTCAAAAGTATGTTACACAAAAAAAAAAATGAAATTATTATCATAATTCACATACTTTATTACAGTGGCGCAACCAGGATTGTTTGATGGGGGAGGGGGGGTTTACAAAAGATTGATGTTGCCGACCTAGCTTGTCCAAAACTAAATTAATTATGATTAACTAAAAGTATATGGCTAATAAATTCTAATTATTTTATTGAAAGGGCTAATTATTTTATTGAAAGGGCTAATTAATTCTAATTATTCGACTGAAAAGGCTAATTAATTATTACTAATTAAATATTATATTAAATATTAAAAATGAAAAAACTTATTTAACATCAAATAATTTCACTATAATGATTTTAAAATCAACATTTATGAATATTAAAGAACACTTAAACCCCTTTCTTCTAATTAAAGTTAATAAATAATTATTAGCAAACCAAAATTTTACGTGTATTGGGAAAAATCTAAGGCTGCCTATTTAAATAGATGACAATTAACAAATATAAGCATAACATTATATTTGCCCCTACATAAATATTATTACAAAATGAAAATTATAAACAAATAGAAAGAATAATTAATAATATAAAAGAAAACAAATCATCACTTACATCTTAGCCTTAAAGACTTTCATAATTAAAAGTGCAGAATTTTCTTTGGCAAAATTAAGTAATTTTGTTTTTTTGATATAAATAACCACACTGGCCCGCGCGGCAGCCATGTTGAGATCTACTCAAGGAGTTTTGTAGAATAAAACAGTACTATAAAATTGCGTTTTTTCAGAAGCTGTTATTTCGAGATCTGTGGCTAGTAGCTTTTCAAATTTTTTTTAGAAGTTGATTATACTTTTGTAATTCATAAACTAGTATCCTTTTTTTGGGTAGTTCAATATCTCTTCATTGAATTTTTTTTGTGTCATACTCGATTTTTCGCAATAAACACTAATAAGTGGCCCTTAATTAGGTATTAGTAGTTAAAATGATAAAACATATTAAATTACAGTAACATTGAATTGTTGTATGTATTATGCAGGGATTGGAAAGTTACTTTTAAAAAGTAACTCTGTTACAGTTACTAAATTAAAAAAGTAACTATGTTACAGTTACAGTTACTTAATATGATAAGTAACGTGTTACAGTTACTTTTAAAAAAAGTTACAAATCAGTTTTTTTTTAAATTTTAAGTTATAAGAAACATTGAAATTTAGCCATCTTACAATTTTACCAGAAAACCACGATAAACGAAACATAGGCTCAAACAAAACACTCAAATTATAATTAATAAACATTTTTTTTTAATATTTAATTTCAATCCTTTACCGTCACAATCTGCCGACAACGAGTCCATCTGTAAACACTCGAGTAGGTACTGACAGAAAGGGGTATCTCAAGAATGAACGTGAAATCTCTGTCTCCCCCCTCCCCACCCCTCTTCGAGGGGAAGGACTTTGTTGTTGGTCATTGTTGTAGAACCCATTCAGGCAAAACACAAAGGGTATTTGGACTGAGGGATCCAACCTGCTTGGCAGTTAGCCTGATTTATTTGAAAACCCTTCTTTTCGGTAGATGCCTGTAATTGTGTGGGGCTTATAATGGATACTTAGAAAGGTAAACAGACAAGGAAAAACATTTGTACTGTAACAATTCTGTCTGAAAGCCGCCGTCACGCCTTTAGCAGTCAAAGTGGACAATTCTATTATATGCTTTATTTTTCCCTTCCAAGAAAAGATCGTATTTCGGGAATGCAAAATGTTTCCTTCTCTCTCTCTCTCTTAGGAGAGGAATTTCAGAATTGGCATCAGACAGCCTTCATAAAGTAACTGAAAAGTAACAAAATTTTTCGTTACTTTGTTACCTCTAAAAGTAACTAAGTTACAGTTACTTTCTGAAAAATGTAACATCGTTATCCAAAGAAAGTAACTGTTACAAGTAACGCGTTATTCCAATCCCTGGTTTTATGTATTTAAAAAGCTCGATTTTACTGTTTTTTAATATTAATTAATATATATTTTTTTATTATTTAATTAATCATTTAGTATGAAGACGAAATATGAATTTTAATATACTCAATAATTTAACTTTCAAAAAAATTTTAAGAAAACACTGATAGAATTAAATGAAGGGCCATTTCTAAGTGTTTATTGAAAAAGATTGAGTTTAACATAATTTTTTGTCGCTGAATAGAAATATATATAACTATCTAAAAATATTATAATGGTTAAATAGACATAAAAGTATTATCAACGTCTAAAAAAATTCAAAATGCTACTATCTATCGACTCTAATATAAGAACACGCAAATTTAGTACAGTTCTATTTTATCCCTTGACCCCCCCCCCCCTCGCTACGCCACTGCTTTATTACATACAAATAATATGTTATTAACATACACCTTTTGTACTTTTTTTTTCTTAGGGTGGCTATGCATCTTGCCCGAAGGATAAAGACTATTTTAAATTGCGGTGTAAGCTAGAAAAAAGTGTGGTTTTAACAGTGCAGCAAGTTTCCGAAAATAAAGAACTTGTGATTGATCGGTAAGTATTTATCAACTATAATTTTAATGTTAATTTATATCGTCAAAGTTGTTCTTATAATTAAAACCCCTTTTTGCTCTTAGGTGCTTTGGTCTTCTTATTTCCCCTGGTAGAAATGTCAGAAATAGTGACATGCAGCTCATTGAAATGGTAAATAGACCACTTTTAAGGAATTTGTAACATTTAATCAAACATAAAATAGTATTTCTTATATTTCTGTATAATTCTTATATTTCATTTATTAGAATCATAAATACTATTAAGAATGTTTTCTTTCAACTTAAACTTTTTTTAAAACATCTTCAAAAAGATGGCCTTTTTGGATTTTGTAAATAATTTCATAATCACTGAAATTTAATCGATTTTTTTTCAAAAACCTTCCTTATTTATTGTTTTTAACATTCACAAAGGTATAGTAAGATTCTACATTGTTTTAAAATATGATCTTTCTACTCTGAATATTTTGATTTGTATTCCCACCCTTCTTTTTATGCCTTGAAATTTTTTCATAAATTAATTTTTAAAACACTTGAAGTTTCTAAAATAAATTCTTTATATGAGAACATTGATAGGTATATTTTGTTGAATTATATTTTGGAATTAATACTAGTTGTTATACTAAAACATTGATTTAGGGTAGGTTTCTATTGTATTTTTAGGTTATTGATTTTGTAAATAATAAGAAGCAAAATAGTCTAATCTAATAATTTAGATTCACAAGTTTGGCACTCTGTTCTTTACCGTTTAAGATGATTCCATTATAAATTTTAGTATGATTTAAATGCATTGTAATGTGAACACAATTTACTCTCATCAAAGTCAATGGTGAATGTTGTTCAATTTATACTTCCATATTCCAGTGTCGTATGAGTTATTTTAACTGATATATTAATGAGTTGATCAACTGACTATTTTTGCAAAATTTCTGTATTTATATGTTCTGTTGGTCAGTGTTATACCATTTTAATGTATATTTTCCCATTTATTGTTTGTCACAGTAAATTTTTTGTATTACAGATGTCTTTCACAAAGCCTTCTCCCGGAGAAAAATCTGCTCCTTATATTATCACAGGACTTTGGGATCCCAATGATCCTGCATTTGAGATTTTAAATGAAGAAACTCCAAAAGGTGTGCCATACTGTTATTTAATGCATCAAATAATTTTTTTGGGGAATTTATATTTCTTCTCCTGATGACTCAGATGAAATGATCCAGGTGTTAGTTCCTATAATTTAATTAATCCATCTCATTTGCAGAATTGTCATCATCAAGTATATCACCATTTTAAAAATATCCAGTTTAAAAAGTACTTGAGGGTTTTTATAAACTATAAAAACCATAAATGAACCATTGACAGAAAAATATATTTTCTTCGTTGGTTTGATTTTAATTGATTTATTTTATGATTACATGCAGATCCTAAAAAGAAACTTATAATAAATTAGCTTATGGGCAAAACTAACAAAATTTAAACTTTACAGTCTTAAGAAAGAACACGCATCATACTTATTTTGGAAAATTTCAACCACATTCCGAAAATATTTGCTTAGTAATGCTCTACCACTACAAACTTTAGTAATTACACTTATCAAAGGAACCAAAAGAGGAAAGTTTAGTGATCTTTATAGAATATTTTAAAGAACAAAGATGCTGAAGCATACAGTTGTGAACGTCTTGATCATCTATGTAAGTTTTGTTTACATTTTATGTATGAATTTTTCAGCAATAAGTAATAATTTATTTGATAAAACTTTAATGAGTGCATTTTAAAATCATTTTTTTAAGTATTCTTCTGCTAAACTCGTAGCGTTCAGTATCAAAAATCCCAACGCATTTTTCTATAAGGTCATTTTTTCAAAGTCGCCAGTTTCTTGTGATCACTCCTGATTTTTGTTTAAACATTTATCTTTAATTTTTAAAAATCAAATGCTAAATGAGTTAACTCTTTTTTTTAATTGAGAATTGAAACCATAATTTTATAACTGAAACTGCCCCAGTATTATGGAAAATAAAATTTTAGTAAAACCGAAAAAGAGGTTATTGGTAACTCAATTCAATATTTGACTTTTGTATGATTCATCCTAAAATGAGTCAAACTTTCACCCTCCCTGAATGACATAGGCTGTTTGCTGATGTGGCGTGAAGTCATTGATGCAGAGAGAGATTGAATGCTCATAACTTTATCTTTTCAGTTTCTTGATATGTAAATCTTGTTGAAGCATCTACATGTTTGCTGATGTGGCATGTATTCATTAAATTGGGAAGAGATAAGGGCAAAATAAGTTTATATTTAGGCAAAAATGGTTGGACGTTACACAACTGACAAACAACAATACACTTGGGAAACATAGTAACATAAGATGAATGACGTATACAAAGTATTTACATAATATGTCCTTGTCCTGTGAGCTAACAAAGGCGGACGTAGTTCTGAGGAGTCATGCCACAGATGATAAACCCTCAGGATCTGTTTTCGTCTTAGCAAACCCATGTAAACAAAGCGTGAAAGACCCCCTCCCCCCCCTTCCGAAAAAAACTTCCGATTAATAAGGCCTTTTATATAGGGACTGGTGTATGTTAAACCTGTTGTGGTTCAAAGTAATGACGCCAGTGAAATGCCGATACAATATATTTTTGGGTGTGCTTGTCACTTGATCGAGTTCAAACTTTTGAAATCCAACGCGGATAGTCATCTCATGTAGCTATCTACTTTGACATTAATTCAACCAAAGCAGTAGGTTTAAATTGAAGGGAGTTCTACTTAGGAGCAGCCAAAAACATTACCGAAAAGCTAATGACCTGCTGCTTATGGAAAAACTTGCTTTCGATTAAAAATGGGGTTGAAAACTCATCTTTTTCCACTTTTTTTTTGCATTATACGGTTTAGCCATAAAACTATTTACTCAACAAATTAGGTTTAGGAAGACAAAATAATCAACATAAAATTATGTATTAATTGACACAAAAAGTATCTTTCTATAACAATTAGAAAATCTGTATAGTTTCAAAAAAAATATATGCAATTTTTGCCATTTTCGAAATTTTTGAATTTTGAACTATAATTAAACTTTACATTAATGATGTTTGCAAACAAAATAATCTACCTACAGATTTGTATCAATTAACTCAAAACTCTTTGAGATAAGTAACAAAACAGTGATTTTTTTGATATTACGAAATTTGGAGTGAGTAATAATTTTTTTTTACATTTTCTTCTACGCTACATTTGTGTAAGTAGTTAAAAAGTGGGACAGCTTTTATAAAGGCCAACATTTTCATGCATTCTAAAATTGTATTAGTTTTTTTAAAAATCAAAACTGTGGAATGTTAAGAAAAAGTCAAAAATTAGTTCAATGGGCGTTGCTTTTCCATATCGTAAATGTGGCTACAGTTCTTCCATTTCATAAGTATTTGTTTATTACATAAGCTTTTGAGTTTCACTCAACTATTAGAAAGTAATTGCATGTTTTTTTGTGTAGTTATCAGTATATTGAACTTTATCTTAATAAACGAATTTTGTGTAAATTTTTTTTTCAGTAATACTAAAGCTTTTCTCTGTTCGTGAATCATGTTTAATTGCTGTTTTTTGTTTAATTTTTCTGTATAAGCCAAAATATTATTTAACAAGTTTTCAATAACATAGACGTTTTGGTAAGGTTTTGCATACTTGAAATTTAATCGAATTAAACCGATAAAGTTTAATAAATAGCAGTAATAAAAACAAGTAGCACGTAAAGAACCCTAAAATGGATTACAGCAGACTATAAAAACCATAGATTGAGAGTAAAACGAAACAACCAATAAAATCGCAGAAAATGAAAAAAAAAAATGAAAACTGAAGAGTTACATCATCTGGAAGAATCCCATTTTTTAAAAAGCTTCCAACTTTTAAAATATCCCATTTTTTTCTGATTGAGTCAAAATAATATTTTTCATGATGTAGGTGAGATATTTTATGTAGTTTTTTTTAAATGTTAAATATGCAAACCTTTAAAATTATAGTTTTACAAAAAAATGCTTGTAAGTAAAAAAGCGGCCAAAAATAATTTTCCAAAGAAACTTCAAATTTTAAACAGATCATAGCTTTTAGCTTCCACACTACGTTTATAACGTAAAAAGTGGAAGGTTTTATAATCGTTCAGTCCGTCTGTCTGTTTAGAAGTTAGTTTATTTAAAATTTAAATGACTAAATTTTTTTTATCTACATTGAAATTACATGCAAATTCCATTTTTATTCAATTTTTCACTGTTGCATCCACAAGTCCCACAGACAAGTGGGATACGTCATTTTGAAGCAAAAAATCAGATTAAGCTACATTCCAAATTTCATTAAAAATTTAAAATAGAAGTTTATTTAAAATTTAAATAACTAAAAATTTAATCTACATTGAAATAACATGCAAATTCCATTTTTATTCAATATTTTCACTGTTGCCATTTCGTTAAACGTACGAGAAACTTTATTTAAAATAAAAATAAACACTTTTAAAAGAATATTTATGTGATATAATTCAGTTTGGATTGTAGTAATATCACATTAGAGTTCTTTTGATGGTTCATTATATATGTATGAAGAAAGATGCATAGAGAATTCTAACTTGGCATGAAAAAAATATGCAAAGTTTCGCTTTTATTTTTAGCCTACTTTTCTTTTTTTAATTCGAAAGAATTAAACAAGAAGTTCATAAAGAACTAAAATAGCCTACTTTCCTGTTACTTAAATACTTACTGAAGTTCTAATCGGGAAAAAAACTAGGTTCCTAAAGTAAATATCATCAACAGCCGTTTCTACACTAGATTTATACACATTAGAAAAAAAAATCGAAACACAGCACCCAGCTATAATTTAAACTTCTAAAAGCCAAAATCAACTATTTTCCTTAATATTCGTTCGCAAATTAATTAAATATTATTTATCATCTGCTCGTGATTTATTTGTAGTTCGAAGAATAAATATTTATTAATAACAAAAGTAATGAAACTACTCCGAACTGCATTAAAAAACAAGAAATGTAAATTAAAACTAAGCATAATTGCATGCAAAAGTATGCCTTGCCGCTTTCTTGGTAGATAATTAATGAATAATCAAAGAATCAAATTGTTCTACATTTTATGACGTCATTCCAAACTGATTCATGAAAATATTATTTTGCTTCAAATATGTTTAAATAAAGTTTCTCATGCCATTGTTGATTTGGCAACAGTGATTTAAATGACTCAAAATTGAATTTCAATGCTAATTAAATGGGAAATTCGCCGACAGATAGTAGATTTATGTCCGTCCGGACGTACAGACAGACGGACAAAAAGTATGAAAGTTGGGTATCTGAGGTCATAGCTTTCTAACAAAAAAAGAATTTTTAAGATCCGATGATTAGAACCGATTTTGGAAGGGGGGTACAGACAGACAGACAAACGGACAGACAGACGGACAGACATACGAACAGACAGACATACGAACAAACAGACATACGAACAGACAGACATACGAACAGACATACAGATGGACAGACAGATGGACATCAACCGCATTTCAATACCTACAGTGATTTAAATGACTCAAAATTGAATTTCAATGCTAATTCAATGGGAAATTCGCCGACAGATAGTAGATTTATGTCCGTCCGGACGTACAGACAGACGGACAAAAAGTATGAAAGTTGGGTATCTGAGGTCATAGCTTTCTAACAAAAAAAGAATTTTTAAGATCCGATGATTAGAACCGATTTTGGAAGGGGGGTACAGACAGACAGACAAACGGACAGACAGACGGACAGACATACGAACAGACAGACATACGAACAGACAAACAGATGGACAGACAGACAGATGGACATCAACAGCATTTCAATACCTACAGTGATTTATATGACTCAAAATTGAATTTCAATGCTAATTCAATGGGAAATTCGCCGACAGATAGTAGATTTATGTCCGTCCGGACGTACAGACAGACGGACAAAAAGTATGAAAGTTGGGTATCTGAGGTCATAGCTTTCTAACAAAAAAAGAATTTTTAAGATCCGATGATTAGAACCGATTTTGGAAGGGGGGTACAGACAGACAGACAAACGGACAGACAGGCGGACAGACAGACGGACAGACGGACAGACATACGAACAGACAGACATACGAACAGACAGACAGACAGACAGATGGACATCAACCGCATTTCAATACTTACAGTGATTTAAATGACTCAAAATTGAATTTCAATGCTAATTCAATGGGAAATTCGCCGACAGATAGTAGATTTATGTCCGTCCGGACGTACAGACAGACGGACAAAAAGTATGAAAGTTGGGTATCTGAGGTTATAGCTTTCTAACAAAAAAAGAATTTTTAAGATCCGATGATTAGAACCGATTTTGGAAGGGAGGTACGGACGGACAGACGGACATCGACCGCATGTCAATACCTACTTTTTCATTTTTTTAATTCTTTCGAATTAAAAAAAGAAGTTCATAAAGAACTAAAATAGCCTACTTTCCTGTTACTTAAATACTTACTGAAGTTCTAATCGGAAAAAAAACCAGGTTCCTAAAGTAAATATCATCAACAGCCGTTTCTACACTAGATTTATACACATTAGAAAAAAAATCGAAACACAGCACCCAGCTATAATTTAAACTTCTAAAAGCCAAAATCAACTATTTTCCTTAATATTCTTTCGTAAATTAATTAAATATTATTTATCATCTGCTCGTGATTTATTTGTAGTTCGAAGAATAATTAAATATTTATTGATAACAAAAGTAATGAAACTACTCCGAACTGCATTAAAAAATAAGAAATGTAAATTAAAACTAAGCATAATTGCATGCAAAAGTATGCCTTGCCGCTTTCTTGGTAGATAATTAATGACTAATCAAAGAATCAAATTGTGCTACTTTTTATGACTTCATTCCAAACTGATTCATGAAAATATTATTTTGCTTCAAATATGTTTAAATAAATAAAGTTTCTCATGCCATTGTTGATTTGGCAACAGTGATTTAAATGACTGAAAATTGAATTTCAATGCTAATTCAATGGGAAATTCGCCGAAAGATAGTAGATTTATGTCCGTCCGGACGTACAGGCAGACGGACAAAAAGTATGAAAGTTGGGTATCTGAGGTCATAGCTTTCTAACAAAAAAAGAATTTTTAAGATCCGATGATTAGAACCGATTTTGGAAGGGGGGTACAGACAGACAGACAAACGGACAGACAGACAGACGGACAGACATACGAACAGACAGACATACGAACAGACAGACAGATGGACAGACAGACAGATGGACATCAACCGCATTTCAATACCTACAGTGATTTAAATGACTCAAAATTGAATTTCAATGCTAATTCAATGGGAAATTCGCCGACAGATAGTAGATTTATGTCCGTCCGGACGTACAGACAGACGGACAAAAAGTATGAAAGTTGGGTATCTGAGGTCATAGCTTTCTAACAAAAAAAGAATTTTTAAGATCCGATGATTAGAACCGATTTTGGAAGGGGGGTACGGACGGACAGACAGACAGACGGACATCGACCGCATGTCAATACCTACTTTTTCATTTTTTTAATTCTTTCGAATTAAAAAAAGAAAAGTAGGCTAAAAAGAAAAGTAGGCTAAAAAATGAAAAAGTAGGTATTGACATGCGGTCGATGTCCGTCTGTCCGTCCGTACCCCCCTTCCAAAATCGGTTCTATCCATCGGATCTTAAAAATTCTTTTTTTGTTAGAAAGCTATGACCTCAGATACCCAACTTTCATACTTTTTGTCCGTCTGTCTGTACGTCCGGACGGACATAAATCTACTATCTGTCGGCGAATTTACCATTGAATTAGCATTGAAATTCAATTTTGAGTCATTTAAATCACTGTAGGTATTGAAATGCGGTTGATGTCCATCTGTCTGTCTGTTCGTATGTCTGTCTGTCTGTCCGTCTGTACCCCCCTTCCAAAATCGGTTCTATCCATCGGATCTTAAAAATTCTTTTTTTTTTGTTAGAAAGCTATGACCTCAGATACCCAACTTTCATACTTTTTGTCCGTCTGTCTGTACGTCCGGACGGACAAAAATCTACTATCTGTCGGCGAATTTCCTATTGAATTAGCATTGAAATTCAATTTTGGGTCATTTAAATCACTGTAGGTATTGAAATGCGGTTGATGTCCATCTGTCTGTCTGTTCGTATGTCTGTCTTTCCGTCTGTCCGTCTGTCCCGTATCCCTCTTCCAAAATCGGTTCTATCCCTCGGATCTTAAAAATTCTTTTTTTGTTAGAAAGCTATGACCTCAGATACCCAACTTTCATACTTTTTGTCCGTCTGTCTGTACGTCCGGACGGACATAAATCTACTATCTTTCGGCGAATTTCCCATTGAATTAGCATTGAAATTCAATTTTGAGTCATTTAAATCACTGTTGCCAAATCAACAATGGCATGATAAACTTTATTTATTTAAACATATTTGAAGCAAAATAATATTTTCATGAATCAGTTTGGAATGATGTCATAAAATGTAGCACAATTTGATTCTTTGATTATTCATTAATTATCTACCAAGAAAGCGGCAAGGCATACTTTTGCATGCAATTATGCTTAGTTTTAATTTACATTTCTTATTTTTTAATGCAGTTCGGAGTAGTTTCATTACTTTTGTTATTAATAAATATTTAATTATTCTTCGAACTACAAATAAATCACGAGCAGATGATAAATAATATTTAATTAATTTACGAAAGAATATTAAGGAAAATAGTTGATTTTGGCTTTTAGAAGTTTAAATTATAGCTGGATGCTGTTTTTCGATTTTTTTTCTAATGTTTATAAAATCTAGTGTAGAAACGGTTGTTGATGATATTTACTGTTAGGAACCTAGTTTCTTCCCGATTAGAACTTCAGTAAGTATTTAAGTAACAGGAAAGTAGGCTATTTTAGTTCTTTATGAACTTCTTGTTAAAGCCTCAATTGTACTAATTATATATTTTTTAAACTGTAAATTAATTTGACAAACTATAAATAAGTTAATTTTCGAAAGAAATGTAAATGGGAAATTGTGGCGACACAAAAATATTTATTAAAAAAGATTACATCATTCTTCTTCGAATTTCAAACAAATTTAGCAAACGATAAAGTCGAATTATTAAATCTGAGAAAGAAGATTAATAAAAATAGTTAATTTTGGCGTTTAAAAGTTTGAATTACAAATAGCTAAAGGCCCTGTTTGTTATTAGAATTAAATCACCATTTCCCTTCGCAACAATCGCCCGAGAAACTTAATTCTTTTAGACAATAAATTAAAATAAATTTAATTTTGCGACATCGATTAGTTTGAAATGACGTCAAATATATTTCACTACGAGATTCTTTGTATGTGGATATGAAATATTTTCATTCTATTTAAAAGCGAGGAATATTACATATTTATTCTTTGAAATATAAATTAATTTTTGCAAACGATAAGTAGCAATTATTGAATTTTCGAAATAAAATAAATAAAACTAGCCAAATTTAGCATCTAAATGTTTAATATAGAATTAATGCTGTGTTTGGCGCCTTTTTACCTGTTTAACACAACTTTTGTGTGGAAGCGGGTTAAGTGACAGATTCTGTTACAAACCTACTTGTTTTTTTTTCTGATCGAGCAAAATAATATTTTTTTTGTCATTTGATGCGAAATTTTGTGTGGATTATTTTACTGTCAAATATGTAAACCTTAGAATTTTTTGTTTTACGATGCTCAGTTAATTCCTTTTTAAAAAAGTAGATTGTAACAGTAAAAACTGTCACTTAGAACTGCTTCCGCGTAAAGTTCATGCGTCTTTAAAAACAAGCACCAAATTCAGCATTTATTTCTATATTAACTTTAAGGGTCAAAACTAAACTTCTTATTACAAATTTAATAATTATTGCTTATCGTTTGCTAAGTTTATTTGTGCATTTAGAAGAAAAAAAATGTCTAATATTGTTCTCACAAAAAGAAGTAAAACGTCATTTTATTTACAACATTGAATATCACCTTTAAAACTGAACTGACAATTTTAAAATAGCATTTAAAAAAACAGAAGACAATGAAAAAATATCGCTTAAAGGAAAAAATATTATGCGTCATCATTATTAATTGATAAATGCTTAAACGTAAATAAAAAAAAATTTATTTTTTAAATAATCAATCCAATGAACAATACTCAATTTTAAATATATAATTCAAGGAATATCATAGTGTTATTATATCTATCGAGTTGTATGAAATATGAAGGGGAATGTTTACCACATTTAGTCATTTTCGTTACTTGGCAGCGTAAAACAAATCGTCATATTGTATCTTTATTGTTTCATTTTTAGCCTACTTTTTCTTTTTTTTTTAATTCAAAAGAATTTTTTAAAAAATGAAAAAGTAGGTATTGACATGCTGACAATGTCCTTTTGTCCGTACCCCCTTTCAAAACCGGTTCCATTTGTCGGATCTTAAAAATTCTAATTATTTTTTTTTGTTTGTTAGAAAGGCATGACCTCAGCGACCCAACTTTAACACTTTATGTCTGTCTGTATGTCCGGACAGACAACTATTGTTTGTCGGCGAATTTCCAATTTAAATTTAATTTTAAGTCTTTTAAATATCTGTTGCCAAATCAACCACCCCATTTCATCAGAAATTTTATTTATTTAAAATAATATTCGAATCAAAAAATATTTTTGTCATAATCAGTTTTTAATGAAGCCATAAAATATAGCACAATGGGAATCTTTGATTGTTCGTTATTTGTTTAGTAAGAAAGCGGCAAGGCATTACATTTTTTAGAATAAAAACTGGTTAGTTTAAGTCACAGATATCATATAGTGATCTATGATCTACTATGTGGTTTTATTTACATTTCTTATTTTTTGATGTAGTTTTAGTTTCACGTTTTGTTATTAAAATTATTTAAATAACTGCAAATAAATTAAGCAAATTAATGGAAATAGTTGCTTTTGGCTTTTAAAAGTTTAAATTACTACTGAGTGCTGTGTTTGGCGATTTTTTGTGTAATTTTTTTTTGTATAAATCTTGTGTATAAACGTTGTAGGGGACAGGTTATTGTTACAAACCTACTTGTTTTCCGATAAGAATATTTGTGAGTTTTTAAAAAGTAGGAAAGTAGGCTATTTTAGTTTTTTTTTAGAGCGTCATTTTTTTGTTAACTTGAAATAATTCTATCGAATTATCACCAAAATAAATATAATTCCAGGAGAACCAAAAATGAAACAATACTGTTAGAACTGTCGACACTCGGGACGTGAAACATGCCCATAGAAGTACTTCGAATTAATTTTATTCCTGAGATTTTCTATAACTTTTATTTTCGATGCGCTGATGTTTTTGGACGCATCACATTGTATGTAGCATGTATAGTTCGGACTATGAAAGTGGTTGACGGACGCACATGGCCTTTATAAAACTTCAATTTTTTACGTCGTAGTGTTTGTTAAAAAGTGGAAAAAGTAGTATTTCTCACTCAAAATTTCTTTTTTTTTATAAATTTTTAAAATCACTTTTTAGTAATCGTAGGTAGATAATTTCGGTGTTAATTAATGAAAATTTGTGTGTAGAATATAGTGTTTTCTAACTTCTTTAATGTATAGTTAATAGTTTTTGCGAAAAACGTAAACAATAAAAATATATAATTGGCAAAAATTACGTTTTTTTTAATCGTGTATTTTTTTTTATTTCCATAATTTTTTATAATAGTTGCAGAAATGTACTCCGATTGCCGATTTATGTAGTTTTATGCAGATCATTGACTGTAACATTTTAGTACATCGACAAAATTTAGTTGAACCTTTTTGAAATTGCACTAGTCCTATATTTAAATAAAGGATCGCTTATGAACTTAAAAACTCTAGCTGATTTTTTTGTTCATTATTATTTTGCAACATCTAATTAAACCACTAAAACTTTTTTATGTGTTTCCACTTACTCAGCCTCTTTATCAGTAACGTCCAATTTTGATAACACGGACGGATGTTTTATTTTCTAAGCTGAGTTTTGCAATCTCTGTTTATAAGCAACGTGTATCCTTAGGGCGAATGACGTTTAGATTGTGGTCACTCTAATGGATTATGTTGTGTTTTAGTAGTTTTTGAAAAACTTAAAAGTAAATAAAAAAAGTTGTAGGTCATTGAACTTTTTAATTTTGAGCATTTAAGTTCTTCTGATGAACTTGAACATTGAAACATAATAACAGGTGATTTTCATTATTTTAAATTATTTTTATTCCTAAAAGTATTGACTGTTTTTTGTAATGTACTGTGTAATAGAGAATAATGAGTTATTGTTTCTGGTTATAAATTTACGAATTAAAAAAAAAACATTTGAGAATTCGTTCTAAATTTATTTAGGCATCATCTAATCAATTGAATAAGATGACATTTTATAAAATTTGAAATATTTTTGCAATAATTAACCTTCATATATTTCTATTTTAGATACAAGAGTTTATATGACAGTTGCTGCTGATTTGGTTATAGCAGGAATTCAAGAACCTGTGCGATTTGTGATTGAAACAAAAGCCAAGATATTTCCTCCTTCGGAGCGCTTTTGGTATTTTTCAAAGAAAACATTGTATGAACAGTTTGTTCTTCGTGTTAGAGAGGTAAACACTGTTTTTAAGAATCGTTCTAGTTTTCTAAATAGAGGATTTTAAATTTATGTAAAGCATTTTATAAATAATGTAATTCATAGTTTAATTATAAAATAAAGTATATTTTTTATTAATAATGGAATACAACTTTCAATATGATAACAAATACATTTTTGGTTAACTAACTTTTGGGGCTTATTAAAGTTTTTTTTTCAAAAAAAGCTTGAAAAGTCTTTCATTACATACCACTCTGACTCAATGTATTATAATTGTAACTGTAAATTTTCAATTTTGTAGTTAATGATTGTTGCCTCACAACTGAATAAAACAATAAAAATGCACTTTACACAAAGCCAGAAATATCCAGTAATATCTTTGTTCTTATTTAGACTGATGAAGACATGAATGGTGAATCCAAACTTCAAGTTGTTGGTGTGACAAGCTCCACCAAACTACAGAACAAAAAAGCTTCCCTCAGTCTCACTTTCTCCAATGCAGCTACAAAGTCCACCAATGTGCCAACCCCATCTAGTCCAGATGAAACTGACTCAGTTTCTGGTACGAAAAATTATATTAATTTTAAAATAGCATTCAATATGTTATAAAAGTTTATTTCTAAAATTTATTGTTATGCTTTTTGCATTGTAAAAAACTCTGCCTCTCTTTATTGACAAATCTGATTAGTATTCCAAAATTTCCTATTTTTAAAGCAAAGTTTAAAGTATTTTAAGGTTAAAAGCAATGTTTGGGGTTGATGTAGAGTTTTCCACAAACTTTTTTTGGTTGTTGTTGTTTCTAATCTCCCGTTTGTCTGACGAAGTCAGGCAATATCAGTGAATCCGTTGACATGAATGAAGTCTGACACTAGAAGTGGGCAGTTGCAAATGTCTTCCCTGTCCAGTTCGAGGCAGTCCAAAATGTGCTGAAGTGATGCCTGTTCTTTTTGGCATTTAGGGCAAAGAGGAAAGCTTTTGCTACCCCCAGAATATGTAAGGCTTTTTAAATGACCAGTGGCTAGTCGGGACAGACAGGTATTGGTTTGCCGGTCGCAAGGAAGAGAAAGGGAGAGTCCTGGTTTTTTGGCTTTATACCAGCCGTGAGACGGGGGTATTGGCCATTTCTCTTTATTCTGAGCTGTTTTCATTGAGTATAACTCCTGATAAGTGAGTTCTTGGGTAGAAGGGACTGGGTTTAGATTTTTTTTTGGTATCATGTGCATTGTGACTGGCTGGGACACTACATTTATTACTAGATGTTTATATCTACTTTACCCTCTTATTAAAACAGATTGTCAGATTCCAATAAATACTACTTTTTGCAGCAATTTGTGGATTTTCAGTTGAGTTTTGTTCTGAAGTAATAATTCATGTTGCCTGGTGATGTGAGCAAAGACTGCACTGTCACACAACTTGTTGTTTTAATGTAATAATTCATGCTGGGCCCCAAACCTGCAACAATAGTCTTAAAAACACTATTTTTTCAATACTAATTAATGCAAGCTCAAATTTGGTTGTTTTACGTCATGGATGGCAACAACTCCAACGGTTTGTTGTCATTTGTTGCCTGGAATTACTTATGTTTTGGTATTTGAAAATGAGTTTTCTAAGAATATTTGACTTATTAAATTTTTCTAAATGCCAATTTCTTGCTGTGCTGTTGGTTGTTCAAAACATTTGTTAAAGAAAGCTTGGGAAAAAAATTCTTTTCATCTGTATCGGTCATTTTGAGAATAATACCGAAGCAACCAATGAAATCCAGTACGGATAAAAATAAAAACAGGAGCGTTAAATCATCTGAAACATTCCCATTGTTCTTTTATTTGACCAGATAATGATGAACCCTTGTTGAGTGGCACTGGTGAAGTGAGCAAAGACTGCACCGTCACACAGCTTGAGGGCTGGTCCCAGGTCTTATTGAAATGGAGGCAGAACCTCCAGCAAAGACCAAAGCACCTGAGCAGTCTGGTGAGGAGGGGAATACCTGAGGCACTGAGGGGCGAAGTGTGGCAGCTACTGGCTGGGTGCCATGACCAGAAAGAGATTGTGGAAGCATATAAGACCCTCATTAATAAGGTAAGTACTATAGGATATAATTTAATATAAGTATACTTTAAGCATAGTAAAATTTAAAGTATGGTAGAGAGTTAGAATTTTGGGTTTTGGAGACAATAAGGTAAGGACTGTCAAATACAATTTAATATAAGTATACTTTAAGTACAGAGTAAAGAGTTATAGGGTATGATTTAAAATACAGGGGTGGAAAAAGTTTTTTTGGAGACAATTTCTTGTAGGAGTTTAGTGTAGAATGTTTTAATGAAAATAATATTCTGAACCAAATGAATTCAATTGCATAATAATTAATAAGTTATATAAGGGATATTTTTTTACAGTCGAGGTATCAAAGATATGTGCTCGTACAATCGTGAATTTTTTTTTTATTTCATTGGTAAAGAAACTGGTACCAGGCTTTATGTATTTTTTTTATTTCTATATGTTAAAATGTATCAGTAAATGATTTTGCACGTTTTTTGCATGGATGTTACTTTATTGTGATAAAAATCTGGTTTTTAGGACAGTACATACGAAAGCATAATTCAAAGAGATATCTATAGGACATTTCCTGCTCATGAATTGTTCAGTGAAAAGAACGGTGCTGGTCAAGAATCTTTGTTTAAAATATGCAAGGTATTTTTTTTTCTGTATTTTAAGAGACAGAATGTATGTTTCTTTTTTAATAGCTTTCAAATTTTTGTTTCTCTTTGAATTAAATTTTTTAAAAATCTTTGCAGGCATATTCTTTGTATGATCCTGAAATAGGATATTGTCAAGGGTTATCCTTTCTCACTGCAGCTTTATTGTTACATGTAAGTTAAATACTAGTGGATTACTTGAAAGAAAGATTTAGTATAAAAGTATACCCATGCATACTCAATTTTTATAACACATTTTTCAGATAAAAATAAAATATGTATAAATTTTTTGGACAATCCTCAATAAATAAATTTTTTTAAAAAAATCAATGGTAATTTTTATCCTTTTACCGTTAATTTTCAGATGCCTGAAGAACAAGCCTTTAGTGTTTTGATGAAAATAATGTTTGATTATCATACTAGAGATATGTTTAAGAATTCTTTTGAGGAATTGCACTTAAAATTTTATCAGCTACAAAAGTTGATGGAGGTAATAATTTTTTTATCATCTGACTTTCCTGCTTATTTTATTGATATTTTTTTTATCATTTCCTCTTCATAAATTTTTATATTATTTTTGAATAACGCTTCTTCAAATATACACCAGTTTGTAATTGTTGGTTTTAGTGTAATTTGATTAGTAATGATTTAATAAAAAATTCATGAGTTATTATTTATTAGTTTTGTGAATTGTTGTTTCATAAATGGAACAATGATTGTTTTTTATTTGTATTTAAATTTGTTTGCATACTGCACATGTAATACGATACTTGTTCTTTTAAATATTGTAGTATTTAAAATGATTGCTCATTAAATGTAATTTATCTGTAGTTAGTATTTAATTACTGATAATAATTTAACTATTTTGCAAATAAATAAACTGCTGAAGCAATATTTATAAAAGGAATATAAACTTATATCATTTTGTGAGCTTACACATCTGCTTTTTATGATGCTATTGTATTTTAAAATTTTTCTTTAGGATCAAATGCCTGGTCTTGTGTCACATTTTGATGATTTGGGAATTGAAGTTCACATGTTTGCTTCGCAGTGGTTCTTGACACTATTTACAGCAAAATTTCCTCTCATTGCTGTTTTCTATATTATTGATTTGTTTTTACTTGAGGTTTGGATTTTAGTTTTTGTATTTTTTTTTTGTTTTTTTGCCAATTTTTTTTATAAAACACATAGAGAAGAGTCAAATTAAAGTAATTTAAGGGGAATACACTAAATAAGTTTTTTTTAAAGTAAAATATAACTGTATAGACTTGTTGAATGTCTGCTACATCAACTCTTAATATACCTTTAAAATAAAATAATGTATTTTTTAATTATGTATTATATTGCATCATTATAATGTATTATATAGTCTCTTTAAAATAAAATTATGTATTATAATTGAAACACAAAATGTAAGTAAGATTTTTAAGCATATTTATGAATATAATTAAAAGGACTGTTATTAATTTGGAGATTTAAAAGTATGGCAAAACATTTTTGACAAGCATCTATTGTAATATTTGACTCAAATAATTATTATGCCTAAACCAAATTTAACAAGAATGTTCTGTAATTCAGTGCCAAAAGTATATGAAGCTCCTTTATATATCATTGGTAATAAAATTATGTTGAGATATATTTTTTAAAAACAATTTATGCACTATATAAGAGACACTTTTATCAAAATTCAGTTTAAAAAATGTTATTATTTGTAGGGTATGGATGTTATTTTTCAAGTTGCAATGGCTTTATTGATGGTAAGTTTGTTGAATTAAAGCTTAATTATAGTATTTTTTTAACACAATAGTTATGTCTAAGGACAAAATTAAGTTTTAGATAAAAATAATATCTGAATATATATTTTTTGCCCGTTAACTTTGAATTATATAATTAAGTTTTGACAAATGTATTGGAATAATTTTATTGTAATTTAATGTATTTCGATATATAAATTTTTTTCTTTGTATTGCAGTTATCTCAGAAAGAATTGTTAGCCTTAGATTTTGAAGGTGTTCTCAAGCATTTTAGAGTTTCATTGCCAAAGAAATATAGATCAGAAGAATCTTCAAAACTTTTAATACAAAGTGCTATCAAAATTAAAGTAAGATCCATGAAGTCGTTTCTGAAATATGTATGATAATAAGATTTTTTGTAATGGTTATTCACTACACAGATTGAAAATTTAATTAAATATGCTACTTTTTGGAGAAAATCAGACAATGTCTGCAAAAGTTACTTAAACCATATTTTGTTCTGCAACACTTGGTCTTTACTATTCTGTTTTATCTGTTATCATGAAGTGTTTTGAAAGAAAAGTTAAAGCTATTATATATTTTGATTATTTTCAAATTACTTTTTTGCACATTTTCAGGAAAAATTTTTCAAGCTGTCCGTAAATGAGTACATTATTTTGTATTTCATAGGTTAAGAAATTGAAAAAATATGAAAAGGAATATGCTGCCTTTAAAGAACAAGAGCAACTCTCTGAAGATCCTATAAAAGTTCTTCAGGTAAAAAAATGACTGTGACTTGGACCTTAAAATTTGTATCTTTGAATTTTCATTGATTCCCAATTTATTGTGTATTAACTTTTAAGAATAATATAATATTGAGATGCTGATTTAAAAGCTTTACATTTATAGAGTCCTATTTGTCAAGGCTGAAGTTTAAAATTACATTAGTACCATATAATTAGTTAACAAAAATAATGTATAATGAACTTTTTATTGATAAGTAAGCAAATATTTGTGCTTTATTTTTTAAGTCCTAGTATAAGTATTTAAAATAAATAATGTTTAGTTTAGGGGTGGCAAACATTACTTAACATTACTTAATCTGCTACTAAAACAATGTGATTATATTGCTATAAAGGTTACTAGTTGGTTATGACATGTTTGCAGTTGCACCTCCACTCTGAATGTGAGTGAGGGGGGAGGCGTGCTGGCTAATGGCATAGGTAGCGGCGTCCTCTGGTGCATTTTGTATATCTATCATTAATATATAGTTTCCACTTTATTTTAGTTAAATGTAATAACATTTACTAATATTTTATTAATATACAGAATTTAACATATACTTGACAATTTATGTAAAATTTTTGCTATACACTGCATTTATTCAATTATCTTAATACTTAAAAAAAATACTCTACATAAATATAATGGGCATATGAAGACGCTAGCTGTTGTGATTGAGTTAATGAGTTCCTAGGAGTTCTGATAATGATGTAAAGTGGTCTTATCATTTTATTCACATGTCCTTGCAACATCTCATTATATACTTTAGTATTATCAACATCTTGTTGTTAGAGGCAATTTTGCACAAAAATTAAAAAATTTGGTTGCATTTTTGTGCATTTGTAAACCTGCAACTTATCACTGCCATTCACTTGCCACTGCAAATAATGTCTTCCCTTAATATTCCATGTAATTGTTTAATAACGTGTAACACTTACGTTTTAATTTTGAATATTCTTTCTGTCAGAAAGAAAACAAGAGGCTTCTGGAAGCTAATTTGCAGTTAGACCGTGAGAATGATGACCTGGCACATGACCTGATCCACATTAAGCTCCAGCTTCGAAATGATCTAGTCAAAGTAAGGTCCTTCATTGCTCATCATGTCTTAAAAAGAAAAATTTTATTGTTTTGTTAATTTAGTTTACAATTAATTTTTATAATTTTATTCTGTATTTATAAATGAATATTGTCTGACTCTATTTAAACTTCTGAAGGATAAGCAAATTGGCTGAAGTGTAAACTTGTTTTCACTAAACGAGATTAAAATTAATTTTTTTTATTGAAATTAGTTCTTAATTTTTTTTGTAATTTTATTTCTGTAGCAAATGGTTACTTACAACTTATTCATTCTTAAAATTTTAAAATTTAGGAAAATTACAAAAATTTATAAATTTTTCCAAATTATGTGTGTGCTGGAAAAACCTGATAGTCAGGTGACAGTTTAATTCCTCTGTGATCCTCAGAGGGTTAAATATTTACTTATAATATGTTGTGTATGAAAATATTTGGATTTTTAAATATTTTGCAAAGGTATATCGTCGACTAAAATAAAATGTACTGCTCTGAATATTTCTGTTAATTCTGTAAATTTTAAAATTATTCTCCTAATCTTCTTGAAGTGTTCTACTGTACTAAATGCTTTAGTTATTTAACATAAAATCTGAATTTTAATTGTAAGACAAGCATTTATTTTCAATACTGCCAAATCAATAAAATTCCACTACTATTTATATTTCGTATTTCTTTATAAAAAACCCAATCATTTAAGGTATAAAATTCAGAATATTTGTTTTTAAACCCCACAAGTGATTATATTTAATTTAATTTCAAATTACTGAATACAAACTAAAGGTTGATATTATATTTAAAAGTGATAATTTATTCTTAGCCGTTGTTACATTTTGCTTTCAATTAGAAATACCAATGCATTACTGAAAGAAGGCCTCCCATGTTATCTTTTGTATTCAGCAAGATTATGTATCCTAAGGGTACCCATCCTGTATTCATCATTAAGGTACTAGTACTGAGTAGTTTTTGGGTAGCTTAAGGTATCTGCTACACTGAATGGCTTTTTGACATGTTTTGAAAGGGAGTTTTTCATTGGCTGTTGTTTCTATCCTTTAGGGCTTTATACACTGTAATAAAGGGGTGTTTACCAGGTACTTTTGGGTGTTTTTTGTTGTTGCTTATTCTAAATTGTTTGATTTTGAACTGGCAGTAAAGCAGACAGTTGAATGTTGGATTAGTGGTTGGACACGATATTTTCTCATGGTAAATGGACTTAAGTACTTTTATGAAAAATTATACCACCAAGAGACTTGTATTTTGTGCTCCTCAAATACTAGGTTTAGACAGCAGGTTTAATATGGTATTATGCAAGGTATAAAAGCCCTCTTTGATATTTTGCTTAAATTTCCAAAGCCTGCAATCAATTTGTAACTAAAATATAATTAGTGGCTCTATTTAGCAAAAGATCCATAGTGTGTTATGTTTTCTTTAAAAGTCTAAACCAATATTTACTAATAATTTTTTACCAATATTTTTAATAGAATATAAGTACATCAGTAGTTACTTTGTTTTAAAATTTATACATAGTAGTTCCAGAAATCTTATTGATTTTAACAATCAAGAGTTAAATGGTCTTAACTAAGCATGAGAACATTCCTTTTCATGTTGTACATTATTAACAAAAGCAAATTCCATGAAGAGTGCAGTTGCGAAACTCACATTCTCCAAAGCATAACTAAGATATAGGGGTCTGACTTTGTCGAATTGAATCAGACATGTACAGACCGCACCTTATGTTTTAGTTATACTGTGGAGAATATGAGTTTTGCCACTACATCTTTAATTTATTTTGCTATGGTTCCCAATAAACTAACATGGTTTACAAGTTTTGAAACTCATTTTAGTATGTTATACAAACATTTAAAATATCAACTAAGAAACTTCATGATACCTTTCTCAATTATTTTAAATTAAATGTAGGACGTTACTATCTGGTCAGCACCCTTTTCTACTTTTTTCTTAACTTTTTGGTTTATATTCAATTTAATGCGCATTTCGCTTTTCTCTTATGTTTTTCAATTTGGTTATGGGAATTGGGAAGTACAGTATGGCTATTTTCTTTGACTTTGTATGAATTTTTAAATTCATTGCTTTTTTGTTTGACAATCTTTGATCTCTATTTTATAAGTCTACATTTCATGCCTGATTTTGCAGTCTGAAGAAAAAGTTGAATCACAAGCAAAAGAACTGCACTCAGCTATGCATGTTATTTCCGAATTGGAAGAAGAAAAGAAAAGGCTTTCCTTAGAAGTTGCACAAGTATGTCCTTTTTCGTTATAGAAAAAACAGTCATATTAATGTATAAAAAGGTAAAAATAGTTTCAATTCATCGAAGGATTTTTTTTAATTAAAATTTTTTTTCACACATGTTATGTCAACTCAAAATGGAGTATTTTTTTAAATATTTAGTTGAAAGAAATGTGCAGGAGAGAACTACAAAGAGCGGAATCAGACAACGGAAAAAATGAGAACATAATCTCTCAATATAAGGAGGTATGAACAAAAACAGATTTACTTCATATGTTTTTTTTATTAAAATTCATTGCTATTATTTATTTAGTTTTCAAGTATATTGCAACAAATGAATTGAATCTAGCAAACATTAATTTATTTGGGTTTCCTTTATTTGATATATTATTTATTTATGTGCAGATATGTCGTCAATTGAACGACCGGTTAGAAAAGGAGAAAGCCACATCCAAACGAAATTTAGATCTGATGAAGGTATATTCTAATGTTTAAATAAATTATTAACATATTAATAATAACCTAAAAATTATTATCCACTTTTCATGGATAAAGGTATTTGTTTTGTCATTTGTATGATTAAATTTTTTTTCAAAGTTTGAAAGAACATTTTTTCGAAAATGAAATAAAATCACATATTTTATGTGATTTTATTTCATAAAGAATTGACAGTTAAAGAAATAAATGAGTCAATTTTATGATAAACATTGCCTTTTGAAACCATACCCCTTGATCTTAAATGCTTTTCGTCATGTTTTAAAAATGTGTTAAGAATGTGTGATTTCTTTCAGGCCAGAACAGAGTCCTGTGACTTCTGTTCCAAATACATTGATACCTTAACTCCAAACCAATCGTACAGTCGAACTCACCATGAATCTCTTCGCAATGCAGAAAGTGTAGCTCAGGAGGCAGAAACGCAAGCGAGGGAGCTCGAATTGGAACTTGCCAGGACTAAACTTGCACTAGTAGAAGCTGAATGCAAAAATCAAGTGAGTTGCTTTTTAATTTTGAACAATATTATAAAATACCCACAAGTATCTCTAGTGATTTGTTAATTCAAACAATAATTATTTATAAGTCAAACAATATTATTACGAATTATTTATTATGTGTTTAAGTATTGGACTTATAACTTTCTATATTTGCAGGAAAATATTGGAGTTGGATAAAATAAAAAATGATTTTTTTTATTAATTCGAATTACTAATATAACCTTCAAATTAATACTTAGTTTTCTGTTTATAATGTTCAATGCTCATATATAATTTTTAAATACATTTCCAATTTCTTATTTTGTAATTTAAATAGGTAAAAATTTTGTTTTAACGTGGTGTTTGGTTTATATTAATTTTATTAGCACTTTTTTTGTAACATGTACATTAAAAAAACTAATAAAAATTTTCTTATCTGATAAATATTTTCCATGTATTCAAATTATTTTTAATGAAACAAATAACCTTGTGATAAGCAATAACCATTGTAATGATTAATTTGATCAATCTTCTCAAATCAATTTGAGAAGCTCAAGTGCAGCAGTAGTATGCAAACTACTTTTCATTTTAAAAAGTTTTTTTATTTCTAGGATCTCACTCATCAACTAAATGCAGCAGTGAACGAGCTCCAAACTTCGAAAAACACTTGGTTCCAGAAAACTTTTTCATCGATTCGAGATGTGGCTAAAAAGGACAACTCAAACACTAAGGATTCCTGCTAAAGGAATTTCATGAAGTAGTTTTTCTTATTTATCTACTTAGTGTGTTATTCTACTTTAGGGACCATTAGAATTATATTATTCTATGCATAGTATAGTTGGAATACATTTAATTCTATTCAATGATTTTGTGTATAATTTACCTGTGAGGATGTACAGTTGTTGTCTGCATATATATATCTATATATGTTTGTATTTATGTAAGTACTTTGTGTATATTTTGTGCAAACAAGTTTTAAATATTACAAATTAGGTATTTGTAAAAAGTTTCGTAACCATAGCTTTTGTACTCGCAAGAAAGCAAATAAATGGAAACTCGTTATGAAATCTTGAATTTGTTTAAATTTCTTCATTAAAATATTTATTTTTGATTGATGTGAAAAAAATTTTAAACTGAGTAAAAGTCCTTTTAATTTGAATATTTAAATTTAAAAAAACAACAACATTAGGATTGCATTAGGTTTAAGCTGAATTTCAACTGTTTAACTCGTATTTCTTTTAAATATGAAGAAGCAAGACCTCAAAGCATGACATCTGTGGTATACAAATGGATCATTGAGCCAATTTTTTCTTACAATATCGCTGTTGCTTATACAAAATTGTTGAAAGTAATAGTTCATATTGTACAAAGTGACATCAGCAACCTTAAGGAAAGAGTATTACATAATTATTTTAGGTTATTTTATAATAATCTAGTTTTGATTATTAAATAAATGTTTTACACTAATTGGTTAAAATGTACACCTATTGCTATTGAAGTAGTCTGATTTGTAAAAAAACAGTTCTACTTGGCTTTAAAGTTTCTAAATAGCTATTATACAAACCAGATTTCACTGTTATTAGTTAAACTTTTTTGGATATTCTAATATAATTGACTCAAAAATCATAGATGATAATCCTTAGAAACTTAATTAACTACTAAGTTTTGTAAAATATAAAAGTTTTTTCAAGATATATGTGTACTAACCATAAACATTTAAAAATGTGTACAGTGTTGATATTAGGTGTAACAATACTTTTAACTTGTAAAAAAAGGTTAATCAACTTATAAATTCATTTTATTCTATATTTACAAATGAAGTACAAAAATATTAAGTAGAAACTCCATTTGGACATGACAAATAGTTTTCATATGTATATTAATTAGAGGAACCATTTCACCTCCACTCCTTACCCTCATTTGAAAAAAAATGCACAACAATAAATTAAACACAAATACAGAAAACTTATGCAACAGAAATAAATAAACATCCACAATGAAAGATGATGCAATAAATATAGTGACAAATGCCTTAGATATGCAAAAATAGAAATATAAAAATTTGTATTTTATGGTAAATATAAATTTCTCAAAGTTAATAATTTTTTTCGATAAATTTTGTATCAAGCTGTCCAGCAGCCACATAAATTATCTATATCACAAATACTACAATCCTAAGCCCAAGTATAGTATCTACTCTTTTAAAAATGTGACAAATACATAATTAAGGTTAGCTTAAGTGTTCCATTAATTTCTTATTTTCCATCTACATACAGATATAATTGAATGCTGTCAAACTATGCTATTGTGAATAAAGTACCTAAAAATATTCTGAATTTTATCAAAACAAACATAATTTGATTAATAGAAGTTTGTCAGATACTGTGAATTGGTTCAAATTACAAAAGCAAAGTTTGACAGTATTACATACATTAAAACTATCTTCAGAACAAGTTGGGAAAACGCAGATACCTGAGTTACTTTAGCACAGAAGAATAGACTTTTGGTTCATAAATAAATATCTGTCCATAAATTATTGCAATTTTATATTTTCAATAGGCGGCATGCACTTGCAAAGATTGGCCGTGTAGTAGCATCTAAGTTGTGAAGGTAGCAGAATTGTCTAAATGTTGAGTACGACTTTACAGGAAATTGTCTTTATCGAAACTCCTTGTTGACTCTTCGCTGGGCCACAAAGTAAGCGACAGTGCAGATGTAAAACACCAACAGCAGTGCACTGGTCACACTCAATGCCATTAATGAGGACTTGGATGCACAAGTGTCCAGTTTTAGTACGGATTCTTTGTAGTGTGTGCTTTCTGTAAATAGAAAAATATACATGGTTATATTTTAGAAATTTAAAAAAATAAATTAATGTGGTTATATTTTAGAAATTTTAATTGGAAAAAAGAGATGAGAAATTTTTCTAATGAATGCTTCTAATCCTAGTTAACTGTTTAAATACTTATTTTCAGGTTAGTTATTTTTAACTGCGAAATTTAAATTGATTAGAAATACTCACTAAATGGCCCTTGAAGCTTGTATATTTTAAAATTAAAGAATATTTTAAAGTTCACCATTTATTTATAATTAATACTCTGAAGGATACAAACTTATCATCTTGACTGTCAGGTTTTATAGCAACACACATAATTTTTAAAATTTGAAGTATGGAGAAGTCATTAATAACCTCTTGCTATAAAAATATAATTAATTTTAAAAAAAAGTTAAAAATTTAAATTTTCAAATTGTGCAGTGGAAATAAGCTTGCATTTCGACTAATTTGCTCATCCCTTAGAGGGTTAAAATCGCTTGCGTTTAATAAAAGTACAAGAAATTTAAATCAAGGTAAAATTAAAGTTTTATCCCCATAAATCATTAAACTATAAAGAAAAAATGTTTTGCAAACTTCTGTTTGAAATGTAACTTTTTAGAATTTGAATGCCAACCTTACATATCACTAACATCAGAACTAGAAACTTTCTTACCGTTGACTGACGTGACATCCCTCATAGAACTAACTGAATCATCTCCGAAGTCCAGGACCAATATTTCGTGGCTCAGAGTCATCTCGCTATCCTCCTTTTCGATGGGCTGCGACCTCTTACGACGACCCCACGAACTGGCCTTCTCCATACCGAGACCACAGTTGACCTGAAAGGACAAATGCACTCATTAATGTCATACTTGAATCGGAATTCTGTATCTATTATTTGTTCGTAACTCTTGCAAATTTTTTTTTAAAGTTTTGTTAAGCGATTATTGAAAACATTTGTATCACAGCCATCTAGAATTTTTTCCTTCTAAATGGGGCTGCTTTTTGATGGATCTAGCCTTTTGTAGACTCGGTATATTCCATAGAACTAGCCATTACTTGCCTAGAGCCTATTCCCTATAACTAGCCTAGAGAGCCATTTATTGTGACGCGCTCTAGGCGACTCTCGCTACCAATTTTGACCCTCAGATTACAATGAATCTGAGCTATCTGCGGATGATAAAGTATGACGAGATTTGATTTTGCCGAGAGAACCCAAACCGAATGGGTACTCAAGGAATCTTCCGATCCCCAACTTAGTAAATGTTCTGTTTTTTAAGTGGTTGAAAACCCTTAAAGAATGATTACTCTATGGTCAACGAGATGATTTTAACACCAAAACAAAACTATTGTATTCACCTGCTATATCTTTCTTAACACGTGGTCTTCAGCTAAATACCTTATATAATCCAGTAATACTTAACTATGAATTCAAAAGCTGTACTTACTGGCTCACATTTTCCTATGCAGTATTTGACGTTGCACTGAAATATGACGCCATAAGATTCAGTGAATCGGAAGGCTTCGTAGCTGCTTTCCAGAGAACTTCCTATCTCTCGGAATCTCGGGAAGATGTTAGGGTCCACAGGGCAACTGAAACACACAAAATTCCAAAATATGAACTGGTTACATATTAGGCATCGTTTTTAGCTTATTCAGTTGAGTATTGTAGTTTTTTATATACACATCCTAATTTTAAGTGAAATTCAAGACTTTGCACTAAATTTCAAGACTTACCCTCTGTCATCGATGACTTCAAACACACTTCTAGCATCTTTTGCCATGGCAACGCAACTGCGAGCGAAGATTCCATAGGGAGCTGAAAAAATTGCATATAAATTAAATAATATCGTAGCTACACACTTAAGACCGATAGAAGAATATACCATTCCATTGTGGTGTTTAGTTAATATACACAAAATTTGTCTTATTTAGGCTTATGCACTTGTTGAAAGTATCATTTCTGTCAGTACGCTACTCAGTAAATGTTCGATTTGCCATAAGATGTTCCATTTACGATAATATTTTCCGCTAAAAGTCACATAATCGATAAATGGTAAAAGAAACAAGAGTAAATTACTAAAGCTTATTTATAAATTATTACAAATTACACATAGTAATTAGCTATAGAAATACGTTTTATTAAACCTATATCTAAAAAAGTTCCTTTCGTAGCATTGTTTTAAGAAACAAAAATATTAATTTCAAACTTCTAAAGTCGAAAACATATACTAATTCCTTTTCACTGATTTTTGTAGTGTAAGTCACAAGTTAAAAAAGCCATTTTAAATTAAAAAAAAAATTATCTAAAACTCTTTACATTATTTAGTTGCAATAAGTGTATAGATCGAGTATTCCGCTAAAAAATTTTCATTCAATGTTAAAAGTTGTAGCGATAATCACTTTTTAACACATGTGACTTGCACTACAGAAAGGGTAATTTTATAAGGAATTAGTCAATACACTACTATCAGATATACTATTAAAAAATACGCACACTTAAGATATGAGTGCAAAACTTATTTACTCTCTTATTTTGGTTTGCTTCCAATAAGCGTTTCAAGCTGGTATTGTTACATAAAAAATCAAAATAACAGATTCCAATAATATTTAGTCGTATAACATCATGCTTACTTCCGTCTGGTATCTCTATCCTGAAGGTCAGCTTGTCACCGATCCTGACAGTGTTGGCCTCCCTTCCCTCGGTTCCCAGCACCACAATCTTGGGCAAGGGTGCTTCGGGCGAAGCGGTCACTTGCAGGGTGTCCGGATCTCTGAAAACACTTGCACAGGTTATACAGGCTTACCCTAGTCCCAAAGTGGGTGGGTTAGTGGGTTACTGTTCGAAAAAAGTCATACTTTCACTTGTTAGTGGGTTACTAAATTAATGTACAGTAAAATTAGGTTCTAGAGGTGATAAAATAACCGTCTATATATTCTCCAAGGATTGCGAAAAACACGATTAAGCATACTGAAGTTACTGCTACACTTAAAAAATGATATGAAATTGTATTGTATGTAAATAGATTGTGGTATTTTTTTTATATCACCATAATTGACATTACAGTCAATATAATCGTATCAAATAATTTCCAACTTTCAATAATAATTTTTTCATGATGATAATTCATAGAAACATCGTCGTAGGTGGTTCTTTGTTATGATTTTGTTCATGTACTAAAATTTAAATACTATTATTTTAAAGATTTCTGTACAACTTGTTTTTCTGCTAATGTACTGTTGCAGCAGAAAAGCCAATGCAAGAGGACATTTTGTTCTTAAACCATATCGTTAATTTTTAAAATTCTTCCTTTTTAGTTTCATTTTTGTAATTGAATTGAAACTGGTCATTGAAATCTCCCCTCACGGAGGAGGATATTAAATTGTTGTTAATTAATGTTCATTTTATTAATGTAAATTTAAAGTGATTGGAAATTGAGGGGAAATTTTTTTTGACAAATAATTAACTTATAAATTTTATATAAATACGGTTTAAATATTTACTGCTAGTTGTAAATAAATATTGTTCATAAGAATCAATAATCTTTAATTCGAATTCATTTAATTATATATTTTAAATTAATAATAGTTATTTTATTCTTAAATTCGTTATGTTTGTTTTTAAAGCAATTAATGTTGATTATTGCATTATTTAACTAATTGGTTTTTTACATTATTTAATTAATTTGATTTTTTACATTATTTAATGTAATTATTAGTTGATCATAATAGTTCATTATTGAATCGGAAACTTCAACAATCAGTAACCTCCTCCCCTTGGAGCAATCCTAGCAACGCCACTGCGAATCTCTTAATCATTCAAGTTGGTAAAAGTTAAGGATTGAAGCTGAATAGACAATGCAGCCCTTTACAAAATCGTGCGAAGGCAAATGGTATTTTTAATAAAAAATAATATTGATTTGCTTATTTAAATCATAATTGAATATCTAAATGTAAAATGGGATTGAGTTCATTGGATAATTTCGATCTACGCTTTTTCTTCCTACATTTTAGTGAATGGAAATTTTTCTGTGGACTTATTCTTTTTTACGATTTGTGATTCAAATTAAAAATCGTTTTTTTTATTCCTAATATATTTTTTCTCGTTGATGCAACATAAACTTTCACGTCAACAATAGGAATAGGTTTTTAATTCATTTTTGTCTTCAAAATAACGCTTTGCTTACCTGATAGGCATCATTCCAAAAGAAATGTTTCGAGACGTGACTTCGTACGTGCAACGTACATTGTACACTTTGTCTGTCCTCGTCATCACAACATTGTGGTGCTGCAGTACGACTGTGTTCGTGTACACTCCTCCCTATAGGAAAAAAAATACTTACAGAATTTTATATAATCACTAGCTTTATAAACCCGGCGTTGCACGGGTAGTAAAGGTAGCACACATTATCACATTCTAGCGTCGGGAGAAGATATATGGGATATGACACAACCGTATGGCATGAAGCAATCTGCTCTTTTATTAAGAAAAATCGTATGAAGCAAGTATAAAAGAAGCGTCTACTATGATTGCGGTTTATTAGAGCTCTTAAAATTTGAGTGGAATATTGCAATGTATATTTACTTTGTAGTGAAAAAAATTAGAATAAGACAAATCTTGTGCACAGTGTATCAAAAGCATAATATATTTCTATTTAAACAAGTGGTAGCGAAAATGCCATTGTATCGGCTATCCCCATAGATCTGTTTTGTTAGGTTCTATACAATCCATCAGACCCTCCCCATTATGTCTACAACATTCTCATAATTATTTACCGGACTTCCGTAGGCATCCAGTCTGTACCATACATGACAAAATACAAAAAAAGATATGCTCCATCTTCGACTTCTATGGTATCGAGATGGAGAATTTTTTAAGACGTACAAACTCTCCATATATGCGTAAATATTCCTCCATTTTTTCATTTCTTTCCATTTGCAAATATCAAAATTAAATTGAATTTGGAATTTTTTTTAAGTGAAGTAAACTTGATTGAGAATTAAAAAAATATTTAAAATAAATAAATCAAATGAAATAATTTTCAAAAAAGTTAAATCTTACAAATTAAACTTGACCGCTTTGACGTGCTTATACTTAATATGAGGAGAAATTTTGGCTGAACACACGCATTTTGGAAATTTGAACCCAAGCCTTCTCAGCGAAAGACATAGTGTCATATTGACTAAGACGTATATCTCAGATACGCGCTCCTTTTCAATGGTTGAATAAAGAAATGCACCCACCATGGACTGTGTGTTGCAGTCCTGCCCATTGAGAGAGAGGTCCAGTCTGAACTGGTTGGAGTTGAGGACGTTGGCGTGGCAGGTCTCGCTGCGGCCCAACGCGTAGACGCGCCCGTGGAAGTGTCGGTTCGTCTTCACGTACACCACGATCTTGGAGTCAGTGCACTGAATGGACACTAGAAGAAAGGACCAAACCGGTGTTGGTTATCAATAAATTTTATAATCAATCTCTGAATTGGTGGCACTAAAAAAAGGATAGTAATGAAATTTGAAACGGTGCAATTAGTTGCATTGTGTTGCGGGACCCGTAACCTTTTAAAAAACCCAGATAGAAGGGGAAAAGAGTAAAGATCCCCCTTTGAAAGTTCCAAGCAGTCCAAGACGTGATCACTTGATTTTGACAGTGCTTCTGTGCTTGAAGCATTTAAAACTTCTTGCCTTCACAAATGAAAATTTTATTAATGAGGCCGATTTTCAATCATGAAATTGAAGTTTGATAGGTTCTGTCGTATTTTAGAGGTAGTGAATATCTAGTGTTTGCTTTTATACCAGTGATGATTGGGCGGTATTTTTCACTCTCTTGAAATTTAAGAATTGACTCTAGATTAATGTTCGGAAAAGGTGAGGGTTGAGGAGATGGGTGGAGAAGCACAATAACCGTTGCTAAGTCACAGTGGCGGATTTATGGGGGGGGGGGGTAAGGGGTCTTTAGCCCCCCCCCCCTGAGACTCAAACTTATACTAGATAAAAACGTTTTTCCCAAAAATTAACTGTTTGAAAATATTCAAAACTTTTTTTAAATGCTAATACTTTTTTACAAAAAGTAAACATTCAAAACCCAATATCTCCAACATTGACTTAAGCCACTTTTACACTCAAACATCAACACACCGGACTTAGGTAGCTTCGCAAAACATATAAGTAAAAGTGGCTTAAGTCCAAGTTGGGGATATTGGGTTTTGAACGTTTGCTCCTCATTTCAATCCAGTTTTTTTAGTAAAAACGTAATTTGAGGGTTCAAGATGTTGATAATCTGAACTTTGGTCGCTTGCCTTCAGGGAGCCGAAGTCTGATTATTGTCAGTGGTTCTCCTTGCTATGGGAAACCGACTGAAATACAACTTATTTCAATTATTTCGTTTTAATTTCTGATTATAACGGTGAATTAGAGACTGATACGTTGAACATCAAACTATTATTGACTTATTTTTGAACAATATATATACTCTTCAAAGCCCGGATTTCACGCTTCCTGAGTCTACTCAGCACATCACAAAATATATGTATTTTAATACAAAAATTTTCAAATTATATGTACATAATCAAACATCACTAATGTAAAAATTATCTGTAATAATTGGTAATAATTAATCATAACAGATTGATCGAGGATATGTATTTAAAGTATATCAAAAGTACCAATTTGCAGATCTGTGACTCATTATATTACTAACTTAAAAAAAACAACTTTTTACACAGTGTTTTAATGAAAAGATAGAAAATTATAAATTGTTTTCTAATTTATTTATATAGTTCATTTTTCTAATATAAGTATTCATGACATTTGTAATGTTTCTACCGGAATTAAACATTTGTTGATCGTTGAAAATAAGGTAAGGAAATATTTTTATATTATATATGTAAACGATTTTCCTTTGCGCAGAATAGTAGACTTATTCTTTCAAGAAATGAAGAAAGTTTGGACGCCCAAGTGTTGTTGTTTTTATAAAGAAACTTTTAAAAATCCTCCCCATGAATGCACGATTTTTTTTAAATTAATATTTTTCCTTTACTACAATTTCAATTCTATTCGCACTTTGTACATGCAAAAACAATATTTCCTACTCTTCGACCAATTTGATAAGTTAAAAAAAAATCGGAATTTCTGATTGAATGGGGATGTCCTTATGGCTAGCTGGTCGTTGCAATATTGCATAATGTGTTGAAATATATATTTAAAAAAAGAAAAAAGCCCTCGCCTCAAAATAGGTTCCCAATGACAATTTTGCTAGAGATTACGACTTCTTTTATATTGTAATTATTGAGAGAATCAATTATTGATTCTTGTCTTTAATATCAAATTTAGTTGTTGTTTTTTTTAGATAAATTTAGTTTGCAATTTTTAGGACACAAGGATAAGCATATTTCTGTTTTCAAATAAAGTAATGATTTAAAATGTTTTTAAAAAATTAAAATTTGAGAAATCCCTTTAAGATCAGATTAAAGAACCTAAAAATAAAAAGACAAATTTTTTGCCAACAATTTTATGTCCATGCGCAAATAGATTTTTTTGTTGTTGTTATTAGTCTATAGTTGTTTAAAGAAATTTAAGAATTATCAAATATTGTGAGATTTGACTTTTTGAAAGAGTCAATAGAGTAAAAACTAATTTCGAAAGAATTAAATTTTTTTTTGTTAATTTGTCTAGTACTTATCACATATACTTGATCATGTTTTCTTTAATATTTAGTTTAACAATTTGCTGATGCCTTAAATATGAACAGAATATCCGCTAAGATTTAAACTAAAATGGGACTTATTAAATCAAATTTATAGCAAAACTTAAAATCAAATACTTTTTGTTTGGTGAAGCTGTAATGTTAAAAGAAAGATTTTTCATGCCTCAAAACTATGCCATTTCCTCATTTGGTCTTTTTAATTATGCTGTTTTTTTTGGTGTAGAAGATGCTGAAGCTAATGTTTTATTTCTATTCTACACAAAAATATAGTTAATTATTGAATATGAATAGTTTTACTACTACCTAACGAAATTAATTTTCTCACATGTGATTATTCAATGAAATACATTAAACACCATCTATTAAATATCTTTAAATTAATTCAATTAATTTTTATTATTACCTTTACTTTATTATTATTAAAATAAATTATTTCACATTATTTAATAAATATTTAATTTACAATAAGTAATAAAAACTAATTTGTACGATGTAATTAATTATACATGATTTAATTAATTACCTAATTATTGAAAATAATTAGTATGCATTAGTAGCAGTTGCAGTTAATTAAAGTATTTACTAATTAGTTAACATACAAATATAAATCATGTCCCCCCCCCCCCGCGGTTTTGCCAACGTGTTAGCCCCCCCCCCCCCCCCATGTTGAAGTTCTAGATCCGCCATTGCTAAGTCACCAAGAATCATGTCAATCTTGGTGATAAAGCGAGCCGTTTACCATAATATCATTGTTCTAGCCTAGAGGGCATTAAATAACCCTAAATTACCTCGGGCGGTTAAAGCAAACGTTCACCCAATCTACTACTTATCTTGACTCTGAATACATTATTAAAAGTTGATGTTGAGTTATTATTCTATGTCTTACCATCGTAGCAGACACCGTACACGTCGCACGAGGGGTCCGGGTTGTCTGGGAAGAAGGGCGCCGTGGTGGGAGGTTGCTTCTGTTGTTGCTGGGGCTGCTGGTTCGTGCTAAGGTTGATGTTGCCCTTAGATGGCTTGTGGCGCTTAGACGAGGTGTCATCTGGGGAAGGAAATCGCTATGGTACATTTGTTCGTGACTGTGAGGGTTATGTAATTATTGAATTGACATTTAAATTGTTAAAACTTACTTGGTAACTCATGGGTTTAAGACGATTAATTGCCATTTTTTTCATTTTGAATCTTAATCGTCATATATTTTCATTTTGACTATTAATTGTCATTGATTTTCATTTTGAGTAAAATTGCCATTTATTTTTATTTTGACTATTAACTGCCATTTATTTTCATTTGATTATTAACTGCCATTTATGTTCATTTGATTATTAATTGTTATTTATTTTCATTTCGACTGTTGATTGTCATTTATTTTCATTTTGACTAATAATTGCCATTTATTTTCTTTTTGACTATTAATTGCCATTTATGATATTAAAGTTGGGTTTTGAACTCTCTTCTTTTTCTCTATCTTTTTAAAAATCAGCAATACTTTAAACTAAGAAACGTTTTGTATTATTAACTTTTAAAATTGGTTTTGAGTATTTAATAAAAGAATTTCAAAGTGTTCTTTTTAATCACAGAAAAAATATTTTACTAAGTTTGACTGCAGGAAGACTGAATTACAACTCAGTCGTTTTGCTTTCAAAATACCTTTGATGTGTGCATTTTGCATCATTGGAGATTTTTAATTCATTAATTGGTACTTGGACTACAAGATCTAGCTAACTTTTCGTCATTATTAAGTAGGGTAACCAGATGTATTGCATTTCGCAGTACAGCTTAGTTTGTTATTCATCTATATAGCTATAAAATTGTTCAAAGATCTATCTATTTTATTTGTTAGAGTTTTTCTGAACGAAAACAACATTAACAAACTATGATTTATGAAAAATTTATGACGATTCCTTAGTTGAAAAAATAATTGCTGAAACAAATCTGATCAGACTATCCTTACGTCTTTTAACCAACAATCTTGATCGAAAAAAGAAAAACAATTTAAGACAATTTTGAGGTTATCACTCACTGGCGCAGATGGCTTCCAGGTAAACCCCTGAACTATCTCCCGTGTCCAGCAAGGGAAACGGGTTCGGTGTAGTAAAGGTGTCCGCGCCGTCTGGGAACATGATGTGGTCGAGGTGGAAGAGCTTGCACATGGCCTTCTTGGTGCGAGGGTCGGCGCGAAACAGCACGGAGCGGCACACGAATTCCCGCTCCAGAGAGCACTGCTGGAGGCACTCCTGGCGAGTGTTCACCTAAGAAGACAAAGGGGTTTGTTTAAGTATCATCTACTGAATTGAATGGATTGTTTGAATAAGGATAATAACTACAAAATGTTTAACAATTTTTTTTGCCTTATCTAGGTAGGAAGGTTGGAACATATATATTTTCCGGTTTGTGTGTTTAATCAGAGACCCGCTTATAAACCTTCGTCAAGTAAGACAGACACATACAGAATTCTTACTGACACATAGAGATAAGAGATACACCCAGGGCGAAGGCGGGAATCGAACCGGCACCATGCACAGTGCGCAGACTGTTAGCGTAATGGGCTGCTATCAAACCTTATCTTGACATGTATACGTATATTGACCGATGGAGAAAAAAAATCCAAAAACACACCGCTAAATGGTTAAATGGGAATGTTTCAGATGATGTAATGGCTCTTGTTTTCATTTTTCAACTTCCTGCGATTAAATTGGTAGCTTCGGTTTCATTCTCAAACTGTTCGCCATAGATAAAAAGAAAAACTTTTCTTATATATGTAAGCTTTATTTAACAAATAGTTTGAACAAGCAACAGCACAGCAAGAAGTTGGCATTTTAAGAAATTTAATAAGTAAAATATTCTAAGAAAACTCATATCCTAATACCAAAAAAAATTCCAGACAAAAATGAAAAGAAGACCATTGGAGCTGTTGAAATTCACGACGTGAAACAACCTATTGACGTTGAGAATATTCGTGTTTTTTAAAAAAAAGTCCTTTGAGTTAAATCCTTATTCAAAGTAGCCTACATTCGACAAGGCTTATACCGAGAAAATACCAGTTAAGCAGAAAAAAATCGGAGGTGATTTAAAAAAAATATTCAAAAAATATATTCCGGAAGACTTTACAGATCCTTATGGACTTAAATCATATTATAATTTGAAGTAAGATTTAATGTTATTATAATTTGTAATTATTTCATTTAAGTTCCTTTGAATTTTAAGTCATTACAGTGAATAAGGAAATAACCACGACTTTCAACTTTAAATTAAATTTAAAAAAAAAAAACTTGCCAAAGTGATTAGGCAGTGAATTAGCGTAAAGAGTATGTCATTAAAAAAATTCTGAAAATATTCTAAAATAACGGACTTAGAAAGTTTTTTCGATCTCCCAGAAATCGCATTTTTTAATCAATAACCAAAAGTCTATGATATGTTTTGCTGGAATTGAACTACAAAATGAATTCGGTTTTTTTAAATTACGCATTTTCAACAGGATCAGTAAAACATCCATATATGTTGTTCTTAATGTAATAAATATATGGTTTTATTTTCTCTTAACCAGACATCATACATATATTATTTACGTAAAAATAGGTAAATATAATCGGCTTTATTGTAAGTAGAAAAGGATAAATGGTTCATGCTATACAGCTTAATTTTTTTTACTATACCGTTATGATCGACTTTTTACTTTAAGGGGGACCGGAGCCCTCCATTGAAGCCCATGTTAAAATGACCTTTTTTATGTAACTTTTTCTTAGAATCTATTTGATATGTTTAATGAAATTTTTACTAGTTGTTAACTGGATGTTTAACTATACTTTACTGGAGGCTTTTTTTAAAAAAAATTTGTTTAGTTTAAAATTAATAATTTTTAAAAAAAAATTGTTTAGTTTTAAATTATTAATTTTTTAAGTGATACTACCTATTTTTTACGTAAAAAACATCAATAATATTAAAAAAGAAAAAAGTAGGATAGTTATACTCAAATCCCTAAAGCGATTTTTAGACACCCACGTCTTAAATACGTATAAAAAATTTGAGGCTGATACGTATAGTAGATTCCGAGAAAAAGGTACCGGCACATTGAAAAAGTAAGTTTTAAGATGTAAGCGTTTAAAGTAAACAATAGTGGTTTCTTACCAATTAAACATGTGTGGATTTTACTTAAACAACATTAAAAAAAATTTAAAAATACTTCTAGTACTCGAAATTTTTTAAATAAGATATCGTTGTAAAGCTAAGATTTCATATTTTAAGAAACATTGAAAACATTGAAATGTCATTTTTGTAAATTTTTGGGGGTCTGGTCCCCCTTAATAGCGTAGTGTTAAAATATGATTGAATGTTACTGTGGAACACGGTGGAAGCTAGCAAAAAGTTCTACCCAGTGCACAACTTTTTTAGGTCACTATTCTGCACGGTGGCAGCACATTTTGCTATATTTCATCGTGTTTACGAAGTAACGTTCAAACCAATTTTTTACAGTGAAGGTAATGTGATTGTCCCAAGTCATGGTATTGTAACGTAATATAATAGTTGCATTAATTTTTTTTCGCATTTGTACAACATTATATACAATGTGACAAAACGTTTGTTGCAATTCTTCATCAGCGCGAAAAATTTTACTGAAAAATTCCCAAATTAAAAGGGTTTAAATTTTATTTACTCTGCTGTTAGTTTTGCTGGAGCAAACTCTTTCAGAACAAAATAGTTAAACACAAAATAGTTTCTACGTTTAGGTAAATTGAACTTAAGTCGTTAAAACCAAATCACCATTGAACTGTGTTAGAAAAAAGTTGAACAGTATATGTGTGATCACTTCAATGTTGAAAGACTGCAAATATGTATCCTTATCATAGAACATTCATATGTACGAGTAGCTTTACTTTCTATACCCTAAAATATCTTCCGATCCTAAAAATTAGTGTTTGAACTCAAATTTAAGTCGGCACGTTTACTATATCTAACCCCCAAACTACAAAAAAATCAAGTGCTAAAATTTATTTTTGTATTTTCACGCTATTTTTAGGTTAACTATCCAAATATATAAGAAACACATTAAGCTTCCTTTTAAGTTTAATTAAGTTTTTTACATTAAGTTTTTTTAAGTGATGACAACCTCAAACCTTCGATATAAATAATCAAGTTATTTATATATTTTTACAGAATATAATAAATAAGAAATGAAGCCTCTTTATAATGGAATCGATCAAAAATGGAAGAAAAGGTATTACTATTAACATAACATAAGTATAAAAAAATATTTATGGGAGTAAAGAGGTTAAGCAAGGTTAATAAAATATTTCCTTACCAGTATCTGTTTGTCTAAGTAATAGTTAAGATCGATATAGTAAGTGAGTGATGCCTGTGGTAAGTTTACTGGAGCATAACCATAGTTTTTCGGTCCACGGCAAACTTTGTCAGCTGAAAGGAAACCAAATGTTGTTTTTAAATAAAGGAGTCTTTTAATGATTTGCCAGTGTTATTGAAAAGTACTATTTTTACAATACTTTTTAAATTTTAGGAAACATTGGTTTACTTGAAGTTGGAGGTAATCATAGATATCATAGTTAAAGTAGGCAGATCATAGTTAGATTGACAGATCACATGACCTCCAATGCTAACGACGAGACGCGCATGGGGACCAGAATAAGAGGGCAAATGGGCCAGTGTTGCCACCACATTAATGAGAAAAATACTACGAAAAAATACCGTTTGATTCTAAAATTACAAAAAAAACCCATAAAAATACTAGCTGCATTTTGGAATCTTTTTAGTGATTTAAAAAAAAAACGTGAAACGCTTTTTTAGTATTTTTATGGTATTTTTTTTTGTAATTTTTAAACGGTATTTTTTCGTAGTATTTTTCTCCTTAATGTGGTGGCAACACTGGCCCATTTGCCCTCTTATTTTGGTCTTCGTGCGCGTCCCGTCGTTAGCATTGGAGGTCACGTGATCTGCCAATCTAATACTTTAACTATGATATCTATGGAGGTAATAGAACATTAAAGTAGGGAATAATGTTCCCGTTTTTGAGAACATCATTGGTTCATACAGCTTCGAATTCATTAGCCCCAAATTTTAGGATCATACATTATTAATTATCATACATCATTATTTTTTAAATGATTGGCAAAAAAGAAATAACGGCATCGTAGAAGGAGTTTTTTGAGCATTAGATGGCATCACTGAACTCATATGCTCATAGATACATTACAGAAAAAAAAATCGTAAAACAGGGTGTAGTAAACTAACTGTTCTATCCCATAGTCAGTAATAACGAGTGGGTATTTAGGCTAAGGGCTATCTGAAGTTATTGAATTTTTAGAACATGTATGATCTTAAATTTTTAGATTTCAAAGTTTTGGTTTTGAGAATATTTTTCTCACAACAATGAGAACATCCTATTACTCATTTTAGAGAGTTCCATTTTTAACATCGCTCAAACTAAAGATTTCCTCGTGTCTACTTTTGGGAACACTGTTTTTACAATAAAATGGAAACATCTTAGTACTCATTTCTGATATTTTTATTTTTAAGAGTTCTCAAACGTAATATTTAGTCGTGTTTACTTTTGGGAAAATTGTTTTTACAATAAACGAGAACACCTTTGCATTTATGATTAAAGAGTTTCATTTGAAACAGTGCTCAAACGTGAAATTTCATCGTATTTACTTTTGAGAACACTGTTTTTGCAACAAAAAATGATAATATCCTTGTACTCATTTTTAGGCGTTTCATTTTTAACGGTGCTCAAACTTAAAATTTCATCGTGCCTACTTTTGAGAACATTATTTTTACAACAAAATGAGAATATCTTAGTATTCATTTTCGATTAATTTCAATTTTCAATAGTGTATATATCCAAACAAAAAGAACCTACGTTGCAGACATGCATTCTCGAAGTAATCCACCCCTTGTGACTCCACCATGTGCACATACACTCCTGGAGACCGCCTGTCGAACTCGCTCAGACGACACTCCTTGGTGACATAGTTGAACTCGACGGACCGACAGACAAATCGCGCTTCGCCTAGGCAGGCCGACAGGCAGGCTTCCTTGTTAGACGTGAAGATGATGGCGTTTTCAAGACCGCGAAGGCTCTGGTTGGGCACACGCTCGAAAGACCAGAGTCGGTTGCACACGCTTTCTGGAATGACAGAAGAATGGTATTGTACAGTACGACTACAATTATTCGAACTCCAACGGTATTCTACTACACACATTCATTCATCTAAGCATAAAGGCGGTTAAAAGGTGAAAATCCGAAACCTATAAATTTTCAAACATCACCTTTTGTATACAGAAGCGAAATATTTTAACCAAAGTTTCAGCTATTCCTTTTATTTACCTATTTACACGTTTTGGATAGTGCTGATTCTAAAAACGTGGTTTTTGAACCTAAATATGCATGCATGTCTGAAATCACTCGATAGTTAGAACTAAATGAGCTACGGACTTTAAATTTGGTACACAATATCCTAGTACCTGTCGGACGTCATAATAAGGTTTTGGAGAAAATCGCGCAGATGTAAAAGGTTGCTACTACAAACCTTTTTGGGTTTTAAAGTTATTGAAATTACCTTATATTGCATATAATTGCCTATAAATGCATTGACTTATTAAGTGGTAATTGTGGGAAATTCGTGTAGTGTTACACGCCCCTAGTTTCTATTCTGAGAAATAATTTCTTGGTTCGTAATCATTAAAATTGTATAGTAATTCACATTTTTAGATTTCCAAACAATTTTCTATACTTTTACGACGGATAAAAGATATAGTTTAAAAAAAAAAATCCAAATCAATTTATTTTAACGGGAAAAAAATTATTAAATTTTTGAGCTTTAAGTTTAACGATATTGCTTACTCAATTGAGTCTTTATTACAGAAAAATATATTTTTACAAAATGCCTGCACAGCAGAAATAAAATCAAAGCTAACAATAAACTAAGCTTGACACGGTTCTGTACATCTTGTTTTTTAATTGATGTAACCTTGTTGCTGAAAAGCCAACTTAAAGTAAATCTTCTTCGCATTATTATAACAAAACTTATTACTAAGGAATAAATTGCACTAATCATTCCCTCTGGTTCTTCTCAGCAGCAATGCAATATTATAAGAAAAGAGAGGCATCTACAGAACACTGTTATATCTTGATTTACTTCTTTACTTTTAGTAAACTTGATTTTTTTTCTCTGGTGTTTACGCATATTGTGCAAAAATTTTATGTATTGTACAAAATGACTTATCGGGTAAGTAGAAATTAACGTTTCACCAAAATTGAACTGCTGTTTGATTCACTCATAGTAGTTAAAAGTCAATATGAATGTAATTTTAATAAATATTTCAAGTTATTATTTTTAAATTTAATTTATTTTAATTTTATTTGTCTTTCGAACTGGGAACTACTGGCCATGGAACTTTATAGCCATTTTGTAGGAAAATTAAATTAAGGTTAAAGTACTAATTGTTTAGAAGAAACCAGACAATTGCAAAAAAATAAGTAGCTTTGCCTGTAATCCGTTCAAATTGACTAGTGACTCATCCATAAAACTGAGTTAAGAGTAGAATAGGAAAACTCATTCAAACCTCACGGAGAAAGAATAACAAAATTAAATTCAACCTAAACTAACCTGCTGCCCCTATTTCAGCTCAAAAACCAATGAGGTGCATTGCAGTAAGTGTTCCGGTCAATTGGTCAAACTGATACAATAACCTCATTGTTTAGTTACCAAGCTAACTTGATCCTCGGTGACTCTAGTTTAACTAATAACCAGGACCAATAGACACTATTTATGACATACCCGTCCTCAGCTGCATTTGATCAAAATGACGCGATGACGCCCATTGTTTAGTTACCAAGCTAACTTGGTCCTATAGTCTAACCAATACTCATAAACCACTAAACACCATTAATAACTTACCCGTCCTCAGCTGCAGCTTTGGCAAGAAATACGTATTCACGCTTCTCTGCGGTACAGCCGTAGGTCTGTTTGCCTGCGTGTCGTTCTGAAGCTGACACGTAGTCTCCTGTGTGGGGGTAAGTGGGTTCACCACGAAGGAGAAGGAAGCGGCTGCGCACTCGGGCTCATCCCTGCACCACCCGAGGCACTCGTACAGAGACACGTTCCACACGGTGTAGTACACGGAGCCGGAGTAGTCCTGGTTGGTGAGCTTCTCGAAGGTCACCTTGCCTGTTGAAGAATTAATAGGGTTTGTGAGTTAAAAATTGTATTTACGATGAAGGTTGATGTATATTGGGTTTTAAATCCTAACCAGTAGGTAATGAGTTATATTTCGTGTAGTTAAGCGCAAGGATGTTTGTATTGTTAATAAAATGTTGTTATTTGTGTGTTTCGAGTTTGTCCTTATTCGTAGAATTGCAAAACCTCTTCGGAGGCTTTAATAACAATCTTTTATGAAATAAGAGACGGCAACAAAACTCTGTTTCAAAAGGGTGATACATCTGTTATCGATGATTTAAACCAGTTTACTTGCAGTTTTCGACTGAATAAATAGAACTAAATATATCATCCGTCATTTCTGACTCTTTCAGCCCCAGTTATAAAATTTAAAAGCATCAAAATCAAAAAATTTTAGTATTTAAAACTTCTAAATTACACTAAAATAATTATTAACACGTGAACTGAAAGTTTTTAAATAAAATATTTAACACTACACACACATAAATTCTTATCAGCTATTTGTTTTGTTGTTAGTTCTTTTATTCTACGTTAAGGTTACAACTGTTTTGAATTGGAAATATTTTTGAAAAATTCATCATAAAATGAGTGTAAACATCATTTGAAGAACTAAAATCAAACAAGGCTCTAAAAGATAAAATATAGTGAACACATTGCTCCTTTCAAGGGAACAATGCATTTATAAACGCAAGAAATGGTTTCTGTTTTTCACACAAAGATAATTGAAATTCTGGCCAAGATCATATTATCATGTGAGTTTAGAGATTTATTGTTTTCAAATAGAGATAAAAATAGGAAAATCTAGTAATAAACTGGATTGGAGATAATCAAAATAATATTTGAACTGGTAAAGAAAACTATTATTTTTTAAACAAGTGCTCATAGGAGGTCAAAGAATATTTTGTGTCAAAAATTCATAGACTAAGCTGCAATAAAAAATATTTCGAATATTCTTTAACATAATGTACTTTAATTAACGTTATCGCATCTTTTTAAATATTGTTTGATTCGACTAAAATCCCACTAATGGTAACTAGAATTAATTAGAATATTTAATTACTTTTTGAACTTTTATCTTAAACTAAAAATGAACTTTTGTTAAGAATTTTGGATTTTTATAAAAAGTTATATATTATTTTAATTAAAATGGCATAAACATGTTATAGAAAAGTCCGAAAAACATTGAATAATTTTTTTTTAAATGCATGGAATTTAATGAAGTTTTCTTGAAATATTTTTGTTATTTTCATAGTAATTAACAATCCTTTAAGGAAAGGCCACTTCAAATGTTTAATGTTAGGTAGTTTATTTCTTGGTGCTATTTTCAAGAAATAAGACTATCTTAACCCCGGTTAGAAACTTTCATTCATTTCTTTGAAAAGTACTCTTAATAAATTCTAATACCTTATATTTAATATTCAGCGTAACATTTAAATTTCCTTTTGCTTTCAACTATACAAATGCTATGGGCGTAACGTCATGAAATAAATTAAATAGGAAGTAAAGATGTCTTTGTGCACTTGAGATGTATTTATAACACATGTTATTTAAGTTATAAAGTTACTTTTTCTTATTGTGAATAGCTAGATCTTTAGTTAGTGTTTAAACCATACTGGTTTTCAACATTTTAATAAATTTGAAGTAGTTATTTATAATTCTTACATAAAAGGTCTTCGTCGTCTTTTTTAATAGAAAAAAAAGTTATTACTTGTTTGAACATAATCATGTTGGAAACAAAACAGATTTCTCAAAAATACTAGAATGAATAACTATTTTGTGTTGATAAATGATTTTTTAATGATTTAAGAGCAAAAAAATTCGCCATTTTTACGTCTGTGCATACTTCATGCAAGCAAGATCTATTTAATTTCATAGAAATATTACGATAATTTAAAATGTGTGTAAGTTTATTCCATACCTAGACAAGTCATTTATAGTAAGAAACATTGAATATTTCATTCCCAGGAATCAAAATTTACTATTCAAATCACAAATTCCAATTTATCCGAAACGAAATTACCTTTGACAATAACAACCGACAAATTAATAGTTTACAAAAAGACTGAAATTGCACAAGCATTATATAATCTTACAAAATTCCATAATTTACGATGTAGGACAAAACGTCTTATCTCCTAAGAATGCCAATATCGTGTGTTAGGATATTTATAACTCAGAGCCAGAGTGGCATATCACAATGTGTACGAATAGGTGGCGTATTGGACAAGTTTGACTTTTTGAATTAAAAATACTACAATATTCAAAGTTTAAAGGTCCAGCAATTGTAACATATATTAAATGGAGTTGTTTCATATGATGTAAATATTCTGTTTTCATTTTTGCTTTTCCTGCAATTTCATTGGTTGTTTCGATTTCACTCTCAAAATGAGCGTTTTTTCGTCTGCTGTGTTTGATTTTAGAGTTTATTGCGCGCAACTTGTTTTCATTCTTGCTATTTATTTAACTTAATCGGTTTTAATTCGAATAAATTTCAAGTACGCAAAGCATTGCCACAAAAGTCCACGTTGTTGGAAAACTTCGAACTTTAGATGATATTTTGTTTTATTGGGAGAAATTGTTAGACAGTAATTTAACGTGGTTTACCAAGGGAGAAAAGTTTTGATTCTTCTGAAAGAAAACTTTGTACACAGCATTCGTTTTAGTAGGGTACGAAAGTATTATATTGTTCAAATCAAATATAATTCCAGAAGGACTAACAATGAAAATAATACCGCTGGAACTATGTTGGCCGCTGGAACATGTTAGAGGTAATTAATTTTTCTATGATGAATTCAACGGAAAAAATAAGTTTCAGACGACTCTACTGAATTATGTTTTTTTGCCGATGAGCCTTTTTTCCGCCCACGAATATAAAGATATATTTGTAATAACTATTTTCAGCATTCTACATGTTGCGGAAAGTATTATAGAATTTTGCCAAGTATGCTTTTGTAAAGATAAAAACACACATTTAAAGGCTAATCAGATTTGCATCGAAATAAGTTTAAGTATTTATATGCTCTCTTGTACAGTTTAAAATTGAGTTATGCCACTTAAGCTGTTATTGACTTTTAGTTGTAAACACAAATCGTTCACCGGATCAGCAACTGTAACCGCGAACATCTTAAACCTCACCTAGGGCAAATCCCAAAAACTTTTTCAATATGTTTTTTAAGAATGCATGTTACCTTGACTGATGCATCAGAGCGAAAAAAGCAGACGAGCGAACTTGTGGCAGACTCAGACCTCCTTCCATTATTTGTGCTAATCCTTGTTTCCCACAGGTGGGAATTAAATATTGTAGGATTTAAGACTATTTCAGGGAAGTAGTTACCTAATGTTTCCGCTTTTTACTTCCATAATTTATTAGTTATTGATGCATTCTTTTAATTTTAAATATATAAAAAATTGTATTGTTTTAAACTAAAAAACTAACGTTAAAGATATTTTATTGTTTTTTAATTCGTATTCACATCAAAAATTATAATTTTATAATATTCAGATATATGAAAATGAATAAGTGTAAAAAATAATTAGTGAAGAATATTAAGAAAATGCAAAACCATTTTTACTACATATAAATCTTGTATTTAAAGCAAATACAAACATTTATTTTTAAGGTATCCGACTGGGTTTGAGGGCTTTTTTAAGAAAAGGTCATTAATGTTCTTGTTATTTTTTTTGTTTTAGTAGGACTTTGACTTAAAACCATGGAAAAATACTAAAATTATGGGCTAGATGTATTTTTCAATAAATTAAGGGACTTTTTAGGTAAAATGTCTCAATATTTTCACGCAATTTTTATGTTAGCGTAGAAATTCTTGGAAAAATAATTGTTATGTATATTTAAAAATCCTTTAAGGAAAATAAACGTAAGATACTTTTCTGTGTTTTGATCTAATAGCTTTTATGTATCTCAAATGATCACTGAGATACAGCTAAACCAGACTTTAATTACATATTTTAAAGAAAAAGACACCGTAAAATAGACATGTTTACAGAATCACTCATATTTTAAAATATACTTAACATAGACCTTAGTTTATAGTTCAAAACATAGACACTAATGTATCAAATCATCACAGAAAATTTTAGACAGTTTCTACTAAAACATTTTGGTCTAGAACTGTTATCGTGAACAGATAATTAGAAAAAATTAATTTTTCAGGAAACGACTTTGAAGTAAAAATTGCACTTTTGGACGAGTGGCCTTACTTCAAAATCTTGTAACTTAGGTAATACAAGTCATAGAAGCAAAATTAAAGCTGTTTTGGAAAGCTAATAAAACAGGTTATAAAAGTAGATCATAAAAACAACAAATTGAAAATCTCATCCAAAATAACGATTTTATCTAGTCGGATACCTACAAAAGTTTATAAAAATTTTTTTGCTTATTTGAAAATTTAGCTATATATCCCGATATAAAGTACTATTACAAGGAATTACTGTTTTACACTAGTTATATATTTCACATTTTGTAAACAAAAAACTACATAACTATAAAGAAAAACAGATTTTGCCAGAATTGAATTAAATCTGATAGATGAAGATTTTTTCGGATTGATTGAAAATTTATTTATAAATCCCGATCACTAATTCAAGGAATTACTGTCTCACATTAGTTTTAATTTTCACATTTTTTTTTATCGAAAAACTACGTAACTAGAAAAAAACAGATTTTGCCAGAATTGAATTAAGTTTGATAGATGAAGGGGAGATTTTTGAAAAAAAATATTAAAAAAAAAAAGAAATGCTTGCATTAAAAGAGCATTTTTCTCTTCGTATTGTAAAGATCAGATTAAAAAAAACGTGTTAGTTTTTCTATTTCGCATTCCCATTGGAAATGGTAAGGTTGGTCGGAAGAGTTTAGTATTAGGATTATTAAGAGTCGTTGGATTGTTGAGTTCTGGTTTCGGTCACGCAAGTTTTATAGGCGTAAAACCGGGGATTAGATGTGATGTTTATGTGGAATTTTTCAACAAAACCCCCTTTGAGCGTAACATTCATGCTTTTGGAAAATGTGAGAGAAACGTGAAAGTGCACGCTGGTATTACTTTTGCAAATGCACAGAATTGTATAGAAAATATATTAATATCTCACAAAAATGTAATAATAGTATTATATGAGCTTAACTTGGTATTATAAAGCCGAAATACATAAGTTTAAAAATATGTATACGCATTAAGCTCTAAGGGATAAGCAAATTTGCCTGAAGTGTAAACTTGTTTATGCTGCATCAGTTTAAAATTTAAATTCTTAACTGAAAATTCATTTTTTTTAAATAAAAATTATCGAACTTTATTTCTGTAGCAGACGCTGATAAAAGACTCCTCCATACTTTAAATTTAAAAATCTATAATTTTTTAATTATGTGTGTTGCAGAAAACCTTGACAGTCAGGTGATGGGTTTATACGTCTGTTTACCCCTGAAAATTAAAAGCATTAAAATACAATTATATTTCCATTTTTTTATTTAATCCAAACACATTTTATCAATAAATAGTAAACTTGCACTTGGTTTATCTAAAATTAGATAATAGTTCTTTCTATTATCAAAATTAATGAATGTAACCTACGCTCCTAAACTTAGACTAATTCCAACTAATTGGAGATTTTAGTAGTTTAATAAAACAAAAACTTTCTAAATTAAATAAAATCAAATTAAATAAAACTAATTAAATGTAAAAGTAGTGATAATCACTTTTTAACACACTTGAGCACTACAGAAATGTTAATTCTACAGATTGTAATTAGCCTTTGATTATTTGAGTATTTGGTTCTAAAGTTTTGTTACTTATTCGAGTAAATCCTAACTCCCCAATTGTCATTATATAAACTAATTTTAAGTCTTGTTTTGAAGAAGCTTGTAGAAAGTTAAATGTGAAAAAAGTTCTTGGTAGGTTAAAAGTTAAATATATTTAACAATTAAAGCTTATTTTAATATGAGATTTTGAATAAAGGACCTACTGGTATTAAATTGCAAAGTCATGAACTTAGGGTCATGGTGTAGCAAAACGAAGCCTCTTGCATCTTCAAAATCTATTTAGGCATAAAAATTTTATAACTATATTCTGTACTAATAATTTTTTAACGATCTTAAGATTACAATAACCAAAATGTTGAAAATCGAAAAATCTCGGAAATCAAGACATTCATTTGCAAAATTATACGGCACAATTAATTTTTCCAATTCTACGGATAATTCTATATATTATAAAAGCATATAATTAAATAACAATTAATGTTAGGCTCTATAGCAAAAATAATTAGCCGAAACTTTATAATCAAGTGTTTAGTTTTCAATACATTTGATGTCTTCAAACTGTTTTCGAATAAAAAAAATGGTTCTTTACCTTGCAGTCACACTCAAGTTAATAAAGAGGAAATCTTCATCAAAAGACACAAAACTTTAAATTAATCATTTATTAATTTAATTATTTTTAACTAACTTAAACTAACTTCTTTTGTACGTGAGTATATCACCCATACTCTTAAAAAATATTTTAGGTTAAAAAAGTTAATAAAAAAAGTTTTCGTGGAAGCTGTAAAGTAATATGGACATATCTTTATTATACATACCACTAAAAATAATAAATAAGAGTTTTTTGTATCCTAAACGACCTAAACTTATTAAAGAATATTTGCGCGGAAGCCCATTTATATGCGCTTGAGTAATTTCTCCACTAATAGATAAAAACTTTCTCATCTACAAGTTTTCGTGATGCTAGAACGTTTTATCTTTGTCATTTTACCCGAAACGTAATGTCTCACGAGCCTTCAATTGTCACGTTTACGATTTTCCTAAACGTCTGTAATCGTTCAAATATCACCGAGTTTTCAATCATGGTGATTTGATCCCAATAGGCTCATTTGTAGCAGCAATTTAAAGCCAATAATATTATTTTTAGTGCTTCATTTATTTATCATTTATGCTACTATGTCTGAACCGTTGTTCTACGTTTTTGTTCTTTTTAATTATTATATGAATTTTTTATTATAAGCGAATTTCTATTTTTATTTATGCAAAGAATGCAAGCGGAGCAGAGTTCATTTTAATACTATTTATGGTTTGAAAAAACATTTTTTGCAACTCTGCGTAGAAATAGACTAACCAAGTTCAAGAAAGAAAAAATATATTTTGAATATAGAATTTTTTTTCTAAAGTTGATTTGAATATGTCAGATTTAAAACAAATTTTCATCTTAAGGGTTTAAGTGTAAAATAAATTGTTCTAAAACACAATTCAGAGTTAGAAGAATTAAAATTAAAGAATCAAAAGTTTTAAAGAAGCAAATTAACAAAGTGAAAATATTACGATATTTTAGTAATATTATTAAACAAATTAAAAATAGTAGTTGAATTCCGTCCGTCTGTCATTCCATATCTTTGGACTTCAGCGCTCTAACCGTCATATTTTCAAAATTCTTATTTTACTCAAAAGGCTTTACCTTAAAACCTGTCTTTTATAATTCATACTTTTTGTCTGTCAGTCCGCCTATACTATATTAATGTATGTGTGCAGTAAAGTAACAGGAAAGTAGACTACTTTCTTTCTGAACTTCTTTTTCACTACACTTGCATAAAAACTTTTAAACCAGATAGTAATATGCTGTTGCTTCTTGAGCATCCCAAACAATTAGGAGCTCATGTTCCCCCGCAGCCAGTGAACCGGCTCTATCGCACTCGTGGTCTACGCTCGGAATCAATCGTGTGAAACAAAAGCATTTGGAAGAGGCCGGTTAATTGAAGCCCGTGACGATCTCAGGCCCCCGATTATCCGATCACCCAAGAAGAAGAAGGTTACGGTTACGGCTTCCAACTATATCAAAATGTGGCTCATTATGTTAATTCGCTCGTAATGGATTTATGAGGCAAAACCTCATCGTTTGCCTCGTAATACTTGACAATTCGTAGACACTTTGGAAAGATGTTTCGTATTCATATCTTTTTAAAGGCAATTTTATTTTCGTGCAAATTACATATTTGGTATCTATTTGAAAGGAGTTTACTTAGCATAAGATTTGCCATATTTGGTTGATATTGAAAATGATTTATTTCAGATACCGATTTAACAATTTTTTTTTATAAATACTAGGAAAACAGGAATGGTTTTGTTCCACGCCCCGTGTAATCGCATAAGCGCATACACAGACAGATGACTGATTGGTTAACGAGTTAATCTACTAAGTAACTCTGTAAAAATTTGACAGACTGTTATTATAAAAAAAAACGGTGGAAGCCCATGAATAACGTTCCACCAAATTTTTAAACTATGCACAAAGCACACACACAAGTTATAATAAAATCACATTTAAATTAATCGATGTTGCTAGGTGGGCATTTGTGAACCTACTAGTAAACAAGTATTCTAATTTATGCATTTCTTTTGCAAAAAAATAATAATTGTAGTTTACTATTTCCATAAAAATAGTTGCAACTGATTTTAGGGTGTAACGTTACCCAAATTACAACAAAGTTTTGCAGTAAACAAATCATCTTTACAAAAGCTGTTCGGGTCGCTCGCACACGAATTGTAGAACAAAGCCTTAAGACAAACCTCTTTTAGCAAACGATATAGATTCAGAAACAATATGTTGTATTAACTATTTTACATTCAAATCAAGTTTGTTTTCAATAATTTTTTCATCATTTGTGCATATGATTTCGTTTATATTGTCTTTCGTAATTAATATTGTATATTTGGTCTTAATTTAATTGATAATTGATCGTTCATATATATTTAGAATTTTCATCCTTAAATTATCAACGACATATTTTGGAATCACTGCTTTTCAATTAGCATAAAAATTGCATTTCTTAAATATATTGAACAAAAAAAGTTTCGTTTAAAAATTAGAAAACATTCATACTATCAGAATAGTTTTAAATGTTATGCAATCCTGTATGTATTGACTTCGAATGGCGAACTGGGACTGAAATGGATTTTCCCTTCAAACCACCAATAACAAATTATTTTTTCGCTAACCAATGCTGGTAATCTTGACATTCTTACTTTAAATAAAAACTAACTACTGATAAAAGCAAAATTACTTATTTTTTCTTGTGATACTCAAAACAGTGAACCAACCGGATTTAAATGCGTCTAAGAGAAGAAGATTTTGTATGTTTTGTAATTTTTTTTAATTTGCGCGATTTTTTTAAAATAATGGTAATAAACCATTTATACAAAAGTGAATCATCAAAAATAAACAGAAAGATACACTTCACCAAACATAAAAAAAAGTTTTCTTCGTCATGGGCGTATTCGATAATACCGAATAATCTCCAGTTGAAAAGAAACAAGTAGGTTTGTAACAGAATCTGTCACTTAACTCGCTTCCACATATTTGTGTTTAACAGGAAAAAACGCGCCAAACACAACATTAATTCTATATTTAACATTTACAAGCTAAATTTGGCTAGTTTCATTTATTTTATTTCGAAAATTCAATAATTATTACTTATCGTTTGCAAAAATTAATTTATATTTTAAAGAATAAATATGTCTTATTCCTCGCTTTTAAATAGAATGAAAACATTTCATATCACTATACAAGGATTCCGTAGTGAAATATATTTGACGTCATTTCAAACTGATCGATGTTGCAAAAATAAATTTATTTTAATTTATTGTCTAAAAAATTAAAGTTTCTCGAGCGATTGTTGCGAATGGCAAATGTGATTTAATTCTAATAAAAACAGGGCCTTTAGCTATTTGTAATTCAAACTTTTAAACGCCAAAATTAACTATTTTCATTAATCTTCTTTCTCAGATTTAATAATTAGAGTTTATCGTTTGCTAAATTTGTTTGAAGTTCGAAGAATAATGATGTAATCTTTTTTAATAAATATTTTTGTCGCCACAATTTCCTATTTACATTTCTTTCGAAAATTCACTTATTTATAATTTGTTAAATTAATTTACAGTTCAAAAAATTTATAATTTGTACAATTGATGCTTTAAAAATAAAAGCGAAACTTAGCATATTTTTTTTATGTTAAGTTAGAATTCTATATGCATCTTTCTACATACATATATATAGAACCATTAAAAGAACTCTATTGTGATAATACAACAATCCAAACCGAATTATATCACATAAATAAATATTTTTTCAAAAGTGTATTTTTATTTTAACAAAAGTTTCTCGTACGTTTAACGAAATGGCAACAGTGAAAATATTGAATAAAAATGGAATTTGCATGTTATTTCAATGTAGATTAAATTTTTAGTTATTTCAATTTTAAATAAGCTTCTAGTTTAAATTTTTTAATGAAATTTGGCATGTAGCCTAATCTGATTTTTTGCTTCAAAATGACGTATCCCACTGGTCTGTGGGACTTGTGGATGACAACAGTGAAAATATGAATAAAAATAGAATTTGCATGTTATTTCAATGTAGATAAAAAAAATTTAGTTATTTAAATTTTAAATAAACTTCTAATTTAAATTTTTAATGAAATTTGGAATGTAGCCTAATCTGATTTTTTGCTTTAAAATGACGTATCCCACTTGTCTGTGGGACTTGTGGTTCTTTCTGTGAAAGTGGGTGACAGACAGACAGACAGACAGACGGACGGACAGACGGACTGAACGATTATAAAACCTTCCACTTTTACGTTATAAACGTAGTGTGGAAGCTAAAATACTGTGTTTTAAAAAAATATTCATAACAATCCATCTACTTCTACGTTAACTGCAATTGTTTTGCCCAGCCCCGCGTGCAGAAAAACAACGAAAAAGTGCGTAATGACAGCTCTTTTTAAATGGAAGCACGCGGAAATCCGCGAAGAGAGTGGAGAATTGTCTTGTAAAATGATGTTTTTATCGGGCATCAAGTAAGATTAAGAAGCCTTTGCAGACGATTACACAATTCTTAAGGCGTTTAAAAAGTTCGCTGGATTTTGACCATCTTGATTCGTGCTTGCTGATTCTTTTTTGACAAAAAAAGAATCAGCAAGGTACCATGAAGAAGAAAATTGTATTCTTTATACATTTTTTTCTTATAAGAAAGAAAGTAGTTTCGATTGGTCGAACGTTCCGAACGATTAAAGATATATATATTTTTTGGATTGTTCTCTAAAAGAAATGACATTTTGATTTTTTTTTTGTCAACTATTATTGAGCTAAATTGTGTATTTTCTTTTGAAATTACATTTTAATCGACTCAAAACCTTCGAAATAAAAAGTATTTTAATGCTTATCAGATCTATATAAAGTTTATAGCATACATTGCCACTTAAATGAAAATTTAGTTGAAATCAATATCATTTTATTTTTTTAATGAAAAATTTAAAGAAATTGTTTAATGTAATTTAACTTAATGGGTATGTTTCAGGTCTTGAGAATTGCAACAGAATTGATGAATGAAAATAAATTCTTCAAAGAGTAGCGATTCGTAAATCAATGTCACGGGTAACAGAGTATCAATCGAAGGAAATTCAGGAATGAAAGTTGGAAGAAAATACGTCACCTGAACAATTGGAAATATGGAAACAAAAAAATATTTACTATTTTGCAAATCAGATTTATTAGTATCAAGAAGAAAGGATATTCATATTATAAACATTGTCACAGTGTCATTGTGGTTACTTGTATTGAATGTATCGTATAGGTAGTATATTAATTAATTTGAAATTTTAACAAAATTTACAGAAAATACAACTTTTAAGCGTGATGATTTGAGCACTAATGACAACACTATGACATAATCCAAAAGCAACTCTTTATATAAAAATGCCTATTTTTATTGCTCATGCCTAGTTTCCAAGTTCTCAACTTATATCCGGACTTGTTATATTTAAGGGAAGTTTCCTATTGCCAGACCTAAAATTTGATTGTAAGTTATAAGACAAAAGTGCACGGACAAATTCGAACAAAAAAATGAAAGAGTGGTAACATCTCTTCCAACAAAGGCCAAGTTAAAGGAAATGTTACTTGATTGCCCCACATTAAACAACGGAGCTCATTGTGTTCGATAAATAAATAGAGGCACTATTTAAACTTGCCCCGAAACACTGGCAAAAACGGGGAATGTATGTTCTGCATCGCGTCCCTCGAAGGGTGTTGGCATTCATTTGCAAGTCCCGTAGAAATTTTACCAGGAAGTGACCTCGGGTTGTGAGAGTGAACGCATCAGCGGTGGGGCGATTCTCTCTCTTATTATTATTCTTATTATTCGGTTTTTTTTCTGTGTGTGTTTATGAAGTAAATACCGTTGCCACGTTCCGTATTAATAAAAACCTTTTATCAGAACAAACGGTAAGGATTGGAATAAAGTTCGATAGCAACGGGGATCTTTGGAATGTTTGTCGTGGGATTTTATTGGCTGCGGAACAATCGAGTTTGGAATGTGTTTTTTGGGAACTTACTAAGGGTAGTATTTAATATAATAGTCTAGTTGTATTAATAATGAAAAGGTATTTAAAGCAGTTATTAAAACTGAGAAATTAGCACATTATTCAATCCAAATTTTCAAAAAATTCTGATCTTAAATAATTACAAGGAAAAAAAATTAAAGGCAAATATAACTATTCGAATTGTGCAGAACCATATCTTCCATTTCACTAAAAAAAGACATTATAATTTTTTTTAAATGAGTGTTTGTGGTTCGTCATAGAGTTAGAACTGTTAGCATCACATACTCTTATATGTTTGACGGGTAAAAGGTTTGTTTAAAATTAGAAAAAAATATTATATATTATAAATATTTTATATATTTAGAAATATTTTAAACTTTATCTTATCTTAAATACATGATTGCAACGTACAATACCGAATTCAAGTATTTTAGCCATAAATTGGCTTTTAAATTAAAAAAATATATATATATCAGTCGATTGAAATATTGAAATGCTATAAAAAGAACTTTTTGAAACTTTTTATGTCATATTCTAAAATTCGAAAGAAAAAACTGTACGTATTTTGTTATAAAGTAGAGAATATTTGAAAGTTTTGTGTGACAGTGATAGAAACGAAAATATAAGTATATAAGTATGGAACACAACATAATTTCCATACAAATCTCATTAAAAATGGCGCACTTCCTTAGAACACCAAATTAACATTCGGGTGAAAAGAAAACGCCTAAAATTATCAACTAGTGGACATCTTCTATTGTTCTTCCCACCACTATCTAGGCAAAAGAAAATGAAAGACGTAATTTTTATATTTTCCATTTCCTATTCAAGTTCATCGCAATTAGTTACCTTACCGAATATACTTGTGACCGCTAAACAACCACGTTCCTTTATCACAAATCTCAAGAAAGAAAAAAAGTATTCTAGAATGGTAATTTTCGATAAATGAATGAATAGGACGAAAGGAATTTGAGACTATGTGTAACGAGCGAACTGTTCTTTATCTGATTGCAGTCGTGTCTTCGAGAAAGCTCCAGCTGGTCAGCCATTGTTATAGATTGCAAAAAAATGGCGTACCGTTATTGTCAGGAAAATGTAGTTAGTTGATGAAGCTGTATCTGATGAAGGTTGCCTTCGTTCACGTTTCTCATCAAGGCGAGTTGAATGTTAAATTCTGTTCTATCGCGGGTATTGTGTGATACTCTTTTAATGTGGTCGAATTCCGATTAACCGATTTTTCGAATTCTGAATGCAGTTTTTGGTAGATAATAATTGCATCATAAAAACACGGTTCTTTTTGAAAAAGTTCGATCTTTATCTTTTCAAGAATTTAAAAAATAATTTTGGGATTGGTATTATGATTAGTTATAATGGATCTTTATCTCTTGAAGAATTTAAAAAATAATTTTGGGATTGGTATTATAATTTGGCAACTACGGAATGAAAATAAGATAGCGATTAGTTAATCAATGTAGTGGGCGGAGCTTACCGTGCTATACCACCAATCCCCGAAGCCACCAAAGAAATCCAGAAATGAAAGCAAGAATAAATCTACGCCACGTGAAGCAAGCCGATTGCATTACAACTCTCTTATAATGTTGTTGTTTTTTAAATTGTTGATGAAGATTTTCTTTATTTTAAAAATTTCGAATATTTGATTATTTCGGCTTGAATTCGAAAATACTCAACAATGTTGCAAGTATTAAGGCATTTTATTTTTTTATAAAGCTTGTCTAATCCTTACTGTTTTCATCTTATTTCATTTACACGGAATTTCAAAGTTTTTGGGAATGTTTCTTATGATGTCACGCTCTCCGTACTGCGATTTCATTGGTTGTTTCGGTTTCAATTCCCGATCAGAATGCGGAAATAGATGAAAATAATTTTTTATTTCAATGCAAGTTTTCTTTAATAAATTATTAAAACAACCAACAGCACAGCAAGAAGTTGGCATTTAAAAAAAATAACATTTCAAATATTCTTAGAAAACTCACTTTCGAATACTAAAAAACAAAAGTAATTCGAGAAAAAGGAAAACAAGACTGCGCAGCTGTTGCCAGATCCGACTTGAAACAACCCCATGAAAGCTTACATAAACTTCTTTGTTTAACTTTAGCTTTAGTTGAAATGATTTCTTTAACCTAAAGAGTAAACAGCAAATTTTCTAAACATATAAGGTCAGACAGGGCAATGAAAAACAGAGGTTGGCAGTTTTGTTTTAGATCCAAATTTTACTCTCCAGATAACTAAAGATAGTTGATTATCATATTAATTAGTTCCAGCACAATTAATTTAACTAGGCTTCGAAAATTTTATTTTTATAAAATTGCAAAAAGCACGGTTTGAAAAAGTAATGGGCATTAATCTATATCTGAGTTTGTTGTTAAATTGCTTCAGGCAAATTCTACCTAACTGAAGATTTTGTAGTGTAAGTTAAAAGTTTGAAAAAAAAATGAATTAAAAAAAATGTAATTATTTAAAAATTTTCTTTTAAAGGATTCATTTCGGCTTTAAATATAAATTAATGGTAAATTAATGCAGTGGGTTTTCGCATTTAAATAAGTAATGACTTTATAAAGATAGGTTATTTTTGGCAATAATTATAATCTATCTTTTAACCCAAAGATGAAGGTAAACCTCTATTAAAAACAGTTTCTTTTTGATTTCCTGAACAGATAATTTTTAAGTGTATAATTTTGAAAACTCCTTTATGGCGTGCTTTTTTTTATTATTTATTATTTCTATAATTATGAATTTAAGATTTCGATTTCCGATAACTGCAAAGAGAATTCTCACAAACAATTCAGTTAACGATATGATATTTTTTAAATGCGTCTTGTTTTTCTGACGATAAAAACCGGATGTTATTATGTTAAACCGTATGTTACAACAGGTTTTCGGATGTAACAAATATAACATGTATCGCAAAAAAAGTAGAACACTCTTGAAAAATAGACATTTGCCCTAAAGCAATAAACGCTGACAAGTGTACGTTTGTTAATTTTTACTGGATGAACGGGCTTGTTTCACGTAGTAAGGATAGAAAACAAAACAACCAATGAAATCGCAGTATGGATAGCGTGACGTCATAAGAAACATTCCCATTGATGTTTTGGTGATAGAGAATTGATGTTTCATATTGCGTGCTATGTGAAAGACATGCACGTAGTTTAAAATAATCTGATCAATCGATTTTTTTTGGTTGTTTTGTATGATTACAACAACCAACAACCTTTTAAAAACTTAACCTCATTCGTATTTTGATTAATATTGTCGTAGCTCCATGTATCAACTAATTATCGTTAATATAGGAACATTTTCTTTGCAGTAAAGTACAGTTTGATATTTAAGTTATTTCTAATAAGTATTTAAATGACGTAGGTAAAAAGCTTTTTGAAGTTTAAGTAACATATGCTTTCATATAAATTACAATTAATTTACATACATGTATATACGTTGCAATTATTTGATAATTTACAAATTTGAATTTCATAATTTTTGAAAAAAAAAGTTTGATTACGTTGCGATATATTTGATACTATTGAATAACGAAATATTTCATTCTGAACATTTCAGATATTTTGATCTAAAAAATAATTTTATGTATGTAATTTTTTTATTTCTAATTTATATATTTAAAGCTTTTGGTTAAAAAAATTAAGTGTACTTGACATACCTTCAGCCATTTTCGAATCCACAAGCAGAACAAAACCCGCAATAAACAAAGTGAGGATCCCCATTTTGTCCATTGACTAGAAGTTTCTAGGTGCACCTAAGACAAAAACACATAATTTTAGATCCAAGAGTTTTAGTTGCAAAACAGAAACAATATTTTAGAAAATCGAAATAAATCAAAGACATTTTAACAAATAACTTGAAGAGGGCATTTTCTCTGCATAAAAAAAAATGGTTTTCTATGGTTCCAAGTTTCCTAAATTTACTTTAAAACTGCAAAAAACTACTTTTTTATTCGAAAATCAAACTATACGATTTTTTTTAAGAATTAGTTGTTAAAGCCTTAGATTTTGTGTGTTTTGCCATTTGAACACAAACGTTGTCATTAAATGACGTATATCCTATATATTTTTTTAATGATTATTCGATACTTTTTGATAATGTTTTTTGGGAACGACTGTTTTTATAGATTATTTTGTAATTGCATTCTATAGCATTTCTGTGAATTGTTTGAAAGCAAAAACATGCAAGTTAATAATAATCTATAAACGAAATATACTTTTGTTGTTAAATATTATATTTTATATGGTTTTCGATTATTGAAAGGAGAGATAAATATTTAAGATAATTTTGTTGAAGTTCAGTGTGTAGGTATGTTTCCCTTGTAAATATATATTATTATATTTAAATGCTAAACAGATACTTTAAAAGCGTTCCATTGCATGTTTCGATAGATAAGCATTCATACAAAGCCTTAAATCTTAAATAGTACGTTACAAACCCATAGATACAAATAGAATATCAAGAAAGCTATAAACCTGCACACTTATTACAGTTGCTGTAAACTGCAATTTAAAATATTGGAATCACATATGTATTTAAGTGTTAAATACATAACAACAAGTTATCAGTACCAATTTTTTTAATTGGTAGTAGATGCATTTTTTTATATCTTTCTGTTTTAATATAAATTTAAATCTTTTGAAAACAAATCCATCGTCCATACTCTTTGAAAATTATGCACATTTTTTTTGCCATTCTTTGTTTTCTGTTAGCAAAAAATTTTTTTCTAGAGAACAGTTTTCCCTTTTGGGAGTCTCTGAACAAAAACTTAAAAATCACAAAAAATAGCACAACCTATCCCTATATTTGTTTAAAATTCTAATAATTCTATATTAGTAACCCAATATTGATTATTTTAGCGCTAAATTTATACAACAAATATATTAACAAAATTAAATTTTAATACAAAATTGAAAAAAATAAACATCTTTTTTAAATATTTCATTGTAAACCGAAAAATCCCCTCCCCCCTATCAATTTTCTTTGATTTGTTCATATTTTAAATGCCTCTTAACATGTGGACTCCCAACGGCTGAGTCGGGATGTAAAAATGTGAGCTCCAACTGATCCTTTCGTCTTTCCGGAGTCAATAAATGAGTACCAAGCTTGCTTGGGATAATCACACGGCGTCCACTATCCTCTGGATAATTATTTGTAATTAGCCCTTCAGCCAATGTTGCAGAACCGTATATGGATACCACTTTATAGTCTCATTCTCTGAATGATAAGCGTTTTGGATGAAGTGTAAACTTCTTTTCACTGCCTTAGATTTAAACATACATTTTTGAATCCTTAATTTAAAAAATAGATTTTAATTTGTTTTACTTTTGTAGCAAATGGTTTTGTTCAACTCATCAACACTTTAAAATTTTAAATTTCATGAAATAAAAAAAAATATTATATATATTTAAATTATATTCTGTTGCTAAAAAAACTGATAGTCTTTTAACGGGTTAAGAAGTCTGTATCCTCATTCAAGTTTGAATTCCCTTCGCAACATAATTTTACAATTTTTCTTAATACTATATTTTCTATTTTAAACTAGAATATTCAAACTTATCCAAAAATACCAATACCGAAGTAACTGATTTATTAATTGTATAAAATAATCACATTGCAAGAATATTAAACAGATTTCTAATTGCAAAAAAAAAAATTCTCAGTGGTAAATTTATAAGACATTTTGGATTTAAAACAAGTGTTAGAATGGACAATTAATCACAAAAATGAGTTTCTTTGTTCATTCATAGCATACAAAAAATGTGTACTTTTAATGCTCAAAACCTCAATTTCCACTAAATTCACTTGCCCCTCAACAAATGTTAAAAGGTAATTTTTTCGCAATTACACTAGCAAAATATACTTTTAAATGTACATTTGTTTGAATAATGAAGAGGATATTCCCTAACTATCACAAAAAACGATACTTAACTTTTTTTTATATAATTTTATTAAACACTTCATTTACAGATTACACTCTCCATCTAAAACATAAATACACATATGAAGAGCTTAGTGGAAAAAAAAGTGCTAAGTGACAAAAAGGTGAAAACGAGAACATGAGCTATTAAGTTTTTAGTTTGCACTTAAATCCGTTAAAAACGGTGCTTCAAAACGGTAAAAATTACTAAACTTTAAGTTTATGGAAAATGGGAAACTTGTTATCTTTAAAAGATGGAATAATATTTACATTGACAAAGAAATCTCAATTTTTTTTAAAATTTCCCTTAGCACGTTGTTTAACTAAGTTCTTCATATACATTCCGGTCTTCGATTACATTTGAACCTTTCAGCGTGACGACGTTAACCTTTGTAAACGTCGATTGATTCCGATCGTTAAACCTTTCCAACAAAATAGCTATACACACGGAAAGGTAACAAGACTCCTAATTACTTCTAATGGTCCAGTGTGTCCATAGGTGCGTCGAATTCCCTGTTTAACAATACCTGGTGACCCAAACAGTCAAAAATAAAAGCCTAGAAGCAGAAGTCATCCGTAAAATTAAGTGGTTAAAAAGTAACAAGACGGAATTTACTTCTAATGGTCCAGTATGTCCATAGGTGCGTCGAATTCCCTGTTTAACAATACCTGGTGACCCAAACAGTCAAAAATAAAAGCCTAGAAGCAGAAGTCATCCGTAAAATTAAGTGGTTAAAAAGTAACAAGACGGAATTTACTTCTAATGGTTTAGTATGTCCATAGGTGTGTCTAATTCCCTGTTCAACAATACCTGGTGACCCAAACAGTTTCTAAAATAAACGTCTGGAAGCAGAAGATATCCGTAAAATTATGTGAGTGGGTCCGGTGAGAAGTAAATGGGCCATGGCGAGCACTTGGCGAGAAGTCTCGACAATCGCAATGGGTCAATGGGTGTAAATGCTCGACCGGCGGCCATCTTTGGTGTTCGCTTCCGGACAAAGATGCGATCTTGACTTCTTTGTGTCTCGTGTCTTGTATGAGAGAGTACGACGCGGTTGAAGGACTTAAGGAAGGCAACGATGGCTTCACGAAATGGTTTTAGGTTTAGTGTGGCAGAAGCAAGTTTGGTTTGGTTAACGTTGTAATAGAGCTACAGCAAGAGCTGTGTGTGCCTTGTAAATTTAAACAGCGGTTAAATGACGTGACCGACACCTGAGCTGACACTCAATGTTATGACATCGTACGTGGCGTCAAGACATTAGACTACGACATATTTAAGGCTGTAGTCCCATATACAAAGAGTAATTTTTTTGTGGGATTTTTTCCATTGCAATCCATTTATGTGATGGATAATACGAGAAGAACATGCGAAGACGTCTTCCATGGCAGGACGTCTTAAGCGCACCACGTACGGAAGCAGACCCCACATTCCGGATCTGCTGGCCAAAGTGAAGCTTCTGGCAAGGAAGTAAGTCAATCTGAGCAAAGTGACCAGCAAACCACTCCAACTCGAGAAGAGCAAAGCAACCAACAAGCTAATCGAGCAACTCAAAAAGCCGACCGGTCAGCGGCTGAAGATGAAGAAGCTATCAAGACTGGATCCTCTGGGAAAAGTGGTGCCAGCAAATGTCCTAAATAAAATGTCTGCAAAAATGACGAACGCACTTTGGACAGACAATCAGATCCCCTGGCAATCCCCAAAAACATTAGAAATCTCAGTGTCTCAGATATAATTGCTTTGTAGAAAAAATTTAAGTCGTATATTCAGTTGTTATATTAAAAGACAGCCTGTTCCATATACTTTGTTGTTATATAGCAAGCAATGTTATTAAAAGTATTTTAGTTTCATATCTCTGCATCGCCAAATTTTAATGAAAATAATAATCAGGAATTTGATAATAATTTTAAGTTTTTTGTTATATTTTATTTGAAGTAATGGGAAAAGCGTAAATTCGAATTCTGCATTATGAGAACTGTAAAAATAGAAAATCCAATTTTCAAATAAGAGAATTTGTACTTAAAAGGATTTGAAAATCCTAGTACCTGTTCCGGCGACATTCAACGTGTTTGGAAAATATCACCCACGTTTAAATAACAACTAAAATATTTAGGAAACCAAAACGGTTACCCATTTTTGACCATCAATTTTTTTTTTACATTGCATAGCTTTTAGACTCAATAAGGAATCTTTTTTTTATTCTTTTAAGTATGTTTTCTATAAAAACCACTTTAACACTATTTAGTCAAAAACGTTTTACTGGATTACAAATTGAGAATGAAGTGAAATAAACAAAATTATAAAGTTGTGTTTATAACTCCGTGCAAAAAAATCCCACTTATTCAAATCAATAATCGTGTGCAAAGTCACGCTTTTAAGAAATCAGTGTGTCAAAGTTACTTTTAAGCACAAGTGCGTAAGAGAAGCTTTGTTGCACTGTTTGGCCCTACGATAGCCCTACATTTTTTACTTAATAAAAAAATTCCATATCGAACAATAGAAAAATATTCTAATTTTTAAACTTTGGGAAAACTATTAATTAGCTTTTAAGTCCTGTACTGCCTCCCTGTCACTGCTTTTGGGTGAAAAAAAGTAATTGTTTTATCACTGTTTCTAAAAAGTATAACTTTTCGTACGCGTCTGATATTAAAATTATAGTGTAAAAATCAGATTTTTTTCACGCAATTATAAAAAAAATATTTTTTGCTATATAAAAAATTATGTATCCGAACCTCGTGCGTAAATTATTTTTTAAACCTTTGGGAAATTGTTGGACTCGTTTCGTTCCTCGATCATCAAATGAACATCATTCCCATCCTTTTAAAAAGATACTTTGTTACATAGAAAAAACTATTGAAATTATTATAATTTGCACATTCTCAGCTTTTAATAAAAAAATAATTTTTGTAATAAGTGGTCGGTTTTGCTGCTAATCAATGTAATTTCAAAATTTAAAAGCATATTACCATTGATAGGGAAACATTGGCATCAAGCGCACATTTTTTTCCAGTAAAAGCCAAATAACATAATACAAACAATGTCAAAACAGTTAAACGATATATTTATTTGAACGCATAGTCATCGACGCATGGTCATTTTTTAAAAAATTAATTAAACACAATAATAAAATATTTATAATCTCATAGATGTGGTCTAAGATCCACTAGACCAGACGGAGATTAGTCCCACCACCACCACAGTAAAAAAAATCATCATCTTACAAGTTATTAGGATAACTTGAAATTAAGACACTGAAACTTTCAAGAATTTGATTGTTTTCGGAACTTTTATTAAATTTTTTTAGGCTTTATTGCTTTATAATACAAATATTAGTTAAAAAGTTCATTTGTATGATTTTGAGTTCTTAAAATATAGGACTACCGAATGGACTATCAAAAACATTGAAACTTTCAAGAATTTGATTGTTTTCGGAACTTTCGTTAATTTTTTTTAGGCTTTATTGCTTTATAATACAAATATTATTTAAAAAGTTCATTTGTATGATTTTGAGTTCTTAAAATATAGGTAATAAAGGCAAGAAAATAATTTATAGAGGAGTTTACTTTAGAAATTAGTTTGTAATAGCTTCAAATATTTTGTTTTTAAATTGGAAATATAGTTATTATTTTTTAGAGTGGTTTAGAAATTTTTTTTTACCTCCGACTCGGTACAGAGCCCCACAATCCACGCTAATCCAATTATAGTAGAGTGTGGGTTAGCCAACTATGCCATCCCATAGGCAGTAACTAGTAGGCGTTGAGGCTATATCCAAGTTATTGAATTTTAAGAATATGATCTCAACACTTTGAGATTTTTAAGTACTTGTTTTTGAGGATGTAAAACTTCTCAATATGATGAGGACATATCCTCGTGAGAATAATGTTTTCCCAATAAAATTAGAACATATCCTAGTACATTTTTGAGAGTTTCATTTTTAACAGTAGACCAAAATGGGAAAGGATAAAAAAATCCTTATTTAAAAAACGTAAACTTATTTATTCAATAACATCAAAAGTTGAACTCAACTTATTAGCAATTGGTTTTCAATAAATGATTTAATCTTAAACTTAAATAAAAGTAAATTTATGTTTTTCAGTTTAACAAATTTAGATTTAAATTTTTCTCTTAAATATCATTTAACAACATGTAGACAAAATATTGACTGTTCTTGTATAAGTTTAAACTCGACAATAGTATAAAATATCTTGGACTGTATATAGATTCTAATCTGAAATGGAAAACTCATGTTTCCGAGTTATTAAAAAAAACCTCCGTTTTATATTGTACAAATTTTATTACCTAAGAAAAAAAGTTTCAAGAGACTTTCTTATTAATTTATATTATTCCTGGTTCTATCCCATCATTAATTATGGTAGTATTGTATGGGGAAGAGGATTATAAAAGTAATATTAATCCGTTGATTTCAATTAAAAAAAATGTTTTAAAATTCTGAAAGGACATCTTTATTCGAACATCCCCATTTTTAAATTTTTAAATTTACTACCGATTCGACATAATGTTATTTTTCGAATGATTTTATATTTACATCGTAATAATTATTTTTGTAATTTAAAAGAAAATATATCAGCTAGACGTTTAAATGAAATTTATCATATCCCATTTCCACACAAAGAAATTTTTCGAAAACATTTTTCATATTTAGCCCCAAAAGTATTCAATAAACTACCTACTGAACTTCAAAATATCCCTTCTTTATGCAGGTTTAGAAATTCTTTATTTAAATTTATTTTGTCAATAGACGATATTGATGTATTTTTTAATTTATAGAAGCGAACTGTTTTTTTATATATATTTCCCGCTGACCAGAATTTTGGCATTTTGTTTTGATTATATAGCATTGCCACATTTTTCTTTTTGTGTATATTTATGTATTTAAATTTATTATTTTTTGTGTTTTTTTTATTTAAATTTATAAGTGTCTTATCAATTATAATTATGTTTATTTAGTCACATATACGGGTTTTTTTTAACCCCCTTGTGACGAGCAAAATTTTTTTCTGTAATGTTTGTTTTGTGTTAATAAAGTGTTGTTTGTTAAAGATTTAATTACTTCATAAAGTTCAGCGTTACAATTCTCCTTTTAAAACTCTCGAAATTGAAAATAATAAACTAAATGTTTAAATAATATAAGATTATAATGAATAGAAAATAAAAATACATTCAATTAAGTCAATTTCCGCTTAGGTTAAAAAGATATTTAGAAAAAACAAAAAAAGTTAAATAAATCGCAAAAATAACTAACAATTTACAAAAACTTAACTTAGAAGTTATTTTATAGTTAGATTACTTATTTTTAATTTTTATCATAGATTAATTATTTTAAAAATTTTGTTTATAAATGATAAACAATGCAGAAACTTAATGAATATGAAATCAAGTGTACACTTTTTTCAATGTTTTTGTAGCTTCAACAAGTTTAAACCGAAGATGTGAAGCTAATTATCGTTATTTATTTAAGGAAGTAAAGAAAGGCTGTTTTCTTTTGTAATAGTATCGTAAATCGATCATTTTTCTATTAACTAATAAAATTTAATACAAATACGTAAACATTTAAATAAATACAAAGAAAGTCAAAAGATTTCTTTTAAAAAGTTTAAAACTTTACTAACACTTTTATTTGTTATTCTTTTATTTTGTTTAACTTTTTACATGCATGGCATGTATATTAAGGTACGTAATTAAGATTTCGTTCAACGGTTATAACGTAAATGTACTTCGGAAATATTTTTATTCCTATTTTACTACGTTTACGAATCAAATAAAATATTTTTTTTAAAAAAAATTAAGCGTTGTAAGTAAAATAACATTAAAATGGTACATAAATAAAACTTCGATTTAGATTTTAACAAAAATATATTTAGAATATAAATGGACAATAGTTTTCGTAACGAAAATTTACTTTGGAAGTATTTTTATCTCTATTTTACTATATATAGGAATTAAATAAAAAAAATTTAAAAAAATTAAGCGCTTTTAGTAAAACGTTTGAAATAATATTACAACGGTACACAAAAAATTATTTAGATTTTAACGAAAATGTATTTGTATTATATATGAAAAAAAAAAACTTTTTCTACACAACTCATGGTGAATTAATAAAACATTAAACATAGTTAATTTGATACATTGTGTGATACAGTGCAAGATATAAGCGAAAACTACTATAATTCTTTTAGGAAGTGTGCATAATATTTATAATTTAAAGCATCTATACTATGTAATATGTGCGCAGTTAAATATTAAAGTAAAAATAGCATCCATAAGTGTAAGTAAGATGTAACAAAAGTATTATTTAAAATATTTGTGAAGGATCGTAATAGAAAGCTATATAAATATTCTTATATCGATGAAAAAATATATGAATTATAACTATGAATATCGATGAAATAAATTCTAATTTGAACTACGTTGTGCTCTAAGAATTCAAATTTTACATTAAACAACCAAACCAGTGATTTCAATGAAAAATTGCAAATGATATTCCGTTACTAGTGACAAGGAAATGTTCCCCACAATTTGAACCGGAATAGGCTTTAAAAAAATAGAATTCTACAAATAAAATCTAAATCTAAAAATAGACTCTCTACAACACTATAAAAAATAAATATTATGATTTTTCAGAACTTCCATAGTTCTTATTGAACTGTTCGTGAATCCAAATGAATTAGTAATTCTATGAATAATCGAATTACATAATTTTAAAATTCTAAGTGTTATTTCTATACTTTAAATCTATACTAATGATAGTTACAAAGAAAATATTTCCCATAATTTGAACCAGAATAGGCATTTGAAAATTAAAAAAAACCATTTAAAATGCAACTGTTTAAATTAAAAAAAAATATATGAAAAATCTTGTCTTACCTCCTGTACAAGGAAACAAATCTTCCAAAGATCCAGAGAGAGAAGAAAAAAAATCTATCTCCCCAACTTCAACAAAATCGGAAACCTTCAGCACAAAATAAACGTCCTCCCTCTTCCAAATCTAGAGCCCGAATGTCTCTAACAACACACCACACTCAAAGGAAGCTGAGGATAACCCGATCAGTCATCCAACCTCTGCGAATCCCTTGCACCTGTTGAACCGAACTGAAAAGAAGCCACCGTCGAATCGCATCTGAGTTTTTATAGGTAGGTGAACGTAAGAAGGGGCGATGCGTGAAGTACTTCTGTTTGCGTTGTGGTGCCGGTTCACTTGGCCGTCGTCTGTTGTTGGGGTGGCGTGACGTTTTTTTTTCTGTGTGACATACTCCCTCCCTGGGTTGGTTTGGTTGTCGTCACACTAGAGCATGTTGTGAGTAATGCCTCTCCTCCCACTTGGAGAGTCTCAATAGCTCTACTAACTTCTATAAGGCAGAGTCGTAACAACCAGTCGTCACTTGGCCGTCGTCTGTTGTTGGGGTGGCGTGACGTGTTTTTTTCTGTGTGACATACTCCCTCCCTGGGTTGGTTTGGTTTTCGTCACACTAGAACGTGTTGTGAGTAACCCCCTCCCACTTAGAGTACCAATAGCTCATACTAACTTCTATAAGGCAGAGTTGTGACAACCAGGGGGCCTACAAAACTAGTAGTTGTCGTGACTCTGTGCACATTAGTACAAGTCGGTATTAAGTGATTGTACTCTCACCCACATACATCAAACTGTAATTCCGTATTAAATATAATTAACCTTTTCCCTCCAAAAGTACACATGCGTGAACTTTTGTAGAATTCACTTCAACTTTACCCCCTTTTTCTTAATACTAACTTTTCTATTCTCTGAACTAGAATGTCCAAGCTTTGATTATTTATTAATTGCATTTAAAAATGAAGTAACAATAGCACAAAGCAGATTTCGGCGGTCTTGCAAAAAGTTTTTTCTGCGGTACATTTATAAGACATTTTGGATTAAAACAAAAGTTATAATAGACTATCAGTCACAAAAAAATGACAGAGGTTGTTTGTTTATAACACAAGAAAAATGTGTTTCAAAATTACTTGCAAAACATATTTCTAAATATATAACTGTTTGAAAAATATGTCCAGATAAAGAATCTGTGCGTAGGATTTCTTCGAGAGTGAAGAGGATACTGGCATTTGGAGAACTGGACGTAATTGATATTTTAAGTTCTTCCTAATTGGTTTCACCACCAATAATCTAGCCCCATTGGAAGAAAAAAGTTCTTCTCAATTTTCATATTAAAACATAAATATCAAGACAAGAGACAATTTGTAGATTATTAATATAGATATTGTGGTTGCTATTTTCTTCAAACTGGGACGACAACACTTTTTTTTCACATCCTCCTCTCTTATAAGATTCAATTTTACAAAAAAAAAATATTGTTCTCAATCTTACTTCGCATTTGTTTCCGTTTTAACAGGATCGTTTTGTACAGAAGCTATAATAAATAGAAGAGGATCTGAAAATCTCTTTTTACAATTTGATTATAGGTGTATAGACGTTTATTTCTATGAGAAATAACGTAGAAAGAAGGTCACTACGATTTCGAAGTTCTTGCAAAAGCTTGTTCTTGCTTGGTTTTCAGCATTAAATTTTAATTACATTTTTCAATATAAAAAATGTTAGAATGAACTATTATTGACAAAAAAAATGACAAAATTTGCTCACACAGTGATATCACCAAAAAGTATATTTTTAGAGCTTAAGATTTCATAATCGTTGAATTGGTGGACTCAGCAAATATGAAATATTAGTTTTAAACAAATTTCATTGCAAAACATGCTTTTCAATATAGATTATTGTTTGAAAAATATCATTATAAAAAGAACGTATGTTTGGGATTTTTCTTAGCTATAGTCTCAATAGGTTAACATAAGTAAATATTCAATTTATTGGATAATCCTACAAAATTCATATTACAAATTATATTAACGAATACTTTGTTAGCCGTACTTCATTTGAAGCATCTAAAAGAGGTGTTTTTTCCCTAATGGGCGTTCAAATATTACGTGAGGTGTTTTAGTGTGAGGGGTACACTTTTTGCAGAAAAAATATTTTTTCACTTACACTATGAACAAATATGTCTTAATATTTTTGTAAAACTATAAAGGTAATTAATAAAAATATATTAACATTGTTTAATTCTTAAGCTAAAATTAATAAGTTAAATAATAAAGTTAATTTTTTTCTTGTTACCTGTATACAAAATTTGCTTGTAAGTACTTTTTGAAATATTTATTTGCATGCTTATTACCCCACTAGTTACAATCGAATTTCAATTTTCAATACAGTATTTAGTCTTTTAAGTTTAAGAATTTTGACAAATCGGTACCCTTTCTAATACTCATTAATCCATAAAAATATTAAAAATAAATGAACAATTATCTTCATTGTTAATTTCATATCATTCTGCTTCAAAAATTTAACTATTAAATGGGGATTAGGTTATTTTGCCTAATCCCCATTTTGCCTACCCCTAATCTGTAACTAACAGAAAACAGTATATAAGTTTCTCAATAAGTGGGTAGTTGTCTATCGGAGGAGAATTTTCTGTTTCCGTTCTTCACGGTTGCCCCATGAAAGTTGTTGTTGCTACAATTATATAAGATGTTTGTTTAATTAAAGTAAATAAGTGCAAAATAAATATAACTGTGTGGAACAATTTCATGCTGTTTGCTTGTGGCAGTAAGAGTGTTCGAGTTCACGTTGATATCACTTTCGATCTTCTACCAATACAATTAAAGTTTTTTTTAAAACTAACTCAATGCTAAATAGGATGTAATTAGTATGTTTTGTAGATTCCATTTGACGCAGTTTGTTTAGCAGTAATGAAGGCTTGAGTGGTTTGAAGGAGGATAATAAATTAGATGCAGTTTTATGTCTGACCGTATGTTTGTGATGCTATTTTAAATTTAAATAATGTGTTGGTGTGTAAATTTATATGTTTTATTTATGTAAAGTTTAATACAATATTATAGGTTTGAAAAAAAATTTAATATGTAAAGCTTTATGGGAACCAAAAGTATTTTCGACAAGTCTTTAGCTCTTGTGTAGCAAATGCTAGATAAGAGAAGGTGAGATTATTGCTAAAAATTACTATTTTTTACATTTTCTTATTCTTGCATTTAATTTTTTTCAAACATTCAGATGCGTTTCAATTGAACTTTATCATTTTTTTAGGATATTTATTACTGATATTTGCGTTGCCAGTAGTCATTAAACCCTTTGTAGATTTTTTTTAAAGCTTCATTAATGATACTATGGATACTATGCTGCAGGATAATAAGATGTGTTTAACACGTAAAAAAAACTTGTTAAACCTTCACGAAGTTTATAAATATTTCCCCGCACCTTACTTCACAAGCAGTGCAATATAAATAAGAATTATCAATTACGAAAACGGTAAATTCTGGTATTCTTCAATTTCCCAACCACCCATTCACGATTGCAATCGAACTAATCAATTTTTATAACAAAGCAACACCAAAACAACAGAGCCTTCAACTGTAATTTTATTCACTGCAAACAAGGGCCATTGTCCCACACTTTTTCAATGCCTCACCATATTGCTTCACTTTCAATAAAACTCTCGATGGCCACTTAATTGCCGTGTAGCATAGTAATAAAAAATAATAATAAGCGGAATTCTTTTTCGCCTTACGACGCCCAACCAGTATTGTCTTCAAGAAGGTAAAAGAAGGATTGGTGGGGGGAAGGAAAAGAATGATATAACCTCGGCACATGGCAATGAAAAAACTCCTATTGTTACACCCATGGAGGTCGAATGAAGTTGCTTGGCAAGAAAAATATTGAAGCCGTCTGAAAGTCGCCAAATCACTTCAAAGAGGGATGTGTACTCATTTTATGACGTGAGTGTGCCGCAAAACGCAGAATTTAAATCTTTTAAAAATCGGTTATTAAAACTGGAATAATGACCATTTGCGGAGTTGTACCATGGCCATGGTTGTATGTTGTAGTGCAATATCTTATACGTGTTTCTAAAAGTTTCCTTCGAATGAAAAAAAAAATCAGTTATGTTGTTGTTGCCCATCCCCGAAGTCCAGCGGGGCTAGAGTAGGTCTATTAAACCAAACACACTGAGAAAGTTCAGGACCAGCAATGGACTTTCAAGAAGATCTTGATGTATGAGCCTTAAGCACTCTAATATGTGGAATGATAAAGCCTGTTTAAAGAAGCCCTTGGTGTTCATGTTATATCTAAATTAATTTATTTCTTTGTTTTTTAACTTCATTGAGTGAAACTTAGTGCCAAATCATTCGCCAAGTGGTTTGTTGGGGTACATAAATGAAGCGATCATGGCTTCACTTGACAATCCGTTTTGAGCATTGTTTTCCTCCTGGCAACCACCAGCACTCCAACTAACATAACACTCCTCTCCAAACGCAAGACTATATTCAATGGGGGTTGGAGGTCATCACCGTAATAATTCCATTCACCAACACTGGGATGAAGACGTATCTTCCACGTGAATGTCCTATCGTTAAGGCGGGCTTCACACTTTTGGGTGGTTGGGCTGAGCCCTTTGAGACGCTTCATTTGACAAATGAACTCAAAGTGTTAAGGTTTGGTTTGTTTTTCTTTTACCGAGCGTGTAGCGATGGAGTGTTGGCGAGGAAATGGGTTGGTAAATGGTTTTTGTATTTTTAGGGAGGTTCTTTTTATTGCGGCTATTTTATTGAAGAAGGTCGTTGCTGTCTTAATGGTCTGAGTAAAGTGTCTCTTAGAAAATTGCACTGGAATTTTTGATAGAATGTTTATGAAACTAAAGTATTCAATGAACCCTGTGGCCAAAAGATTTAAAATGATAATTTAGGCACACTTGAAAGAGAAAACGCGCATCATATAGTGCCCATAATATTGAAATAAAATCTAGACATTACGCTAAATCTAGACATTACGCATGCTAGAGGACCATAATAACTTTAAAAACAGATTTAAAATTGATAAAAGTGTAAGATTGAAAACCACTAAAGTGTAAACAAAATTTTCTTAACAATATATTCTAGAGATCAATGGTTTAATCGCACTGAAAACTGAAACTATAATTTATATGGCTAATTTTTTCTTAGAAAATAATAATAATAAGTGCTTAGTTTAATTTTTCTGAATACTTATTTCCCCCTAGTAGTGATGGCATGGTTGCACGTTTTTTTTCTTCTTTTTGCTTGTATATTTTTTACTTTTATTTATTTTGAAGAAAAGAGGATATCATTGCCTTCCTACACTTTCATCTAAAAACTAGCATCCCTATTTTCCCCAAAAGTAATAAGTTATGTTTGGAAAAATTTTTCACAACATCATTTCGTCATATTTGAGCGTCCATTCCCGAGTGTGTTAACATAGTTTCTCCTTATTATTTGACGAAGGTTCTCAAGAGTTTATTTTAAGGAAAAAAATAGTTATGAGCAAAATATTCTTCCTAAAAAACACTTTCAACTTCTATATATTTTTTTAAAGTCTGTTAAATTTACTTGTGTTTGCAGTTTTTAAAAGAAATATTAAGTCCTTCCCAACATAGTTGGAAACAAAATAATGCATCATTAGAAATAGTACTTAAAAACTACAATTTGAACACTAAAACGCAAAAGAAATCCTTTTTAATTTTAGGGTATTATTTTTCCTTTATAGTTATGGTTCCTTGTGGTGTTTTTTTCTCAAGTATTGTCCAATATACCTATTCCACTATACATTCTCCAAAACAAATAAAAACACCTTCATCCTAAGTTTCACAGTTGCATTGATTTACCCGTTGATTATAAATACTAGGGGTCTAGAGGGGTTGCTCGCCAACCCCCGGACACCGAAATGGTTTAGTCTAGACTTTAGTATCCCTTTAAAATAATTACAAATTAATTCTTATAAAATTTTCTTCAATGTGATATATCCAACTTTTTTTTGTTGATTTTACGCAGAATGACCCATATGTACATTAAGTTATTGGATCATAGCAATTGGAGATCATAGCAATTATTTTATTCTTTTAAAGGATTTTTAAACGAATTTTAATTTTAAAAGGATACTAAAATTTTCATGCAAATGTGCTTAATATTATGCATGTTTAAAGTTAAACTTACTGATTCTATCCTAAAGTTGTTTTTTTTAACTAATAACGAATCTTATACGTAATGCTTACAGTAAATCAAGAACATCTGCTCTTTACCTTAGGCGAAAGTGTAAACAAACTCGATGGTTTTCATTGCAGAGTTAGAAATATAAGGAAATTTGGGAGCCATGTAAGAGTATTATATTTATATAGATATTTTAAATGAAAAAGTCATTTCTTATGATAAAACTCTATAAGTAAAACTCTAACTCTATATATACTCTTAAGTTCGTTGTTTTAGACCTATCTTTAATGGATGAACGAAAAAATAATTCACATTTTGTTATTTTTTTAAGGGACCCAAACAGAGGATCAAAAGTTCAAAAACAAATTAGTAATTTCCATTCCCAAAACAAACACACCAAACAATCTAAACAACAATCAAAGTTTATGTTATTGTTAAATCAAAGATTGACATGTTTTTGACTTCCACTTTTATTATCTCACGATTGTTTGCGCACCTTAAATGCTTGTATTATTCTTAAACTTTAAATTTCTAAGAAATGTAATTAAATGCAGTGAACCGAAAAAATATGACAAAAAAGTGCGGGTTTTATAATACTAGAAATAAAAATAGTTTTATTCAATAAATATCTAAAGACAATTGTAAAACCTTTAAAAATACGTGAGATATTTTCGTTTTCTAAAGTAAATAAATATGTTACGCTTCAAACGCAATCCAAATAATTTTTCGATTTATTTTCCCGTTATTATTAACAGCTAGCAAGACTTGAGACCTTTTCTTAATGATATGGTATCGGGCGTTTAGAAATTGAAAAAATGAAATATTTCACACTTCGGTAAGCAAAACAAAATTATGTAAAGTATTTGGGATTCCATTATAAATAAGTAAAAAAAATATTCTATATTGCTATTGATTTTTAAACGTTGTCTTCTTGAGACTTTTTTGGGTGTTTTTTATATTTCCTTTAATTCACTGTAAAAAAAATCTGTAAAATACAGTACATTTAACTACCCATATGAAATTCTGTTGTATTTTTGCATCTGGAGTTGTAAGCACAATTCTTCAGAACCCCTGCTGTAAAGTTCGCATCCCCGAAGCGGGAGTTAAAGGTGACACTTTCTGTTCACAGACATTAACGTTTTAGTCATGAAACCTTAACAAAATGTAAACTACAAATTTACGTTTTGAATAGCAATACGTATGTTTATAAAAGTTGATGAGGCACAAATGAATAATATGTAGAACATAGATTACAAAACATAGAACAGACATACTCAGAACATGAATGGTTGTAACACCAAACATTGCAACAACAACTTCTCAGGAATTCTGAGGTTAAGATCTCACCATAGCGAATCCATACAGAAATTAAAGTATGTCGATAGCAAGTCAGTGTATTAGGTCGACAGAATGTGCCAAACATATCCATTCTTCTCAACAATGGACACATATTACATATTTTTAATTGATATTTTTCTGACATTGTTCGTCCTAAAGATTTTCAGCGGATTATCATTACTTAGCACCGCAAAACATATCATGCGACCTTGAAGACAAAATATTTTGCATAACTTCTTGCACGAAACCAACGGCGTCGAATGGGCAACGACAGACATGGGTCTCTAAACTTTAATTAAGACATGGGTCTCTAAACTTTGTTTTCATATGCAAATCTTGTGTGGTTGTGATTTCAACCATATTTATTATGTTAAAGCATGGGAGTCAAATAGAACAGTAAGAATTATTTGCACAAGTCTGTCATAACTATATTTTTTCTCGAACTTAATAACTTCGAAACGACTTAAAAATAATTTTTAATAAAACTTTGTCTCCCTGAAAACACAAAATAAATATTTTGAAAAAAATTTGTCTAATTAACATTATAAATGTCGACCAAATAAGGATGTTCATTTGTTAAAGATATTCCGTCTAAAAGAAATATTCGAGCAATAAATAAATTGGTAAAACTATGAATTGGTATACATGAATTTACACAAGTGGACGGATTTTTTTTTATTACCTACACTAATATTAAGTTTCGATAGAGAACTGTTCAATAATGAACAGCTCACTGATAATGAACTAATCACTGTTTTGGGAAATTTTACAGAATAACCAGCAAAGGGCTGAGGACAAGATGTAATCCTTTCCAAAATAAGGGGCTAAACGATTGACTTGCCAGTGCAGAAACCACATTTGACTCTCTTCAAAAGGAAAAAAAAGCGTACTGCCTGGCTTGGACCACCTTTCTTGGCAAAGGTCCAATACTGATTTTGAACAAATCAGTACAGGGCACGAATGGAGATTTCAGCAGGAGAGAAGCCAGTTTAAGTAATATCATTATTTTCGTTGAATTTCATGACTAACGGGGAATTTGTATTTTTTTAGCTTCCACATTACGTTTATAACGTAAAAAGTGGAAGATATTATAATCGTTTAGTCGGTCCGTCTGTCTGTCTGTCTAACCATCCGCCACCCACTTTTATAGCCCAAACTACAAATGCTACAGGCAAGTGCGATACGTCAAAAAATTCAGCGAATCGAAATAAGAAGACATTGAAAACCTCAGAAAAACATGCGAATTCGAAGTACTTCCATTATTTTAAAAACTGCAAAATTTAATGCCCATTTAAAACATAGACATAAATAGAATGGACTGTTCATTGCTCTGTCAAGCAGCTTCTAAAAGCATACCAATCATGAAAATCGCCAAGAGGAGAAAGGTTGCAACATATGGCAACTTATCGCTTACTGTTTCGTTAGAACTATGCCAATTGTCGCCAGACCTGAAAATATTAAATCTAGCCTGGCAAACCACAATGGTGACTCACATCAATGTCCAAGTCACGTGGGTTTGCTGTTGTGTTCAACTAGAAATATTTGCTTCCATTCGTTTTATCTCTGTTAGATGCCTAATTTTTGTGCAGTTTTTAAAATGTAAACATAAATTAAGAAAGATCTGTGATACTTTACAGGTAAGATTGTTTAGATAGGTATATTTATAGTAATTTATTCCTAAAAGCCTATACTTTGATTAGAGTAAATTATTCTATAAGCTCTTTTTAAGGTCAAGGATTATTTTCTTGATAAAAATATTTCTTGATAAAAACATAATAGATATTATATTTTAAATTTGTAAAAATTCGAATTAGTCTTCTGCGCCTAATGCATTTATCATATCCACGATAATATAACTATAAAAAATAATGTTTAGCTTTTTTAAACAGCTGCTATATTCAAATGCATTTTTTAACCGAAAGCAATTCATGTCTTCCAATTATTTAAACTGAAATAAGTGGCCTCATGTCAAGCGGTGAATAAATGCCAATGCTGTCACGTGCTGCTGTCAATCTTCCCAGTCTACCCAATCCTTCAAAATCGCGTATTCTAATATGCGATTTAAAAGCATTACCTTTTTTTGTTAAACATGCCATTCGCAAACCTCAGAAACTATCTTAACAATAATTCAATACTTTTTTTGCCGTCTGTCTGTACGTCCGGACGGACATAAATCTACTATCTGTCGGCGAATTTCCCATTGAATTAGCATTGAAATTCAATTTTGAGTCATTTAAATCACTGTAGGTATTGAAATGCGGTTGATGTCCAACTGTCTGTCTGTCCATCTGTCTGTCTGTTCGTATGTCTGTCTGTTCGTATGTCTGTCCGTCTGTCTGTCCGTTTGTCTGTCTGTCTGTACCCCCTTCCAAAATCGGTTCTAATCATCGGATCTTAAAAATTCTTTTTTGTTAGAAAGCTATGACCTCAGATACCCAACTTTCATACTTTTTGTCCGTCTGTCTATACGTCCGACGGACATAAATCTACTTCTGTCGGCGAATTTCCATTGAATTAGCATTGAAATTCAATTTTGAGTCATTTAAATCACTGTAGTATTGAAATGCGGTGAGTCCAACTGTCTGTCTGTCCATCTGTCTGTCTGTTCGTATGTCTGTCTGTTCGTATGTCTGTCCGTCTGTCTGTCCGCCTGTCTGTCCGTTTGTCTGTCTGTCTGTACCCCCCTTCCAAAATCGGTTCTAATCATCGGATCTTAAAAATTCTTTTTTTGTTAGAAAGCTATGACCTCAGATACCCAACTTTCATACTTTTGTCCGTCTGTCTATACGTCCGGACGGACATAAATCTACTATCTGTCGGCGAATTTCCCATTGAATTAGCATTGAAATTCAATTTTGAGTCATTTAAATCACTGTAGTATTGAAATGCGGTTGATGTCCAACTGTCTGTCTGTCCATCTGTCTGTCTGTTCGTATGTCTGTCTGTTCGTATGTCTGTCCGTCTGTCTGTCCGCCTGTCTGTCCGTTTGTCTGTATCCCCCTTCCAAAATCGGTTCTAATCATCGGATCTTAAAATTCTTTTTTTGTTAGAAAGCTATGACCTCAGATACCCAACTTTCATACTTTTTGTCCGTCTGTCTGTACGTCCGAACGGACATAAATCTACTTCTGTCGGCGAATTTCCCGTTGAATTAGCATTGAAATTCAATTTTGAGTCATTTAAATCACTGTAAGGTATTGAAATGCGGTTGATGTCCATCTGTCTGTCTGTTCGTATGTCTGTCTGTCTTTCCGTCTGTCTGTCTGTCCGTCTGTCCGTATCTCTCTTCCAAAATCGGTTCTATCCCTCGGATCTTAAAAATTCTCTTTTTTTGTTAGAAAGCTATGACCTCAGATACCCAACTTTCATACTTTTTGTCCGTCTGTCTGTACGTCTGGACGGATATAAATCTACTATCTTTCGCGCGAATTTCCCATTGAATTAACATTGAAATTCAATTTTGAGTCATTTAAATCACTGTTGCCAAATCAACAATGGCATAGAAAACTTTATTTATTTAAACATATTTGAAGCAAAATAATATTTTCATGAATCAGTTTTGGACCCATGAGGGGATCGCTTTAGTTTTGCCAATTCGCAGTCCATTCTATTATATGTCTCTGATTTAAAAAGCATAGGAAGCCATTTTTATTAGCATTAAATCACCAATGCCATTCGCAACAATCGCTCGAGAAACTTTAATTCTTTTAGACAATAAATTAAAATAAATTTATTTTTGCGACATCGATCAGTTTGAAATGACGTCAAATATATTTCACTACAAGATTCTTTGTATTTTGATATGAAATGTTTTCATTGAATTTAAAAGCGAGGAATATTACATGTTTATTCTTCGAAATATAAATTAATTTTTGCAAACGATAAGTGATAATTATTGAATTTTAGAAATAAAATGAAACCAGCCAAATTTAGCATGCAAATGTTTATTATAGAATTAATGCTGTGTTTGGCGCATTTTTACCTGTTAAACACAACTATTGTGTGGAAGCGGGTTAAGTGACAGATTCTGTTACAAACCTACTTGGTTTTTTTTAGCTTAAAACTATTATATTCTCAATTTGAGTGAAACAGAAAATCAATTTTCAATCAGTGCCAACATTTAATAAATATAAACTGCCTGGACCAGATTTTGGGGGCCTCTTGAAATTAGGAAAAGTTGTCCCGAGCTTCGAGGGCCTCTGGACCAGTCAATTATTTTTACTAGAAAAATACATGTCGACTACACCATGGCTTACAAAACTTTAATGGCCACAGAAGCTTTTCGTGACGTCACTCGATCCATCCGGTTAGGATTTTCGGCTTTTCCAAAGAAAAGTACAAAAGTTATATACACATGGCTGATTATAGTTTCAGGTTTTTAACAGGTTTCGCTTCTGTCTTTCGGAATAGCCGACAACCCGAACCGAACGGATAGTGTGAAGTCACAAAGAGCTTCTAGTTAGGCCTTATTAGTTGAATCGGCCATGAAAACAAACTGGCTAAAGTTTCTCTCTCTCCCTTTGGAGTCTCCAAACTCCAACAACAAGCCACGAAATGTAACACATCATAACGTCCAATCCCATTTGTCTTTATTCTCAGCTTGTAATTACCATCAACACAAGTCTTAACCTCGACCAAGAAAGACCCGAACTCTCCGGGCATCGGCTAATCACCAAAAAGAGTTCTTTTGATTTATGCAATTGCAGCCTTCGCCTTTCAATCAAAAATAATCCTAAAAGGCATACAATCGTGTAACTTGTTGGGTGCCCACCAAGCGGCTTTGTTGTAAGTATAGTCTGTACACTGACAGGTTAATTTATGTCCGCTCGGAGAGTCATGTTGCCTTAATTCGTTTGGATTGTTTGCCTGTCTGGTGGCCGGTATTAAATTATAACTGCCAAGCAAGTCATAATAGTTTTAAAACATTGTTGGTGGTTGTAAGACAATGGGATTGAGATGTACGATGAGCAGATGTGGATGTGAGAGTACTTTATCGGTCTCATCTGGGAATTTGATGTAGATATGTTGTTAAATGTGTTTATGGTATTAAGTTAATATGGTATTTTAGTAATTTATTTATAACAAGATGTAGAAAATTATTTTTACAAATTTTGAAAACAAATAACAATTGTGTTACAACAATGTTATCTGTTAATTTTGTGGTAAAAGTTTCAAAACAGGATTTAATATTTTCCCCCAGGAAACTGGACTTGTCATATGTATTAAAATTAAATTTTTATTTCATTTTAAAGTTTTTGTTTTTTGATTGATAAACCTTATTTTTCTTGAAAGGCAATACAAATTTAAAATAATATATCTTGAGAAAAGTAAGAAATAGTTATTACAACAAAACAAAATAAAAATTCTGATATAGATATTAAATCTTCCATGAATAGAAAATAAAAACCCGAATTAATATTGAAGAAAAGTGAATGCTTGCATTTTAATTTAAAATTGCAAATTATCATATTTTTTAAATATAATGATAAAGAAAAAGCATTTTTATTTCAAATCATATTAGTAATTGGTCCGTTTAACATTTATCAATATAGATGAAAATATATAACATTATTTTATACAAGATAACCAACTCTTTCGCCCATGTTTCACAATTCTCCAAAATATTAATGGCTTATCTGTTAAAGAGTTTTAAAAAGTGAATCCCCTTTGCTAAAGAGGAACACGAATGTTATAAAGTCAGCTTTGTTTGAAATTCCCAACAATAGACCTATACAAGAAGTCTCATACATAATAAACAACCTGTCACTTATAAATGCTATGCAGGAACACAACTAACTCATAATAAGAATAGCAGAAAGTATATTGCTATTATCCTATAGTTGGTCACATGGTAAACGCCCTCCCTTGTTAACTTGTTGCCAGTAACTTAAGGTTTTCACAAGATTTATTAGTTTGAAAAGTTTCTTTTTTTAACATGGCGTTAGAGAATGCTTTTGTTTTGTCTATAGAACTCCGAACATCAAAACTTCTTTGTTTGAGCAATGATTTTAAGTCATTTACCTTGGTTATTTTTTAAGTAATTCCAATGTTTGTTAACTATCTAATCTTAGCTATCCATCTAACTTATGTAATTGCAATGAAATTCTTATTGTAATGAATCTAATTCCCATCTAGTTCTAATGTAATTTTCATCGTAATGTAGGAGAGATGGATCACATTGAATCATCGTGAATATCTTTTTAGCTAATATAAGCAGAAGGTAATAATTCTATGCAAAAGCGGATGCCATAATGCCCCATTTGTACAGGTATTATGAATACATTTGGGGAAATATTGTAGAAGAAAGTAGAAAAAATTATTTTTTCCGATGAAATGCAAATTTTAGCTTTCGTGTTTGTAAGAAAATAGCTAATAATTGCAAATAATATCCCGCTTGGAGGGAGTGCACATTAAATATCCTCAAAAGTCCCGAAGATGCTTACGATGTCGCCCCCTTAAACGTTGCGCTGGGTGCCTTCTCATATATTGGCTCGGCACTTGACTGTGTTCCTAAATTACGACGCCCGTCAACAATAGCCATCGTGTAGTTCTTGTGCTACGATAATACAAGCTAACCCTAACTCTTCGTAAATACATGGTCGACATAATCTAGCAAAATATGTGAGAAAAAAAAGATTTATTCTCTCTGAAAATTCTAAAAACAGCTTGACCGAAACCGTTTGAGAAATCGGCGAATTTTTTTTAAAAAGTTGTCTTAAGACAGTATCCATTATGGCCAATTGCTGTAGTTTTAAAAAATTGATGCTTTAGTCGTCGGTTTTAGTCGAGGCTCATTTATTTTGAAGAATCACGTTATTCCTGATTGCTTGGATCAGTGTATACCAATTTTGCATTTAAAAACATATAATCGACTTTTAAACGCCTTAAACATTTAATTTATTTATATATAGAAAGGGTAATGAGAAAAAGTTTGAAGGTTAACTACTACCTAAGGAATGTTGTTAAACCCCTTCATTGAGAAATAAAATGACCGGACAAAACAAGCTTAAATTAATCGTTACGTTCAAACAAGGTATATATTAAGACAAGTAAACTTTAAAGAAGCTTCTGAGAGGTAAGTTTTGCATAAGTAAGTTTTATCTCTTTAAGTTTTCGAAAGTGTTGAACATGAATGAGAAGGTATCTTGAATGTTAAATCTAGGTTTACAATAGTAAAAGGTAAGGAATTTTACATGAGATAAGATGAATAGAGAAACAAACATGTTAAATTTTTCCCTTGCATTTAAAATAAAGTTTTTCGATGACTTCATACATATCTGTATTCTTTTCTAAGATGTAAAGTACATATTATCAAAACACTATAAACTAAATCATTAAGCCAATTTAAAATTTGAAAAAAATTAAATTGTCTGGATATATTTTTAGACCTTTAAGTATAATAATAAAATTTGAATTCCATTAAATACATACTTTAAGAATTTATCGAGAAAAAAGATATTTGCACTTTCGTCTACCTAATTAATTATTAAACACGTTTGATTTGATGTAAAATATATAAATATAACCTTATGTAATACAATGTCTTCGTGTGTGTGACAAATGTCTTTATTAAGGTATCCGCCAACGTTCAATGTTGTATTTAAAAAAACAACATTAGTTATAAACCATTGATGTAGATTTTCTACTTATTTCTAAACAAAGTAAACGGAAAAAAGTTTAAAAATATCTCGTATGTAAAAATCTAAACGTTTTGAGTCATTTTGGTGATAAATTGAATTAAAAATGATTTTTTTAAACCTATAATTTCACTAAACGCACATACAGTTTGTAAATTTCCTTTTATATGAAATATCTTTTATATACCTTTATTAAAAAAAATCTTATTTGAATACATAAAACAGTATAAATCTTTCAATTTAACACACATCTTTTTAAAGAATGTTAGCATGAAAGTTTGCTTCCATACAACATGGGTGCTTTTTAAAGACTTTTTAAGATGAAGTTTAACAGTTATTTTCTTTCTTGTATCTTTTTGGGAAAACGAGTATTTTAACTAGGTACCGCTTATAATACCAATCTTTTTATCATTTTATTTGTCATATTCTTTTCTACTTATATATAATAAATCTCTGCGAAGGTATCAAAAGCACCCATGTTGTACGGAAGCAAACTTTCATTTTTCCTTTATTGTTTTTCCATTGTATTTAAAATTTATTGCCGTTTTATCTACTACACTCGTGACACTTACGTCCAATTAATTTCCGATTATATGATTTAAAGATTCGATTGTGTTTTTGTGCGTGGAAACAGTAGCCATTGTATGTGTTGGAGATATGAACTGGTAGTAAAACCTAACCGCAAATTGGTTATTTAGGGGTGAAAATAAACACCTGATGTATGATTAATTTTTTTATTACTACAAGGGAGTTTTTTGCTACTTATATATATATTATATTATATTATATTATATTATATTATATTATATTATATTATATTATATTATATTTATTATATATATTATATTATATTATATTATATTATATTATATTATTATATTATATTATATATATTATATTATATTAATTATATTATATTATATTATATTATATATATAAACGATGTAGAAATTTCTTTTTGCTTAAAAGTTTCATAAAATTTTGTATTTATGGAATTTAATTACATTGACTATATAATTTTTGTTTTTATTCGTATTAAGCATAAATTCTCACACTAAGTTTACTAATATACATATTTAAGAAAGATTCAATTTAAAACCTAAGAGAAAATCGCAACTTTTAAAGTGCAAGAAGTTGATCATGAACCGTGAAATAAGTGGCATTTGCATGAACTCTCGTAAAGTCTTATTAGTGTAAAATAAGACGTGAGTTATTTTTTTTATGTTTCTTATTATAACAAGTAGTACGAAATATACAGAACTTATTATTTCTTTTAATAAAAATTAAAAAAAAAAGTTTAACCCTTTTAGTCCCAGTGATGCCATTTGGCATCATCCTTTTTCTGATCATAATTAAAAATAATAATAGGGCTGACATCTATTGGATTAATAAAAAATATTTTCTAATAGAAAAAAGTTTGAAGAATCGAATGATGTGCTTTTTGATATCATAAATGGCTATAGACGATCAGAAAAAAAATTCTAAAATGATGATGCCAATTTGCTCTTGGGACTGAAAGGGTTTAAAAAAATTGAATTAATTTGTTTAAGAACAATTTCTGCTTTTATTAACTTAATTATCATTATAACTGTCAAATTATTTTTTAAATTTGAAAAATACCCATTTCGATATTTATATTTTAGTAAAAGTTAGAGTATATATTACAAAAAAAAAAAATCCAGACATCTGCCAGCCTCTTATACCCAGTTAAGCAGATGTCTGCTCTCGATTAAGCAATTTGAAAATTATTCTAAAAGTATCTTGTTATTGCAGTTTACCTAAGCATCCAATTGATACACTACATCATCATATTGCAAATGAATTAGGTTGCCTAACTAATTAAACGTGGCTTGTTTCATTTGAAACTCAGAGTTAGATAAGTGACTATTATAATTCTATTAATACCGGATAAAGTAATCTATAATAGCTCTAAAATGAATAGCTATAAAATGTTATTTTATCTAAAAAAAAATTAAATTAAAAGAAATGTGTGTATTTTGTGTAAGATTGTGTGTAATGTGTAGTTATCATTACTGAAGGCATAGTATTTAAATGTATTTAAATAAATAATTTTTTAAAAATTGGAATAACAATAATTTAATAATTAATTTAGTTATTTTGACTTAAAAATTATTTGAATAAAGATACTTTAACTGAGATAGAGATATAGATCAGTTATTTAAATAATTTAGATGATGCAAAGTTTGAGATAGTACTGGAATTAAGTAATTATTCTGTAATGAATTTTTCGAAAATTAAATCTGGTTCAATAAAATGATATTTTGAAAAATGACATTTTTTAAGGGCAAATGCGTACAATTTTCATATTATTTAACTCATCTGGAATTAACATCGAAGTTATCAGGCTCTAATGAACAGAAAGGCATTAACAATAATCGAAGTATTTTACGTTCACAGTACCAGATGTGAATTTTCAAATCCTATCTACTTTAAATCTAAACGAGAGTTGAATAAACCTCAACAAAAAATACAACTTTCAATTCACCTTTTTGCTTGATGAAATCTCACCACAACTACAAACGCTACCAAAAAACAAAAACGGTTTCACTTTTTGATGGGGCTCATACAATACAAGTCGATAGTCGATTAACCCTCTATATACCCAGTCGGTTCTGAAAGTTTACGAATCCAATAAATCAGTTGAATCATCAATTTTCAATGAACAAACCATCATTCACGTATGCAATGCCTCAACGGTTCCTCCAACATTCCGCAGACACCAGCTAAATTAGCAGAGGGTTAAGTCTTTCTCACACGCCGTTTAATGGCGTTGACAGCCGTTTGCTTTTCACAATAATTCCGATCGCTTTTGCTGATCATATCCATGGTGGTTAGAATAATACGAAGATGGTTGCCTCCAGAAAAAGTGAAGTTACCAAATTGACGTGATATGTGCTGTTACTTGCACAGTAGGAAATCGGGAATTCTATAGAATGCTTGATCACGCAGGCAAAGTATCTAAAACTATCAAATATCATACAATAGTTTTTGTATAAGTACAAATAAAGGAAATAATATCAATAAGTAATTAGTTATTTTGAATGAATACTATGTATGAACTTGTAAATTTAATTTAAAAGCGTATAATAATTTGATATTTGGTATTATATACTGTGCCTACACGATCGGGAATTTTATAGAATTTCTGATTTTATATTTTGCAATCAGTAACACGTTGAAGAAAATGCACTACACTTACTACACACTACTTTCAATGAAATTTCTATACAAGAAATCCCATTCTATCCTTTAAAAGCCGGTAATTAATTTTTTAAATTACGATTTGTTCAGTTGTAAGTTGTAAGATAAGACCTTCTTTAATAAAGGTTTTAATATTTCCCACATACGGGATGGTTAAATGTTATTAGTTAAATTTGTTTTCAACTAACCTCAATATAATTAGCAAAACGTTTGGGCGTATCATGTAAAAGATCAAAGTTTCACTTACATAGCTGGATTTTGCATTGATTTTAACCCTGCAGCATTTTCACTTAATACTTAACTTAACAGTTCTATCAATTATTTCGCCCGAAAAACATCTTCACAATTAGCAGCACTAAATTGGCAATAGGTCCTATTCAGACGGTTACCTTGGAGATTTGCTTCAGCTGAAAAGAAAATTTAATCTTCAGGAAGCCCGAAAATTGTGTCCTTTCAATTCTAACTTTCAGTTTTTGTGATTTATAGGTGTAACGTGAAATACCGTTTTCACGCGAACTTATTTTTATCTATGACTTGTTGTTTTATGCGGCTAATGGCTCCTTGTGTTTCATTCGAAACGTTCGTTTATCTTATTTCGGAACTATCCATCGGTTAACGATTGCTTGCTCCACAAAATTACGATTTTTTTTTAAGAAAGACTTCTTAGTTCCCATAACTTTTTAAACGATAATAATTTTAAGTGAAGTATAACTTTCACTGGTGTTACCTTGCGAAAACCTCAAAAAGCATTATTAAACATAATGTTAATAAAAAAGTCATAGTTTTCCTTCTACTTAAACTTAAAAAAATAATTAAAAAAAAAAATTCTTTATAAGGCATTATAAAAAATTAAAACAAAAAATCACATTGTTCTCAAGCTTAAATTATTTGTGAAAAATATGCTGTATTATAGAACAAAGTTAACCACTAAGTACTCAAAACGTTCGGTAATAACTTACAAAATAGCAAAATCGAGATGCAATAGGTCCATTAAGATTATTAATGCAATTGGCTTGTTTCAGGTGACGTAGTTCCTTTCAGCTTTCATTACTGCATTTCCTTCAATCGGTGTTCCGTTCCCACTCGACATCGATTTATCAAATGACGCTCCAGAAAGAATTTAGTTTCATTTACCATTTATGTTGCCACTGAAGACCTGAAACATGCTCATTACATAAAAACAGAGACTAAGCAATTATCTTCAGTGCAATATTTTTAAAACACGACAGGTGTCATTGTATCCTACTTAAGTGAATGGGGTTGTTTCACGGAGGATCTGGCAATAGCTATGCGGTTTTGTTTGCATGCCTATTTTGATGTCTTCCAACAGTATTGCCACCAGTTTTAGGAGAAAAAATACGAAAAAATACCATTTAATTCTAAAATTACAAAAACATTCCATAAAAATCCTAGCAAAGCGTTTCACGTTTTTTTAAAGTCACTAAAAAAAATTCCAAAACGCAGCTAGTATTTTTACGATATTTTTTTGTAATTTTAGAATAATTCTAAAATAAATTCTAAAATTACAAAAAATATCGTAAAAATACTAGCTGCATTTTGGAATCTTTTTAGTGACTTAAAAACGTGAAACGCTTTGCTAGGATTTTTATGGAATGTTTTTGTAATTTTAGAATTAAATGGTATTTTTTCGTATTTTTTCTCCTAAAACTGGTGGCAATACTGTTGGAAGACGTCAAAATAGACATGCAAACAAAACCGCATAGCTATTGCCAGATCCTCCGTGAAACCACCCCATCATAGGTAGCAAACTGTAAAGCTTTTAGGCATGTAGGATCTTAAGTGCTCAGTCTGTCTTTATTAAAAGTCTTTAGGTGAATCAAATTCGCTGAATAACATTCAACTTGAAACAAATCATGCTCACATAAACTTATAAATTCATTAAATACTTTAGTCTGTACCAGACACCATTTTAACCTTTTTTTAGATATAGTTAGTTGTAATCCTTTTCTCTAGGTTAGATTAACAAATGCACATTCAACTTTTATCCAAAGAATTCAATCAAATGTATCGAGGCGAAACCCTAATTAATAGTAGTTCTGAAAGTTTTGTTGAAAGTGATTGATTAAAGTCAACAAATTAAGTACCATCGAAGCGGGTATCTTTGGCCATGGAGGGTAACTTTGGTCCACGCGTCCGAAAAAGATTTGTTTCTCAATTTAATAAATAAATGACGTTTGTATTCTTACGAGCATTTAATGCAAAAATCTATTTCGTCCAACTTTTGTCTGGAACACCTAAATATTAAAAATAGCTAAATAAAACCCTCTATACTATTCTTTTATTTATGGAGATGAATTTTTTTTTAATCAAACTTGAATACTTTTTATGCTATATTTAATTATTGGTCACTTGGGAAACTTTTGCCGATGAATGCGGATAACTTTGGTCCAAGATGTAAGGATTTCTTTATGGAACTTTGCACTTTCAAAAATGTATGTAAAAAAGTATTCGGTTTAATTATTTTTGAAGAAGTCTTATTTTTATAATTACCCATTTTTGAGATGATTTTTTTTTAAAATTATACCATTTTAAATATTAAAAAGATAAAGATAAAATGCAGGAAACGTACAACATTCAAAATCGCTAATGTCGAAATGTAAACATTTTCAAATTCCTAAATACGAATATATTATTTTTTTCTCCTTCTGTAATAAAATCTTTTGCTTTTATAAATATATTTGTTATTAAATATTGCTTCCAAAAATAAGTTATTTTCCCTTATTAAAATTGAAGTTTACTTTTCTTTTAAGCGACAAACAATTCATGGTATTTATGGTGTAATGTCATTCTACGATGCACTGAAATGTAAATGTTAAGTTATATTCCGTTTTTAATAAATATGTACCTTATAACTTTGTTATTTTTCTGTTTAAACATTTTAATATTACAATTTAATTCGGTAACACAGCCTTTAAAGATGTTGAAAAGTCTGTTTCTTATGTATTTCATGCTTGGACCAAAGTTACCCTCTCGGATACCCCCCCCCAACACACACACAAACCGTGTCCTTATTTTTTAAACTAACACCAATTTTTTTTATTTATAAAATTTAACAAAAATGCTTGTAAATTATTCCTAAAAGAACAGTACTTAGAATGCATAATGATTTTTAAGTGTTTAAATCATTTTTGTAGTTTAGTTTTTCTTCTTTTGTAAAAAAAAAAATGATATGAAAAAAAAAACTATGGACCAAAGTTACCCGCACTAACGGTAATTAAAAACCGAAAAATAAATAAATTGGAATTGCAATAGCATTAAAAAACTAAATACAAATAGCATATCACTCCTATCTGATAAGAGGAAAATGAAATATCTAAATGGAATTGCAATAGCCCTTTAAATTTTAGCCCTTTAAATAAATTTCTAAATTATTTGCATTACTTAAGAAATTTACAATGTTCTACTTTACTCAATAAGATGTTATAATGACACATAAAAAAATAATTGAAATTGCAGGCATGACCTGGATATATTAAAAATATTTCGTTAGATATTTAGATATTCCGCCCGCCAATCTCAAAATGACGCCAAGGGCTGAACGGCAGTTATGTATATATACTCTGCACATTTCGCTATGTAAAAAGCGAAATCGATTTTATTTTCTATCAGGCAAACTAAACTTCGTAGAACAATTTAAAAAATACCGTCGAGCGGTTTTGTGAATTACTTTAATAAAAATGTGTTTGTTATTCTAGAATAAAAAAATTATTGAAATTTACGAAAATGAAATCTTTCGAGCGGTTTTAGTCAAATTTTGACCTAATTTTTGATCAGACCTACAGCCATTACTAGACCATGAATCTGCAAGCGGTTTTTGCTAAACGATTAAGAATGCCTCAATGCATATTATGACATAGGTTTGAAGTTTGAAAAATAATTCTTTCTATTTTTAATTAATTAAAATCTATATTACCTTTGGCGGTATGGTTGCGCGATAAACAAGCCATCCTAGCGGCCACGTACATCCGAAAACACGCCAAGGTTTGCTATATTTTTGTCGAAGAGCGTCAGAGCTTAAAAGCTTGCTGTTTGAGGTTGGTGTCCATCTTAATCCCCCTTAAAAATATTCAATCACGCGAATGAATTTAATTTAACAGATAATCAAAATGGAACCGAAAAAAACCTTTAACAAATACGAGTATATGATCTCAATACATTTACATAAAGATATAGAGGGTGATTAATATGGATACCAACCTTAAACAGCGCAATTTTGTTTATGGCAGCGGAACTTAAATTATACTATTTATAATGACCAAGAAGTTTTAAACAAGATATTGGCATTCTTGTATATCACAGCTTTTTTAGTGATCACTTTCATAATGACTTGTTTTTTGTTATATAAGAAATACATTAGGTTTTTTTTTAGTTTGGCGCTTGTTTACTTTCTCAAAGTTTTTTTTGTTAAGTAAATTTATTTTCTCAAGCCGGAAGTTTTATGGTAAAAAAATCCTCGGTTTTGAGAGATAATAATGTAGTTATTTGTCCACTGCAAATTTGAATTATTTCTTATAAAGCCTTCTCAAATTATAAACGAAAATAATTCCTTATCGGTCAAATCAAAAAAGCTCTACCAAATAACTTTTATGGGGCTTTGGTGGACGGTAAATTATTTTTTGATACACGTATGGGCAAGATGCACTTATATTTATAAGATGTATTGATTACTGTGATTGACATTTTTCAAAGCAATAAATATCGACAATTGTAATGTCTGATAATGATAAAACATCAAAAACATACCAATCAAAATGCAATTAAAACTACATTTTCAGAGGAAAAACTATTTATTTTAACATTACTGGTCGTTATTTTTTGTTTTTGTATGATTTACTCGCATCCTATTGGTGATTAGTAATAACACTTGTTCGTGTGCACGTATCTGTTGTCTTTTTTTTATCGAATTGTATTCAGGAAGAACAATCAAAATTCAATTTCATTCAATTCGATAAACATCTATGTGAATGAGAGTCTTAAAACTTGGCAGCAAATTTTTTTAGATCGAGTTTTAAATTTCCGGAAAATAAAAATAAGTAAACTCGAACATCATTTTTTAGAAAATAGCAATTGCTTTTTATGGTGAATTAATAATTACTTTTGATTTAGTTTTTCTAAAGGAAAGGTAATAATAAAATATGAGCCTGAAAGGGAAGATGCATTTTTAAAAACGCGAACTTCAAATCATAATTAAAATATTTGTCATTAAAATTAGCACCATTAAAATTCTAACATAATTTTATCAAATATTAAAGAATGTATTATTGCATGTTGTTGCTGCGTGCATTTACAGTTTAATTGAAATTTTCAAATTTTAAAAGGAATTAATTGTCCTTTTAGAATAAGATAAAATAAGCCAAATCTTCTTGACCCTAAGCAGCCTATTATTAGACATTTTTTCTTTCTAAAAATAATATTTAATGCACTATTGCCATTTAAATTAGCATGATTATAATTCTTATAGAATAATTATAAAAAAACATATTTTATTTTATTGGATATTTAAATATCTCATAAGTGTACCAATTAGTTTGAGTGAGAAAATAATTTGGATAAAAATCTGCAATGTAAATATAGTATGCAAGCAAGTCCGTTTACGCTTGATTAATTATTTTTTAACCAGGAAAACAGGTTCATTTTTTTTTTGTAAAATTATAACTATAGATGGCTCTAAAAATAATTTGACAAGTTAATATCCAATAATAAAAAGGAAAGCTTCTTGACATTTTAGTAAAAACATTTCTGATGCAAAAAAAAGCATTGCAACCTTCGATCGCAAAGAAAAAGTATGGTCACAGTTAATGCATCGACTGCAAACTTTTTTTGTTGAATAAAAGTACAATTCCCTTGGTCAAGTTCAATGGATGTCATTCGGGTTCGGAACGGCGAACAAACGAAACCAAAGTACTGTTAGGAATACCATTAGGATAATTTTCGTGTAATTTTGGATGACGGAAGCGTTGTGTGGGCCACCTCGGAACAAGGAAGGTCAAGGAAAAAAATAAGTTGTTTCCGTTACTTTGGAGAAAAATGGCCAAGGTCGTATGATAAGGTCTTTCAGGTAGAGAAATGAACTTCGATTCTCATTGTTGTCTATTTGAGAGTGGTCACTAATTGCAGAATGAACGAAAATTCACACCAAATTGACTACAGTTTTACAATGGAATACTTTTACTGCTTTTATATTGTTATTAACTTTTTAAAATGATGTAATAATTTCAGGACTTTTTTGCTAATTGATTTTTGCCCAATATCGTATCAGAATATATACTTAAAAATTTTCAAAATAATATTTTAAAAAGCAAAAAGATCGCTCGTTAAGGTCTTCAGGTAGACAAATGAACTTCGATTATCATTGTTGTCTTTTTGGGAAAAGGTCGCTAATATCATTATTATAATTAGAAGTAGCAGTATGGTGTACGATTACTTATATTACTACTATTGTTCTTCTTATTATTTTTATTTGTTTAAAATACAGAAATTATTTCTGAAATTATTCAACGCATTGATTTTTTACCGAATATCTTATTAGTAACGTGTTTCAAGTAACAATTGTTTTTCACAAATAAAAATAAAATATGAATCAAGTTTAAGAAAAATGGCAACTTTCACGAAAAAAACTTTTCTAGAGATCAGCCATTTTGCTTGAAAAGTAGTAAAATAATGATCTTATTTGGAGACGAGTTTAAAATTTGATCGCCCAATGACAATTGGCTTGTTTCAGGTGAGGTAATTCCATCCTGCATCTCCCTCGATCGGTGATCGCAATTAGTGTATTTAACGTTATCACATCTTTTTTAAACAGTTTTGTACTATTAAAATTCTAATAACTGTAACTGAAATCAATTGTATTGTTTCAAGCGAATCTTTCAACTTTCATTCCTGCATCACCAATTGAGGCTCGAGAACGAGTGTATCTTTATTCAGCATTTCTGTTGTCATTAAAGACCTGCGCATGCCCATTGTAATAAAAGTTGATGAATCGTCAAACTAGCCACAAACATTGCCAAAGTTAGAGAAAAAGCCAAATTATTAGTCTCCCGGAATGTGGTATTAGTCAAATTTTCTTAACATTGACGGCCATCAAGTAAATATTATCGAACATTGATTTCCATGAATAAGGTATTTTTACGCTGTTAGTTAGAAAATAAACGACTATCGCGCATTCAGTCACCCTCAAAATGTCGGAGAACCGTGATTAAATTACATTTCAGAAACTGTCCACACACACACAAACATGGTCACACTTGACCAGGCAGAAGAGTATGCAGAAAAGGCCAGGTCGTGCTTTATGGTCGATCTTCGGAGTTCGACGGCAATAAATTTAAGAATTGTTTTCAAGATGTCTTCCCACGAAACTCGTCCAGGCGACACTAGGAAGAACACGAAGCATGAAATCCATAATTCGAATTTGTAATTAAGTGTGAAATGAGAGGATGTTTATAATGCACTCAATGTATGAGGGAGCTTTCTGTTTCGATTTAGATATTACTTTTTCGAAATATGATGAAAGAAATAGTTGTCACCTATTTCATACGCACAACCCTCCGATCGTTAGATCCGTTTTTTTTCGTATTTTGTGCACCAGTCTTTCTTACAATACTATTAAATTTTAAAATTTTATAATTTATTAATTTTTATTCATAATGCACTTTTTTCACGTAGAAATGTTTTTTAGATCATCTCCTTCAAAATAAACCAAATTATAATTTTAAAAAAATATTTTTTTTGAAATAAATTATATTTAAAATTCATGACGTGAAAACAACCATACATATTTGCCAATTTCCTCGCCGTTCGGAAGGTACAATGGCAGATGTAGAATTTACTCGGAAAAAAGAAAAACATTATCCAAGAAAATAGAGCTAATCATGCTCATGATAAATTTTGACTTTATCTAGTAGAATAATGATTTTCATCCCTATGTTACGTAAATTTTGCAAAGTTTTGTCTTACGTTCAATTAGCGACAATTGGCGATACGGGAGATACGACCTTGAAAAAAAATCACTTGTCTAGCAATACAATAGTAATAATTTCTTTATACATTCTTTATGACTCCGACCGCGCATTCAAATGTTGCACCAATGCTTTTATTGTACCCTGTAGAAATATTAAAAAAAATCGTGGTCACGTCATTGTGAATGCACAGGTCTTACCTACGTAGAATCGAAGTGTAAATGTAATATTTTCCCGGTTTTTACGGTAAATCCCCAACAGTATACAATAAGAAAATGGACGAACGTATAAAAAATAAATTCATATTCACAAGGCGTGACGAAATTATAGCATGACAAATCAACGGATGTAAGAACTTTCATCCAAATCAGAATATTACAATAATTATTATATAATATATTTTGACACAACAGAGTGTATGATAAATACTGTTTTGAAGTTAATGTGATCAAAGTATTTTAGTAATTAGTTTTAAAGAATTATGCTAAATGCTAATAAATTTGCAATTAAAAACAACATAACTGTTTCAAATATAATCTAATCAATGCTGAAATAACAAACTATCAATTTGATTAATGCAAAGCGGAGTCCCAAATTTTCCTGCTGAAATTTACAGCATACTTCATTGAAACTAAGACAAATTTTCAAAAAAAAAGGCTGAGATAGGTAGAAACTAAGAAAGTAGCAACAAGATGTGGTGACAGAACTGAATATTTGAAGAATTTTAATTTTATTAACGTTGCACTTTATATTATATATTTGTTTAAAGTTAATTTAGATCCTCCTCTTCAAATAGAGACTGGATTAAGAAGAATTTTTTGACCATGTGAATTCATGTGATTTTTTTAATTTAACTTTTAAAAATTTGTATATTTCAGAAAAGAATGAACATCTGATGACAGTAATTGTAAATAGAATTGGAATTTAGTTTAATTGTTTTTAATGGTAGACTTCTAAACTATATAATTATCATTTTAAAAATTGTGTGTTGTTTTTTCAATCTGCCAAGTTTTTTTTTGTATTCAAATCACCAACGCGTGTAAACACTCAAACTCAAACAGGCCTTCTTACTTTCCAATTTATGGTAAATTAAGCTATAAGCCGTATAATTGCCTTTTGTATTGGTAAAACTTTTTACGTGGACCCGCAATACACGTCGGTAAACAAATGCACTTTAATCTACCTTCTCAGTAAAGTGTACACTCAGAAAAAAACTTGTGTTGACTTTGAATACAAAAAATGTTTTTTTACCAGTTGTTACAAGTTGTGTTGAAACAATACAAGAATCGATTGCGATTAAATAATAATCCATAGTTAGCACAAAAATTGTGTTGAAGCGCAGCACGCATGTATTCTTCTGAAATGTACTTCAGCATCTTCTATTTAATGTTTCGGATAAATAGCTATATTAAACCTTAAAAAATGTATATTACCGGTACTTAAAATGAATATTATAATTTTTTTATTCATATTTAAGGAACAATATAGTTTAAAGTGTTTGTCATTCGAGCATGGGTATAATAATCGTCTCCTCGCGATCGTTGGTTGTATTGGAATAACACGAGTTTGTGTTTGTTATTCAAGTTCATAAAACAGAGAGACATGGAGGGCTTAGGTTTTACCTTAAATAGCCAGACCAGAGGAAATGATCAGAAATTGAATAAATCATGCTTTAGAAGGGAGGTAAGAAAACATTATTTTTACAATAGAGTTGTCAATGAGTGGAATGCTTTACCAGATTATGTTGTGTATTCGAAGAAAGTAAAAGATTTTAAGAAGAATCTTGATAGTCATTGGAAACTGGTAAAGTATTAGATTTATTTTGGACCAACCTTGCTGGGCCTCTGGCCTGTTGTTGGTCGACAATTTTTGTATTTGTATTTGTATGTTATCAACACAATTCCTATCCGAAATGGAGTTTTGTTGTTTAGGTTTTCACTGTATGAGATTTTAATTTTAATGACTATCAATTAAAAATGTTTTTCAGAATTATTTCTATAACAACAGGTTTTAAAACAAGACTCACTAATAATAAAATGTTAAAAAATTAATGACATTTAAAAATTGATATTTTGTATCTCTATGTGCAGTTAAAAAAATTATGGAAATCGGAAAATAGTCTGTATACCTCAGCTGAATAAAAAAAACAAGTTACTCAATACTCATACAATTTACTGAGATACCACAGCTAAACAAAATCGGCAGAAAATCTACCGAAAACATTTTTTAAAGATATTTTTAAGATTTCTGAAAAAAAATTTAAGACAGAACACTGCACTTTTCTTTAAATTTATCTGTAGAAGATTCTATTTTATGTCTCTTTTTTAAAGTTTGCGTGAAGAGGATGATTCCACTTTCCCACCATATTTCAATATATCTTTATATATGAGGCATTGAAAGAGTAAACCCAGGCAAGTACCTCGTACCCTCTCTCACCGGTCGACCTGGCAGAGGCACCTGATCGAGACGAGTTTGATTTGGCCGCTCACCCATACCGCCGTATAAGGACCGCCCACAATTCGCACTCCAAATGTGGGACGCCCCGCATTTAAAAACTATTTGCGTTTTATTATTGCTAACTAAAATACCTGACATTACACGAGTTAAGTAAACACGCATTGAACTAGGGGTGTGTAGAAATACAAAACTTTCTATTACCAGTAGTACACCTTATAAATGTACCTTAAGGTAATTTCAATAAGTTTAAAGCCTAAAATTTTAAATGGTAGCCACCGTTTCAGCATACGCTGTTTTCTTGAAAACGTTATTATTATGTCGTCTGACAGGTACTGGAAACTCGTGTACCAAATTTTCTAGTCTACATCTTTTTTTTTTTTTGTTTCTTAGCAATACCTTAACCAAATTCTATGGAAGTTACCAATTGCGTATGGGCATTTTTCTCGAAAACTTTATTTTGCGTATGTAAGATGCTGGGAATACTCTTGTACCGAATTTGAAGTCTGTAACACTTTTCATTTTTCAGCAATACCTTTAAAAATAAAAAAAATACTATGGTATCTACCATTTCCACATAAGCGATTTTCTCGAAAACGTTATTATAATGACCTTTGAGAGGTACTAGGAACTCGTGTACCAAATTTGAAGTCTTTATAGCTCTTTTAGTTTGACCTGTAGGGTGGTTTCAGACAGACAGGTGGACAAACAGACGTAATTGACGACAAGATTGAAAGAAAAAATATAATTGAAGAGATAGAGCGTCGCACAAACAACACGAAACCTATAAGATACTATGTTAAAATGAAACTCTTAAAATAAGTACTAGGATATTCTCATTTTATTGTGAGAACAATATTCTCAAGAACAAATGGTATGAAATATCAAATGAGAACAATGTTTTCAAAAATTCCAACATTATTCTCAAATTTGAGAACCCAGTGTTAACAGTGTAGGATTTGAGCTGTGCTATGCATGATTTTTAAAAAAATAATTTCTTGCTTTGATCGCCATATTAATAAAAAAAATGATCCCCCACAAGCCCCTAAACGCAATCCGTTATCCTTTTTTTAGCCTCTTTTGAAATTTCCACCGGTATAATGCATAACTTTATATAATATAACTAACTTATGTAACAGTTTATTTTAAACACTTAACGGTACGGTATTATTCGATTGTTAGTAGTTTTAAAGAAAAACAACTGGAAAAAGTTTCATTCTGTTACATAATGTCACATAAAAATTTATTAGAGAACTTTGCTGGAACTATCTACCCTTGCCTTTTCTAATCTCAAAGTTAATTTTTTATATAAGATTTACTTTAGTTAAACTTTTATTCAAATGAGAAAAACAACATAATCACATGTTATTTGCAATTGCAATTAAAGTTTACATTTATTAAAAATCAACAATTATTAAAGTTTTTTTATATAAGATTAACTTTAGTTAAACGTTTATTCAAAAGAGAGAAAATTTTTTGCAATTAAAATTAACAATGACTAAAAGTCAACAGAATTCTATGACAGATAGTAGTTCACATTGAATAGAAAAACAAAAATTGTAAGTCATCAATTATATCTTTAAACTTATAAATATATTACAAACTCAATTATATCATCATAACTTTTATCTTCAAATTTATTAAATTTTTGCAGAATTTCGAAAATTTATTGTTGTTGTCCTTAATAATCGAAAAAAAATATCAGTATTAATTGTCTAAGAATAAACAATGATTTTAATTACTTCTATGTAAGTAATCTATATACATAAAAGGCAACTTCCGTTTGTTTGTTTGCTTGTTTGTTTGTTTGTTTGTTTGTATAAGACACGAGATCTAAAGAACCACGCAACAGATTGTCACGAAATTTGGCACAAAAATTCATCTCATCTCCGGAACAAACATAGGCTAAGAATTTTTCAAATCAGACCATTCCTTCTATCGTTTCGAACGTTTTTCTGAAAAAACTACACCACTTTGGCTCAAATCCGATCATTTTTTTACTTTCCTGATGCCATCGGCTGAAAAAATTAAATAAAACTTTTAACAAAAGTAATTAAAATTGAAAATGTTTATTTTATTCTGTTGCCATTAACTTCAGATACTAAATTCATTATTTGAAAAATAATTGACATGTTTCAAGTGACGTAATTCCGGCAGTCTCCATTCCCGGATTTTATTGTGGGTTTATTTGATGATTTTTTCATTGATTTTTCTGTTGACTGCATGTATGCATATTTAAGCAATAAATTTATCGTTAAGCTATTACTGAACTATGATGGTTAATAAAGGCCGTCGCACTAGAGCTGCATATTAGGGTTTTATGTCTTTATTATTTCGCCAAATACGTTGCCAAACTCGCCAAATTATTAACTAAAACTCGCCGAATGGTCATTTTTTTTATAAATAATTTATAAGCTGGTTGGTTGTTCGAAGGTCATTGTGTTAGAGCTGTATAATGGGTGTGTTTGTAGCTATATCTATTTTCTCGCCAATTTTTTCCCCAAAACGTGCCAAATGAGCTAAAAGGTTTTATCTATATACATAAAAGGCAACGTTTGTTGTTTGTTTGTTTGTTTGTTTGTTTGTTTGTTTGTTTGTTTGTTTGTTTGTTGTTTGTTTGTTGTTTGTTTGTTTGTTTGTTGTTTGTTTGTTTTTGTTTGTTTGTTTGTTGTTTGTTTGTTTGTTGTTTTGTTGTTGTTTGTTTTTGTTTGTTGTTGTTTGTTTGTTTGTTTGTTTGTTTGTTTGTTGTTTGTTTGTTTGTTTGTTTGTTTGTTTGTTTGTTTGTTTGTTTGTTTGTTTGTTTGTTTGTTTGTTTGTTTGTTTGTTTGTTTGTTTTTTGTTTGTTTGTTGTTTGTTTGTTTGTTGTTGTTTGTTTGTTTGTTTGTTTGTTTGTTTGTTTGTTTGTTTTTGTTTGTTTGTTTGTTTGTTTGTTTGTTTGTTTGTTTGTTTGTTTGTTTGTTTGTTTGTTTGTTTTGTTTGTTTGTTTGTTTGTTTGTTTGTTTGTTTGTTTGTTTGTTTGTTTGTTTGTTTGTTTGTTGTTTGTTGTTTGTTTGTTTGTTTGTTTGTTTTGTTTGTTTGTTGTTTGTTTGTTTGTTTGTTGTTTGTTTGTTTGTTGTTTGTTGTTGTTTGTTTTGTTGTTGTTTGTTTTTTTGTTTGGTTTGTTTGTTGTTTGTTTTTGTTTGTTGTTTGTTTGTTAACGAGATCTAAAGAACCACGCAACAGATCGTCACGAAATTTGGCACAAAAATTCATCTCATCTCCGGAACAAACATAGGCTAAGAATTTTTCGAATCAGACCATTCCTTCTATCGTTTTCGAACGTTTTTATGTTTCCTATTCAATGCATTGAAGACCTTGGAGGTTTATTGCTCCTTATTCTTTTTAATTTGAGCTTCTTTCAAAGGTATTTTTGAAATTAATATTATTTATTACTATATCCAAGTTGGGTAATTAAATGGAAAATTACTGGGTAATCTTCATATCTTACGTAACTAAAATGAAAGAAAAAAAAATAGTTAAATTGACTGTTAAATTATTTTTCCACCTCTACCCGTGCAACGTCGGGTATAACAGCTAGTTAAGTATAAATCAAAAAACCGTAGAAACATCAAAGATCGATGAAACGTGACATCAGAACGAATAAAAACAAATCTTAAAGTTAAATTTGTTTTTATATAAGATTTACTTTATTTAAACGTTCAAAAGAGAAAAGAAAATTATGATCGAAAGTTAGTTGCGATTACAATTAAAATTAACAGTGATGAATCAACTAAATTCTATGACAGATAATAGTTCACATGGAATAGAAAATTAAAAATTGTAAGCTAACAATCTCAACTTTTATCTTTAAATTTATTAAATTTCTGCAGAATTTCGAAAAATTAATGTTTATGTCATTAATAATCAGAAAAAATATTAGCATTAATTGTTTAAGAATAAACAATGATTTTAATTACTTCTATATTCTTATAAATCAGAAAACAATAGAAATATCAAAGATCGATGAAACGTGACATCAGAACGAATTAAAACAAATCTATTATTGTTTACACTTCCATGTTGAACCCCATAGATGATGCCGTTTAATGAATTCCAAGCAACATTTATGATGTAATGATTTGAATTAAGTATGATTATTATGAAATAATTGTTTCCTGCCTTACAAGTGCACCGGAGAAGAAAGAGCTGTTTATTAAATAACTGTACATGATTATGAGTTAGAGTACATAGATTGTTTTGATTTGATTTTATGAACAAAGAAACATTGGATAAAATATTGCTAACAGTGGCGGATTAATACAATTTTGTCGGAGGGGGCGGTCAGCAAAACCAGAAGGGGGGGGGGGGATTTTCTTAAAACTGTTCATTTTTAGACGCCCTCATAAATTAGCTTTGGCGCCTCATCAATTTATATTATTAATTATTCTAGCAGTATCTATTTACCCGTAATTACATTAATAACTAGTTGTGGATGAATTTAAATACTAAATAAATTTAATTACTAGTTAAAAATTATTAATTACTAATTAGACTAATAACCTTACATTTATTTAATTTAGAACTAAATTTCAAATGTAAGCATTCTTTTTTTTAAATATACATAAGCTTACAAATTATTGACATTCTCACACTTCCTAGAACAAATTGAATTTTTGTCAACTAAAGATTGATAGAACACTTTCGCCGCCGATGATTTTTGTTCTCAATGGAATGGGTATATTAAAATATGCAATCTTTAGTAAACTGTTTAATTTGATCAATTCGCTTATGTTAGAAAGAGCTTTTTCATGACTTACTTTATTCTTCAATATATTGTCTTCTGGCTCCTGATCACAACTTATTTTCGTTTCTCACTCATGTCGTTACTGTCAAAATCACGCAAAGCAGTTGAATTAAAATTGCGAGCAGTCTCTTTTACAAGTGACGCTTTTTGACAAAAAACTGCACGTGATGTGTACCTGGCCGAACACATTTTAGCACACACCAAGTTTTCTATGATCATTCTTATTTTTTAATGCATTCGTTGTTCTTATAATGCATTCTTCGTTCTTAAAATGTATTTATCGTTTTTGAATGTGTTCAAAGGGATTCGTTGTTCTTGGAATACATTCTTCCAACAAGTTTTGAAACAAATAAATTTCATTTGTCTGCGTTTAGTTAAATTATTATTTTTGCAGGGGGAAAAGGGGGACAGGGGCCCTCGGATAATCCACCCGCGGATTATTGGGAGTTTACTGTATATCTTTAAAATATACTACATCCAAAACTTATTCAAGAAAAAACGCGTTAACAAAATAAATTCATTTTAAATAATAGCTCAGATAACTAAGCTCGTTTTTATTATTCAATTATGTATTTTACATAGACAAAAAGCAGTATTACAAAAGTATTAGTAGTTTTAAGTCATAAAAATAGTATTAAGATCATACATGGATAAGGGCCGTGTGGTAACTCCACAATCAACATATGTAATCTCTGTACAGTACATGATAGACATTTTTTAAAAAGTTATAATGAAATTGAACAATAATATAATATTCAATAATTAAGTTTTGAAGTTTAAATGACTTATTTTATGTATTACTAATTAGGGTGTTTTTTACTAATAATGAAATTTAACAATTTCATATGTGCAGAATTTTCATTCGTCAATTTCAAAATGCCCGTTGTATAAAAAAAATATGTATTGTGTTCAAAATGTATACACGAATATGGTTTTGGAGATTCTGAAAACAAATTTAAGTTTTCCACTTTAAAAAATGCGTAGTTAAAACAAATCTGACGAAAAAAATACCATAACCAAATTATTATGTGGAATTTTTTTCTTAGAATTATACAAGCTCACATTTTTCGAAGTATCTAACCTCATATTCAAATTTAGGACCTTCGAAAACATACATATAGACTTCTCAGAAAAAAATAAATTTTTACTAGAAGTTTTAATCGCATATTCGGATTTGCTATTTTTTGCACACAAAAAGAATGAAGGGTCACGCGGATATATCCTTACATCAAATTTCCGCTCTTATATCATCTTTTGCCATTTTCCTTCCCATAATAAAAGATTTATAAGACTTAACAATCTTTGTTTTAACCCTCTTTTGAACATAAGAAAGGAATAATTGGACATGGTCATGCATGGTCTAAACCATTTTCCCGTTCTTTAAAAAGTATCAATATGTTCTTTAACCCAGTTTAAGCGTCTGAAGTATATTATATTATTATGACTTTTTAAAATCACCTTTATTTCGAAGAGTTGGACAAATTATTAAGTGAAAAGGATTTCCATCAAGGGGTCAAGAATAAAATACATTGACGATAGGGTTTTCGTTGGGACCATTTGATATATTTCAGAATTGTTGTAATGTTATAAAAAAAATTATGGTATCGTTACACAATTTTGTTGGCAGTGCTTAATCCAATTTTATCGCACGAATAACGCCACCCCCCCCCCCCCCCCCCCCCCAATCCGAAGTACTGAAATCGAGGGAAAACTTTTTCCAAGAACATTCAAAACATCCATCAACGCCCGCCGAGTAGAAGTAAATACTTCCCAATTCCCCGTGTCTGTTTAAATTCTCCCTTTCGGAGGACCGAATTCCAGCAGACGATGAGGAAGAAAAGGGCACATTTCCCACTGACATTGGTTGGAATTTTTATTAAGGGGGAGGGGGGAGAGGGGGTCTTAATTTTTTGATGGGGGGGGGGGCGTCTTTTAATAACGTGACAATTTTTTAACCACTCTCCTCCCCTGGTGATATTTCGTGATATGTAGTTCGATATATTACGCATTAAAAAATCTCGGGAACCGGGGGGGAAGGGGTCGGTCGACCCCCCCCCCCCTCTAATCCGCCCTTGATTGCAAACCGGTAAGATAAATGTTGATTAGGCAAATTATTTTGTAACAACGATACAAATTACAGGAATCTTTTTTATACTTTGAATGTATATCTCTATGATTTATTTCCCTACAGTTACTTTTGATAAATGAATTATATGATTTTGATAAAATCATTTTGTCAAACAAAAATGATAAACTATGTTAGAAAACTCTTAAGTGTGTGTCTATTAATAATTGACTACAAAAACTAACTACTAACTGCTTTTTTATTAAGAACTTGATAGTTAATGGGTGGCAAAATCAATAAACAAAAAATTTATTTATAGCAGCGAAGCCTCAATGTAAGTTTTTCAGTTTCTTGTGATTATCAAACAGCTACCAATAGGTAAGTTTAGTCGAATTTGTATTTAAATTCTTCTATTTTTTTTTATTTAATTTCAACAATAAAACTACCAGAAAAACAGATTTTGAAATAAAATCGAAGAAGTTACTCAAATTTAGCACAACTGAGTGTAATTATAGATTACTACGTTTATAACGAAAAAAAGTGGAAGGAATTATAATCGTTCAGTCCGTCTGTCTGTCTGTCCGTCTGTTTGTCTGTCCGTCACCCACTTTCATAGACCGAACTACAAATGCTACGGACGTGTGATACGTCAAAAGTGTATACGTATAAGTGTGATACGTCAAAAAATTCAGCGTATCGAAATTAAAATACATTGAAAATTTCAGAAAAGAATTCGAATTCGAAGTACTTCAATTATTTAAAAAAAACTGCAAAATTGAATACTCATTTAAAAAGCATAGGAAGCCATTTTTATTAGAATTCAATCACCATTGCCTTTCGCAACAATCGCTCCAGAAACTTTAATTCTTTTAGACAATAAATTAAAATAAATTTATTTTTGCGACATCGATCAGTTTGAAATGACATCAAATATATTTCACTACGAGATTCTTTGTACGTTGATATGAAATGTTTTAATTCTATTTAAAAGCGAGGAATATTACATATTTATTCTTTAAAAAAATTAATTTTTTCAAACGGTAAAGTAATAATTATTGAATTTTCGAAATAAAATAAATGAAACTAGCCAAATTCAGCATGTAAATGTTTAATATAGAATATTAATGCTGTGTTTGCCGCCTTTTTACCTGTTAAACACAACTGTTGTGTGGAAGCGGGTTAAGTGACAGATTCTGTTATAAACCTACTTGTTTTTCATTACAGAAACTTCATAATACACTCATTTGTTTAGAAGTTAAACAACAGTCTTCAACAAAAACAATTATTAGATTAAAGAATCGTTTCATTTAAAATTTAGTGTCTGCATTCCCTTGGTTAAGCCATCCGTCTCAGTGTCGAATGAATACATCAACGAAACCAAATTCATAAAAAAAAACTTAGTAAGATAAGTGTAAACTGAGTGATATCATTCGAGTGAGACGCGTCTTCCTGGATTTAACAAAGAAAATTTTTCTTATCGCAAAAAAAGAGATTGCATTTGAAAAGAAACTAATCGACGGATAATTAATTCTTCCAGAACAATACTCCGTATCGACATTTCAAAACTAACGCGAAAAAATAATTTCTTGGAAAGTCTTTCTTTAAATAAAAAAAAGCCAACACATATGCACCCTTTTCTTTAAAAAGAGCATCATCATCAGGCATAAAGATTCATGCGTGCGAGATAAATTTCTATTTTTTTACGGTCAGAAATTTCCCTCCTCAATTTTTCAACCCATTCCACTCTTGATGTTCTTTTTTGTGAGATTTGTTGGGTTTTTTATTATTAATTCATCTACCTTCGAAAGCAGGTCAGCCTTTGCAAGGACGCGCATGTTCCTCCGGAACTTCCTCGGTTTGCTACATTTCAATACAGATTCGTGGGAGGGACCCTCGGCAACAAAAGAGTTAGCGAGTCGAACTCGAATTTGAAAAATAACTTTTTTTTATTATCCTTACACGACTGTCCGTCAATTCTAGCGAAATAAAGTGGTGAAATCGGTGAAGATGCACTGGAGCGTGCTAAAGGGCCACCAGGCCACCGGAGTTGAGGTGTCACTCATCAGACTGCGGCAAATGGATTATTGCGAAGGAGTCTAATCTGAACTATCGGGTTTAGCTATAGGGCACTAGGAACAATCAGCTTTTGTGGCATGATATAACGTTGATCCCGGTAGTTTACTTCTGACACTCTGTTAAACGTTGGTGTAACTTGGTGTTGAGTTACACCATAAAGCTAGTGTGAACTATTTTAATGGAAATAGTAACTTACAATTATCTTTTGAATGAGAAAAGGATAAATTAGAATACAAAGGCGCCATAACAACGTTAACTACTTAAACATATCAATTATTTATCAAGGATTCTTATATACTACACTATATCAAGTATTCTTATATACACTACAAAAATTTGGTATAAAGTAAAACACAGGGGGGCAGCATATGAGTTCTCAAGAAGTAAACGTCCCACCAAATTTATGATGAACACTACAAAATCAGTGAAAGCTTGACGCTTCCTCCTAAAATAGTCTTTGTTTTGAGCCCCGGTATGTTGTTGATATGTAAGATGGCACCAAACACCCATATTTTATATAGGGGTTGGTTAAATTCCTTAAACGCTGAGGACTTACGACGATAGGCAACTTGTATGGGAAATACATTGGTATTACAAGGTATTTAAATACACTAGCTTGCGTAGATTTTAAGTGGTTATATTTTTTCCGTTAGTATTCTTTCAGAAAGTTCATAATGTCTCAACTGCAAAAGCACCTTTGAGTACCAGTCTGCAACGTACCGATTTACTCGGAGTGTTAACTGTTTTAAAAAACATTTCAAAATAATACTGATAAAATTTATAAAACTTTGAAGTTTTGTAACCGCCTATACATTAAGTATAATTTATTTGATAAAAAGTGAAAGAAAAGGGTAAGAGTAAAATGAATAACTCCCGTTCTTCGCGTTTTATTACTGCTAATTAAAATACCTGGCATTGCACGGGTAAAGTAAACACAGCGAAAACTTGAGGTGTGTAACACTACATGATCATTAAATAAATTAGTTCGCACATTTAAAGGTAATTATATACCTTGTAAGGTATAATTTCAATAATTTTAAAACCTAAAATGTAATATGGAAACTATCGCTTCCGTATGTGCGATTTCCTCAAAAAACTTATTATGATGACGTTTGACAGGTACTGGGAACTCGTGTACCAAATTTGCAGTCTGTATCGTTTTTGTTTTTAAGCAAAACCTTTGAAACGAAAAATGTTCTATGGCAACTATCAATTGCGCATGTGCAAATCTCTCGAAAACCTTATTTTGACGTCTGACCAGGTACTATAGGAACACGTGTGCCAAATTTGAAATCTGTGTCGCTTTTAGTTTTTCAGCAATACTTTTATAAATAAAAAAAATATAAAACTTTAAAGTTTTGTAACCGCCTATACATTAAGTGCAATTTATTTGGTAAATATTGAAAGAAGGGGAAAGAGTACAATGGATAACTCCCGCTCTTAACCTTTTCACGTGTTTCACCTTTGCAACATTATTTGCGAGCTTCTCCAAAATACATTTTTTGGTATTCTTAATGAATCAATTGACATTTAATGCGCATAGTACATCTTCAATGGAAAGAATCGATATCTGCATTTATTTAACATTTTTTAATATTTAAAATGTATTATTTTTTCAAGAAAGATGATACGATTCTCCATTGAAACTCAGTAAAAAAGGGTTGAGATAAGGTAATAGCCATCACAAAATTATTGCACGTTAATAAAGCTCACTATACAATCACACTCGAATTCTGCGGTCATATGTCCTGTGCTCTAGATTATTGAAAAAGTTCACACAAACAATATTGTAACATATCTTTTATAAGAGTCCTAAATAGAGTGAGTACCTTATTCAAAAATAAAAAATATTAATTTTTATCATCCCAACTGACCATCTTTACGCTCGACCTACCGATTTTAAAAGAATTACTTCTATATCTTAAATGAGCCAAGAAAACACCGTGTTCGAGCAATTAAAGTTCATTTTTACATTGTTTGTTTCCCTATTACTTGCAAAGTTATATTTCAAATTTTTATTTTAACGCGAATCTTGATCACGTTCTTCCCCAGCAAAAATATGCTATAAATATAATAAAGCACAAACAAATAAATAATGTGTAAGACGAGAGTTGGTCAATAGTGGTGGAACTCATTTCCGTTATTGAAGTTTTTCAATGGCGTGTGGTCATAGTTTGTATAACCGCGAAGTTGTTCGTAGAACGGTAATTTCCGCCCGTCACGGTCTGCGGATGTAACGGGGTTTTCTTTCATTTGTTTGGAGGATGAAGATTGCCGGGAGCTAATTTAGTATTGTGTGGCAGAAGCAACCAGATATTTTTTTAATAATGTTGAACCTTATGTATAACATCTAATCTAAATGACGATAATGAGTGTGTGCCTTACTGGAAAACCGAACAAAGAACTTGATCCACTGTAAAAATCACCACATTTGCCGCAGAATCCCAACACATTCTGCTGTATTTGATTGATGGTGCTGTAAACAAAACACAATTCTACAGCAGTATGCCGTAGTTTCTCAGCTTGCACATGAAGTGACCTGCCTTAACCTTGGTCAGTGTTCTTTTTCTACCGATCGGGATTGCATACTGAATCGTAGCTGAGGTACATGTGCTTTAAAACTACAGCACAGCTTGTAGGTGTTAGGATACAACACATGTGCTGTAAACTTGACTGAAAATTGTTAACAGTATTGGACACGAAGTGACTTCATACTAGTGTTACAGACGAACGGAATACAGAATCAACGGGTCCCGTTATATTTTTAACAGCGTAAAGTGTCGACGCCGACGTCTGCACCTCAACGGGCACCCAATGCTTTTAAATTAAACACGATCCTAAGGAAGTACAAATTTGGTACACTTCTGATGTCAACTACGGCTTACTTAACTTAAAAAGCCAGATATACGTGACGTCGCGCAAACCATCCTATCGGAGTGTCTGCTGTTTCAAAGAAAAAGAAGGTACTTGCTCTCTCACGGCCGGCTCTATATTTCGGTTTCCAAACAGGTTTCGAGAGTAGGTTTCTTCTTTTTTGGAACAGCTGATACTGCGAACAGGAGGGCTAGCGTGATGTTAAGAAGAGTTTCTCTGGACTTTTATAAGTTGAGTAGGCCGTATGTCAACTCATTTAAAAAGTTGAAATTTAAAATTAAATGTTTTAATTTTGTAATTAAATGTGCATGTTACCAAATTAGACTAGCTCAAATTATATTGGAACCCATACATATTGAACCAAATTGTGTAATGAGTGTGTGTAAAATAATGTGACACGTTTTTTTTTTAATTGGGGTTTTTCGAACAAGAAGAAAAACTGCCTTTTCCAAAATAAATATTAAAAAAGAGACTTTATATCAACCTTATCAGTTATACTTAAATTATACACTAGTTATTAATATTGTATTGAAGACTGAAATAGTACCTGAAAATTTATAAAAAAAATGTTTTATAGCTAAAACACTGTAATTGCAACTACAGTAGTTACGTAAAGTTAAAGTTCACTGTTTATGTGTATCCCATTTTAAGGACGAAATATTTCAATAAATTTCATATGGTCGTACAATATATAGAAGCACCATTGTCAACTTTTGCTTATAAATTTATTTTAGGTCCGTCACAAGGTCTAAGGAAGTAATAAGATATTTTTATTTCTTTGAAAAATGATGATAATTAATTAAGTATTGTGTAACAACAAATAAAACGAAATAATATTTATAGAAAACTGTTGAACCACTTCAATCTAACTATTCTGTAACGCAACATTTTCTGAATTATTATATATTCGTACGTTTATCAATCAGATTAATAAACATACATACAGATTAAATCTGTAACCCCATGAATTTAATGCGCAAATAAAGGAATTGATATCAAAAATAATTTATATTTATACTCAATTATATCATTTGTAAACAAAAGAGATGCATGTGATCCGCCAGAACATAAAAAAGCTTATTGAACCAGTTATTTGCAAATTATGAAAATTTTGAATGGTGCAACACGTTAATACTATGAAACTAAGATTCCTTTAGAACCATTCCTTTCAGAAGTATTATTATATGTAATAGGATTGGGAAATCAAAATCGTTCAGTAGTGGGATAAGGAGTATTAGTCCGGTTTGGGGGAAATGTTTCGACAAATAATAGAGCTTATTTTAGCCCGAAGAAAACTTTCTAAATATAAATGCATCGTGAAACTACATAAAGAAAACAATGTTGATTCGGGACGCAAGTGGGAATGTTTTTAGATGATGTAACGCTCTTATTTCATTTTTCTGTGCCCTGCTATTTCATTAGTTGTTGCGGATTCACTCTAAAAAAATAACCGTCACAGATGAAAAGGAACTTTTCTTTCCAAGCAAGCTTTCTCTAACAAATGATTTGGAAAACCAACAGCCCAGCAAGAAGTTGGCATTTTAAAAATTTGATAAGTAAAATTTGCTTAGAAAACTCCTTTTCGAATACCAAAACAAAAGTAATTCCAAACAAAAAAGAAAAACAAGACTGCTGCAACTGTTGCCATTCACGACGTGTAACAACCCCATTGTTTAATTATGTAAAAAAATTCATGTTTCGCAACATAACGGAAGTCGTTCTTCATCAGAATATTGCACAAATATTACTGAAAATGGCTTATGGGCATTCTCTATATTTTAAAGATTTCTACCACTGACAGTTCAAAATCAAAATACCGTTAACAATAGATCTCGTGTAGCTCTTGAGTGACGTTAATTTAAACCAAACCAAACTAACTTCAACCCGTAGATGAACGATATGCCCTGTCAAGTCTCCTAAAATATAATCGTCCCATCTGATCTTGAGACGAACAGTAGAAGAAGAGGACATATTTCGCACTGGGATTTCCTCACCCTTATCGAATTCGCGTGATAGTTGAATAATAATTATTTCCATTTGTGCACCAGTTCACCTGACAATGAGAGCCAAAAGCATCACACAACAGAGTAAATGCACCTAACTACGCCTAAAAAAAAAAGACGACTTTTGTGAGAAAGTTCACGGATTTCTCTCTAATCCAAATAACGATCTAAGATTTTTCGTAGATGCTAAATTTCTCGTGTCTGATGAGGAAATGTTTAAAAAAAATGAGTTTCGAAGCAGACGGGAAAAGGACAAAAAAAAGTTGATTGATTGCGGTTTGGTCGATATCTTTTGTAATTTGAGTATCCGTTTTCGTTGACTTTTTTTTAAAAATCCAGATTAGGTTTATCATTGAGTGTGAGAGATTTTAGATAAAAATTATGGTAGATGTCTTTAAAATGATAGCGAGGTTTTTGAAGTTTTTCGTTGAAACGTTTATATCAGTTGTTTATTTGAGTTGCGTGATAATAAGTTCGATATGAATATCTGACTGAATAGTAAAGGATATAATAAAAAAAAATAAAAGGTGAATATCTGAATAATAAAAGTTAAAGGTAAAAATACATTCGTGCTTGTATTTCAAAAATTTATAGATTAAAACAACAATAGGGGGAAATAATTAAATATTATTATCGTTTGAAATGCCCAATTAAACTACCCCACTTACGACAATTTCGTGAATACCATTAACACCTTCATTTTCGAATAAAACGTTAACTTTAAGGTTTTTTTTTTAATTTGCTTTTCGTGTAACTTAATTTTTCTACATAAATGCTCAGGACTATGGCCTTCATTTATCTTATATTTTGTATTTTTAGATAAACTTGAACAGAAAGTTCGTTTGGCAAACTTTCTTTTTTACCAACTCTGCAAAAGACCTAATTCACGAAAAACTACTCTCTCTAGAAGACAAAAAAACCACTTTTAATCAAAGTCAAATAGAATCCTGCAATTGGTTTTTACTGGATTATTATCATTTCAGTAAAAAAATAAATAAAAATATTATACAATGCAGAATTAAAAAAAATTAACTATGTGGTTTTGTTCTATTTTGAGAAACAATAAATGATTACGTTCTCTCTCAAAATCGTAGAACACAAATGCCAATCGATTTTATTGAATTAATTTGTGATACAACAAAGATGTGACACAAATATTTTACCACAACAATTAAGTAAAACGTTTCCATTTAAAAACAAATCTAGAAGTCTTATTGGTTGAGTATCCAGTTTTCTTAACAGATGTCTAGTGTAAGAGTTTCTGATAGGTAGGAATCCATTTCTATCATTATGTTTTTGATACTTGCTTTTCCAATTTTCAAACGTATCATTGTACACTGTTAAAAATTTGGTGCTAGGTTTCACCGTGATATTGGTTGGTTTCACCATGATATTGGTTCCTAGTAGCTGCAACGGCTGAATGGTGAAATGTTTCACCTTTTTTTCGGTGTTTGGTTGAACCATTTTTCTGGATTTTGAAACGAAAACCTGAGAAATGGTTCAACCGAATACCAAAATTATGGTGGAACGTTTTACCATTCAGCCGTTGCAGCTACTAGGAACCAATATCATGGTGAAACCAAGCACAAAATTTACAGTGTAACCCTAATTTGAGCGGGTTCATTTGAGCAGTATATTGTATGAACGCCTCGTATATCCTGTAATGGTTCAAAGTTTACTGTGTAAAAGATTGACACAGACTACCTCCCACATATTGCTGGCAAAGTCATTGGTGTGTGGAAATAAGTTTATTACCGATATTCCGATGTACCATCAAACTTGGCCTCTAAAACTATGCATATCCGGTTAACGGAGGCGGAATGGGGGAATTTACAGTTGACTTAACCTACAGTAACTAAATCTATAAAATTTTACAGCTGGGCTTATACTTGAAGTTTAACCACAGATAAATACTAATTTTACGATTTTAAAGAATTTTTACGATCCCCATTACCTTTTGTTTAGAAAGAATAAATACTTCTTTCCTGCTTTGAGGGACTTAAATACAACGTGCATTGCGAGAATGTAGCATTTCTTTTTCACACAAAGGCGGTAATTTTGTAAAAGTTATTTTTGAGGTCAAGACCTTTAACCATTAGCTCCACTAAATCCATGTACGTTAGAACACTGCTTTGGCGACCATACTTTTTTCCAACAAAGAACAATCCCAAATTCTACTAAAGTAGTTTTATGGGTTGTCAGTGTCCATTTACGATGTATTCTTCTTCGTCAAAAGCTACATCTTCCGGCTCTTACGGTGATATGTTTTCTTCTGAAAGCTTAAAAAAAGTCCAGAAATTTTAAAATTAAGATAAGCTTGTTGGGAATTCGCATGCCATAAGTATGGAACAAGAAACTTTATCTTCGATAGCGTGATCAACAAGGCTGACCGCCACTGCTGTTCGCGTGAAAAGGTCTTGGAGGTTTCCGCTAATCCCGAGAAGATTACGAGTCTAAATAGCGGGTCTTGGGTTTTATAACGCTGTTTTAAGCCGACAAGCCTGTTGATGGTCTTAACCCACCATTTCTGGGCTTAAGAATCAACGCGCGCTTCAGTGAAAGATTTCGGCTCATTGGAAGAAGCATACGGAAATCTTCAATCGGATTGTGATCGATAACGTTTCAAATCTTTCTTAATACTGATTATTGTCTTTTTCTGTTGTTTTTCCTTCAGAAGCTGATCTACGATCAATTCACTAGATAAAAATTAAATTTCAAATTATACAAAAAATCAAAAAAATACTTAGAGTATAATTTTTAAGTAGGAAAAGCAGTTATGGTTTCTCACTCGGGACTGTTTATGCGAATAGTCAAAAACTTATTTACAACAAATTTAATTATTTTAGATGATTAGCATGCGTATCGTGTTGATTCTTGAGAGTATACAAAAATACTGACGTACCAACAAAATAGAGTTTAGAAACTTTGGCTTACGACACATAGTCACATAATGATGAGATTATATTAAAACACCATTATAGAAATAAAATCTGATTATATCCCCCACAACATTGAATAACAAAGGCCACAAATTAAAAAAAAAATGGAACAAAATTAAAAAAAAAATTGCCTGATAGATTTGGTGAAAATAGGAGTTGATTTGAATTATCGTCGCACTATAGCTCCACGAGGGCAATTGGCGACGAGTGTCGTAATTTAGAACCATAGTCAAGTGACTATAGCCGACACCTGAGTAGGTACGCAACGAATCCTTTTTAGGGCAAAATCGTACGCTGCGTCGGGACATTGGGAGCAAATTCAACGTGCATTCTCTCGAACGCCAGGTATTATTCGTCGGGTTTCTTGGCTGCACAGTCCGATTTATAGGTCGGTAGTTATTTATGCAATGCCCAGTGCCCAGGCCTAAACCTGGGACCCTTCGCGTGCAAATCAAGTGCCTTACTAACTGGGCTCCTCAGTCCCTGGTTAAAATGAGAAATTTTTCTAAAAGTTAACGGGGAATGAGCTCGCTGGACCGCGGATCTCCAAACCGAAATACCTCAGTGTTAATTCAATGGAGAAAAAATATTTTCTAAGCCACATTTCTCCGGCTGTATTGAATATATTTACAAACGGTTTTTTAGCCTACTTTTCTTTTTTTAATTCGAAAGAATTAAAAAAATGAAAAAGTAGGTATTGACATGCGGTCGATGTCCGTCTGTCCGTCTGTCCGTCCGTACCCCCCTTCCAAAATCGGTTCTAATCATCGGATCTTAAAAATTCTCTTTTTGTTAGAAAGCTATAACCTCAGATACCCAACTTTCATACTTTTTGTCCGTCTGTCTGTACGTCCGGACGGACATAAATCTACTATCTGTCGGCGAATTTCCCATTGAATTAGCATTGAAATTCAATTTTGAGTCATTTAAATCACTGTAGGTATTGAAATGCGGTTGATGTCCAACTGTCTGTCTGTCCATCTGTCTGTCTGTTCGTATGTCTGTCTGTTCGTATGTCTGTCCGTCTGTCTGTCCGTCTGTCTGTCCGCCTGTCTGTCCGTTTGTCTGTCTGTCTGTACCCCCCTTCCAAAATCGGTTCTAATCATCGGATCTTAAAAATTCTTTTTTTGTTAGAAAGCTATGACCTCAGATACCCAACTTTCATACTTTTTGTCCGTCTGTCTATACGTCCGGACGGACATAAATCTACTATCTGTCGGCGAATTTCCCATTGAATTAGCATTGAAATTCAATTTTGAGTCATTTAAATCACTGTAGGTATTGAAATGCGGTTGATGTCCAACTGTCTGTCTGTCCATCTGTCTGTCTGTTCGTATGTCTGTCTGTTCGTATGTCTGTCCGTCTGTCTGTCCGCCTGTCTGTCCGTTTGTCTGTCTGTACCCCCCTTCCAAAATCGGTTCTAATCATCGGATCTTAAAAATTCTTTTTTTGTTAGAAAGCTATAACCTCAGATACCTAACTTTCATACTTTTTGTCCGTCTGTCTGTACGTCCGGACGGACATAAATCTACTATCTGTCGGCGAATTTCCCGTTGAATTAGCATTGAAATTCAATTTTGAGTCATTTAAATCACTGTAGGTATTGAAATGCGGTTGATGTCCATCTGTCTGTCTGTTCGTATGTCTGTCTGTCTTTCCGTCTGTCTGTCTTTCCGTCTGTCTGTCTGTCCGTCTGTCCGTATCCCTCTTCCAAAATCGGTTCTATCCCTCGGATCTTAAAAATTCTTTTTTTGTTAGAAAGCTATGACCTCAGATACCCAACTTTCATACTTTTTGTCCGTCTGTCTGTACGTCTGGACGGATATAAATCTACTATCTTTCGGCGAATTTCCCATTGAATTAACATTGAAATTCAATTTTGAGTCATTTAAATCACTGTTGCCAAATCAACAATGGCATGAGAAACTTTATTTATTTAAACATATTTGAAGCAAAATAATATTTTCATGAATCAGTTTGGAAAGACGTCATAAAGTGTAGCACAATTCGATTCTTTGATTATTCATTAATTATCTACCAAGAAAGCGGCAAGGCATACTTTTGCATGCAATTATGCTTAGTTTTAATTTACATTTCTTATTTTTTAATGCAGTTCGGAGTAGTTTCATTACTTTTGTTATTAATAAATATTTAATTATTCTTCGAACTACAAATAAATCACGAGCAGATGATAAATAATATTTAATTAATTTGCGAAAGAATATTAAGGAAAATAGTTGATTTTGGCTTTTAGAAGTTTAAATTATAGCTGGGTGCTGTGTTTCGATTTTTTTTTCTAATGTGTATAAATCTAGTGTAGAAACGGCTGTTGATGATATTTACTTTTGGAACATAGTTTTTTTTCCCGATTAGAACTTCAGTAAGTATTTAAGTAACAGGAAAGTAGGCTATTTTAGTTCTTTATGAACTTCTTGTTTATGTGATAAATGTAGCTGACTTACAGGTTCCACCCATGTCAAGAAGTAAGTTCGAATATTTTTTAAATTTTCAATAAATAATTTAACACAAATATTCGAAGCCATTTCAAAAGTTGGGATTATAGAGACCTGTAAGTTATATACAGTTAGCATTTAAAAAAAATACCGTTTGTAAATATATTCAATACAGCCGGAGAAATGTGGCTTAGAAAATATTTTTTCCCATTGGATTAGCACTGACTCACTTTGGTTTGGAGACCAACTCTCTTTCAACTAACGAATGCCTAAAAGCATAAAAAAATTTCTTCCTCATCCTTCCATTTAGAGGGGGCGAGAAGTGGGTGCCATACCGAACGTCCATTCGAAGATCGAAGGGCCCGATACGCGCCAGCTTTTGACGATCGGGGTTCATCGAACCTGAAGCCCAGCGAGAAGAAGAAACGCGTGTACCGGTCACGGCAGGATGACCACCAAGGCTGAACAGTGGATGTTGTCCGAAGGGATTGCTGTGTTTGCTCTTCTTCTTCCTGTCTAGTGAATCGCGGACAATATGGTGTGGGGGAGAGAGACAGCGCCATCAGTGGGAAAATTGCGAAATGATTATTCAATTAATTGTTGTTTTCGCCAAAGGTCAGGTTTGGTCTATAAGTTCATATTGCCACGGGTGACTTTAATTGAATTTTTCCGTGTGTTTATTTGACTAAACGCATTGAGGGTGGGGGAGAGACAGCTCCGTTGGTAAAATACTGTGGAATTATTGTACAATTACTGTAATTTTCGTCCCTGACTACGGTGAGGTTGGGTTCGGCAAAAAGCCTATATTTTCTCGGGGAATTTAATTTAATTTTGTTTATTTGACTAACACAATTAAGGAACGATGGAATTAAAAGTGTACCAACCCTATGTTGTGTGAACTCACTCTCCTTATAGTCTTATGTCTTATATTTCTAACAAAAATAGAATTTTTACTATCGGGTGGTTAGAAGAGAAATTATAAAAGACCGCCTTATAAAGGACGGATGGACAGACTTACGGAAAAGCTATAGACAGACGGACAAAAAGTAAAAAAGATAGGTCTTTGATGTCATACTTTTTAACATTTTTTTTAAATAGAACTATTTGAAGAGAAATCATAACAAACCCTCTGATAAAGGACATACCTAGGCGGAAGGAACAGTACAGACAAACAGACAAAAAGTATTAAAGATAGGTTTCTTATGTCATAATAAGAAAATAATTTTTAAAATCAAACGGAGAGAACTAAATTTTAAAAGAGAGTACTGACGGACAGACAAGACATCTCCACAATGGTAATACATACCTTATTTTTAAAAAAATTCTTTTTAATGAAAAAAGGAAACTAGGCTAAAACTACAATTGAGTGGAAAAGGAAGTAAGTGAATAAGAATTTATTTTAAAATTAAACCATAATTCCCAAACAAACGTATAGAATCCGTTATTATTCTTTGTTTAAATTTAATTCTAAAACTATTTAGCATTAGAATCTCTTTAAACAATATATCATGTTTAAATTATATTCACATATTTCTTCGCTTCAAGCTTTAGTGGCTATCGTTCTCCCTAATAAACAACAACGAACTTCAATTACCGTAACAATGAAATTTTCTAAAAAAAATCTCCGAAAATTTCAATATTTTTTAAATAATCATTTAAATTTCTTTCATTTTAAATATATGGTGGCGTGAACATTACAACAAGTTACCAACTTCAGCTTGGGTTTGATTTTGAACTAGATATGTGAACTTGCTTGATTACAGAATGGAGGTTATTTTCCTTATAATCAACTTACCTAGTTTTAAAAAATTTAAATGCCACCGGTGAACTCTTTATAATAGTTATCTAGTTTTCTAATGCCGTGATGAGATGCTAACCTCATGGAATTGTCCTTTGCAATTACCCATATTTTCCCAAATGTGTAGTACTCACCAACGATACACATTTATTAAAATAATTTGTTGCACCATGCTGACCAACAAAACAATTAATAGCAGAAAACTATCCTATACTTAACTAAAAGCATGTTTAAAATCAATCATCGCATAAATAAGTAACTGCAGAAATGATCCGTGAAATCATTTCCTCCATCTTTCATGGTCGCGTAATCACATTAAAACGTAAAAGTTCATCCCTTGTGCGCGCCAAAAAGCAGTTACTCGCAAGACCTGCAAATCGGTTAACCGTCAAAAAATGGCCGACGGATGTCACCTCTTCCTATCAAAATAAGCCATCCCTTTGGTGGTACAGAGCCCGAAGCGTGAGAGAGTAAAGTCAGTCACAAGAACAAATATTTGTTCCGTTCGAACGAAATTCCTTCCCGACGTTCGAAATTGGACATATTGACGGGATAAGTGGTGACTTAATAAGGGCTTTTGGAATACTCGAAAATAGTGCAGGGATTTCCATAATAATAAGGTTAGGTGTTTTGTAGGTTTTTCAGGCATGGAAAATTCGAGCATCTGTTTGACCTATAGCTGGGTCCGTACTTTCGTGGCTTTAAGCTAAAAATAATTTTGAGATTTAGAAGTACAAATCTGTGGCACAAAGCCAGATAAATGATGTTTAGAAGCTTTTGTATGTTATAATAAACATATAAGGGTAAGCAAATGAATATCAAAATTGGCTCTTAACCCCTTCCTTCTCGCTCCCGGGAAAATGACGGGGTAAGGTTTAGCTCTTTATTTCTTTATCCCGTGATATTTCCGAGCAGCTGGAGTGTTCAGTATTTACGCGCCAATAAGATAAAAAACTTTTTTTGCACGAAAAACCATTTATCCTGCGTATTTCATGCTTTAAAATTTATAACACATTATAAAACAATTGCTAATCTTTATATATTTAGACATTTTTTTTAATGTTTAAAATACACATTTTAAAAAAAATTGCTCGCTGGAAAACCAACATTAACTCATAATAACCCTGAATGTTGGTTTTTCCTAGAATTATTTGAATAAAATAAAATTCCAAACTAAACGCAAATGAAAAGTTAAAAATGAATATAGAAGTATTGTTCATACCTAAACTTTTTTTTATAATTTTCAGGGCAAAAAATAGAAACTTTTATGACCGTTTTCTTGAAAATGTTCCTATCATTAAAGGGTTAATATGTTTTTATGCATTTGCTAACAGTGTGTTATATTACAATAGTCGTGTCTCACAGTGCGGAAAAAATGGTTTTGGACAAAAATCCGTATCTCATCAAATATTATCCAGTTAAGCGCTTACTATTTTTAGGTTATGTTTCAGACATTATGTAGAATATATTTATTGAAAATAAATGTCATATTCAACTTATTTTTGAATTTATGAACAAAAACTAAAAAAAAATAAGTTTATACATTTTTTAATAAAAGTGATGAAGAATTGTTGAGAGCATGGGATAGAAAGATACTGAGAAGAGTTTTTGGAGCAGTATGTGATAATGGAGAATGAAGAATTAGAACAAATCGGGGAATATATGAAATATACAAAGAATCAGATATTGTCACAGTGATTAGAAAAAGGAGAGCCCAGTGGCTAGAACATGTTGAAAGGATGGAGTCTAACAGAACAACCCGAAGACTCATGAAAGAAAACCCTAGCGGATCAAGACCTAGAAGAAGACCAAAAATCAGATGGATGGACCGAGTTGAAGAAGATCTTAAGACTTGGGAAATTACCAACTGGAAGCAAAAGTCGTCTAACAGGGGGGAATGGAGAAAAACCTTAAAAGGAGGTCAGGGGCTGTAGCGCCAATGATGATGATGAATTTTTTTATTAAATAATTAGTTATTTTACACAAATTTATATGAATCTATAATTATTTTATAGGATAAGTTTCAGACACTATCTAGAAGATATTTAGTGAAAATTAAGGTCCTATTCAAATTATTTTTGAATTTATGATCTAAAACTCAAAAAAATTAAGTTTGTGCGTTTTTAATAAAAATTAGTTATTTTCCAGAAATTTATTAGAATAACTTATTATTTTATCGGTCACGCTTTTCAGACATTATACAAAATATATTTAGTGAAAATAAATGTTCTATTCGAATTATTTTTGAATTTATGATCAAAAAATAAAAATAAAAAATTAAATTTGCGCGGTTTTTAATTTGCAAATGGCAACCGAGTGAAGAGGTTATCCAAATAATAAACAGCATGCGAACACTTTCTTTCTTATGCTCAGCTTCATTCGAAATGAATCTATTCGGTTTTTTTTAGGTGTTGTGCATCTGGATAAACCATATTTTTTCAAAGTAAATTCTTAGTAGTGATTGGTTTATTTTAAAGTTCCATGAATCGATTACGTGCTATAGGCATGTTACTTAAGTTATTTGCTCTTTTAAAATTTTGTTATTTGGTTGAAAGTTATAAAAAATTATCGCATATGTTTCATTTCAACACTTCCCTTCTTTTTACAACTCGTCTAGATACCGAAATGTGTTTAAAATAACCATTAATAGGTCGCATTATTGAAATTAAGACATAAGTATTGCGTGTTTGAAGGATGCATTGTAAAACATGCTGAAATCTAGTTATGCGATTTACGGCTCCGCATTATTTAAAAATTCAATAAAAATAGGGTAGCAGCTATTAGCAGGTAATATGTATATTTTGAATTAAAATATCTCAAAGATATTATATAATAATGGTGGCTACGTAGGGGTCGGTGGAGGATTTTTTGTAAGTCACTTTAAAGATGAAAAATGGTAACGGGTTTTGAAACTTCATTTTCAAGTGTATAAATTGCATAAATATAAAAAATTTATATTCACCGAAAAATTCATATATTAATGTATATTTTTCAACCAATAAATATATTCAAAGATTCTTAAAAATGCTAACTATATTAATTTCTTAACGCTATTTTTCTTACAGCTGCATAAAATCTTACTTTAAGAGGTTCTAAAGTCTTTATTATAGTTACCTTTGGACTTAAAAATACCGTTTTACGAAACAATAACTACCCTACAGATATGCCTTGATTCTCAGTCATGAAGATATATCGCTCCTTCGTCCCAGTGGTTTGTGTAATTCCTTGGGGGTAGCGGAGTGACATGTCTTGATACTCGCCGCCCCATCCCCGTCATAAAGAGATATCGCTACTTCGTCCCGGCGGTCTGTGTCCATCTTTAAGGGAAGCGGAGAGATATGTCTTGATGCTCAGTCATGAAGAGATATAGCTGATTCATCCCGGTGGTCTGTGTCCTTCCTTGGGGGAAGCGGAGTGATATTTCTTGATGCTCAGTCATGAAGAGATATCACTCCTTCGTCCCGGCGGTCTGTGTCATTCCTTGGGGGAAGCGGAGTGATATTTTTTGATGCTCAGACATGAAGAGATATCGCTCCTTCGTCCCGGCGGCGGTCTGTGTCCTTCCTTGTAGGTAGCGGAGTGACATGTCTTGATGCTCACCGCCCTCCCATCCCCGTCATAAATAGATATCGCTCCTTCGTCCTGGCGGTCTGTGTCCTTCCTTGGTGGAAGCGGAGTGATATTTCTTGATGCTCAGTCATGAAGAGATATCACTCCTTCGTCCCGGCGGTCTGTGTCCTTCCTTGGGGGAAGCGGAGTGATATGTCTTGATGCTCGGACATGAAGAGATATCGCTCCTTCGTCCCGGCGGTCTGTGTCCTTCCTTGTGGGTAGCGGAGTGACATGTCTTGATGCTCACCGCCCACCCATCCCCGTCATAAATAGATATCGCTCCTTCGTCCCGGCAGTCTGTGTCCTTTCTAGGGAGAAGCGGAGTGATATGTCTTGGTGCTCAGTCATGAAGAGATGTCGCTCTTTCGTCCCGGCGGTCTGTGTCTTTCTATGGGGGTAGCGGAGTGATATGTCTTGATGCTCACCGCCCACCCATCCCCGTCATAAATAGATATAGCTCCTTCGTACCGCGGTCTGTGTCCTTCCTTGGGGGAAGCGGAGTGATATTTCTTGATGCTCAGTAGATAGTGTTGACGTGAATATCTTAAGATGTCATGAAAAATCATTATGTCATTAACGATGACTTCGTTAGTTCTGTTTTATATTTTACTCTTCAACTCTCTATAAAAGGATGGTGCAGAACAAAACAAAATATGACAGATTTAGCTTTATGACCCCGCATAAACAGTTGTTCATTGTTTTCATTTAAAGCTATGTCCTTTAAAAACTGTCAAATATGTAAGGCCCTTTGCCAATGTTTTGACCCATTGTTATGATCTATTGTGATTTTAATGCAATTATAACTTTCCTATGGTATATTTTTTCATAATCGGCCTTTAGCCATGAAATTATGTAAGCACACAAATAGTTATAATTCTTAATTTTAATGATAAAAGTCTTTCAACCTGATTGTGATTAGGGTGTCCTTTGCATGTGATTAGGTGCAAACTTTACGCATATTTTATCTTAAACAAGCATTTCTTTACTATTTATAAAAACTCCTTTTCTGACTATGATTTTTGAGTTAGTTTTTGCGAGTTTAAACTGATTGACTGAATACATAAAATGCAACAAAATGTTTTTTTTTTAAATCGCAGGTTACAGCAACTAATTTTTACAGAAATATATGTTTTACATTCTAAACAATGAATACATCTCCGTCCCAAAATTTCCAAATGCGTACAACTTTTTAAAACTCAAATATTAGTCAGCACACAGCGTTCTTCATTTTAAACAGCTGCTAAGCCTAAATTCTTTATTTAAAAAAGAACGATATTTTGCTCGATCAAGATTGTCACTTGACTGTGGATTTAAATTATGACGCCCGTCGCCAATAGCCCTCTTGTAGCTTTAGTACGGCGTTAATTCAACCCAACCTAAGATTCTTTAAATGTCTATAACTGCAGGAAGTTAAAATCATCAAGTGAATGTGCTAGTAAGATGGCGACCCTAAATACGCATGTTCTAACAAGAATACCTTTAAAATTGTGCTTCTCAGCACAAAAAGTTTTATTTTCCTTTTGAATTTCAAACATTCATAAACACACTTTTCACAATACTGCTTTAAAAAAAACTAGGTGCGTGTAACCCTACACGACTTTCAATAACCGCTCAATGAATCAATACACACATAGTATTTTTTCGTAGGAGGCGCTTTGGCCATTTTTACTGGAAAAAACAAACCGGTACAAAAAAATCTCCTTTAAGTGACACCTACAAAACCGGTAGTGACACCTGTAACAATTTCTCTAACCACTAGAGCTAGACTAGGGGGTCGAGAACCACCAGTTAGGAAACGCTGCTCTAGTGCAACTTTAAATCAACCATACCAAAACCTGACATATTTTTTTAAAGAAATTACTGTACTTATGCACATTCTATATAGTTCGCCCGAACTAGAACGGCCACGACACAGCTATGTCAAACATTATCTTCTACCCCACAAACAAACCACATCCCGCCCCGTTCGAATCGTCCATTAAAAGGGAGAATTTTCGCCGACGGACCTATTTCAAAATTCCCTTTAAATTCATATTAACGATGTTGAGCTACAAGGACCGTGTAGCTCTAGTGCGACGTTAATTCACCCAAAATAAAACCAACTTACATGTATAAAAACAATGAAAATAGTTCGCTTACCTTTCGAAGAACGTGATTCGAAGTGAAGAAGTTGAAGATGGTGATGTAGAAGAATTGGAGATTTTTTCTAAACCATACCTGCCTATACTAAAACTAGAATCCCTAGGGAGCCCGGATGGCCGAGTGGTTTGGACCATTACGCTAGCAGTCTGCGCGCTGTAACGGGTGCGGGTTCAATTCCTGCCTTCGTCCTGGGTGTACTTTCTTTCTCTGTGACAGTAAAAATTCTTTCTGTGTCTGTCTTCCTTGACGATGGCTTATTAGCGGGTCTCTGATCAAGCAAACAAGCCGGAATATATATGTACCTACCCTACCCTAGAATCTCTAGATATCGGCTCTACTAACAAAGACAGAGTAGGAACAACGTTGTCCAAATGGCAGCCCACGTTCACCAAAGTTATAGTACCTGGTGAACATATGGTAGATCTCGATTGTTGACGAAGATACTAAATTTATCACTGGTACTGAAGAGGTGCGTTGGACAACTCGCCAAACCTACGACTTGGCTTAACAAATTTGTAAGTATCAATACAAGTCGAGGTTGAGTAACTTACTAAATTTACCTACTTCTTTAGTTTAGTTCCGATTAGTTTTTAGTTAAAATATAGTTTACGGATTGTTGTACTAAATTAAGGAGTTACGTTGAGTAGTTTGCAAATTTGTATAACAACTATTCCCTTTAAATTAAATATGTGAATTAATCAAACAGTATTTTATAGTTGATCAAAATCTAAAATACAATGTAATGTTGTAGTTTAATAAATAATTATTAATAAACGATGTAAAAAAAACATATTGGTTAAAATTTGGTTGATAAATTTCTCATACACAACTTAACTCATTTGAATTGGCAAACTTAGGTCATCAATTTATGTAACTACTATTATATAAAAATAACAAGTGAACAGCTAAATTTCTCATGCTAACAATTTTCATGCTTTGCTAAGATTTAGTGATAAATATTAGTACTTGAAACAGGCATAATGTTTTTTTCAGATTTTGAGGCTAAAGTTGAAATGTTCTCTTAATTTCATTACTCTATCGACAACAGATGTAAATTGTATTATGTTTTGATATTCACTTACGTAAAGTTAGATTTTCGTTTGTAAACTAGATTTTAAAAAAACCTACAGTCAGTCTTCTGGTTAATGTTGGCAGGTATGGTTTGAACTTACTTCCTGTTTTCTGATGTCTTTAAGAAGTTGTGTTCTCCGTTGATGAAGTGATGACTGCAGATTCCAAAAGATACTGTCCTAAAGATGTCCACTCCACCATTTGTGCGTTATTAAATAAGTCCTATTATAAAAAGATCAAAATTTAATATGATTCTAGCTTCAAAATACATATCTTATTATTAATTTTAAAATAACGGGACATTTTTGATTTGACCTCTCAAAATTTAAAAATTTCATAAGCTTAGATATTCATTTCTTTAAATTACTATTTTTTTGTCATTGAAAAGTAACAAGTAGATGTTGCAAATGTTAGATTAATTAAATTACTACTGCAAAAACTTCTGAGTTCTACTTTCACCGGTAAAAAAAATCAATTGATTACAAACTACAAATTAACGCGTTGGAACAATTTGGTTGCACTAAGATTATATAAAAGAATATTTACCCTAATGGAGTCGTAACTTTCATTCCATATATAAATGATAAAAAATGAATTGTTTTTTATTAAGTTTCAAAAATGCGTCGACACTTTCCTTTAAATGGCGAAGAAATAAAATTTAACAATATAAATGCATTTCATAAATACTATTGTTTTAAATGCATATTTGGTGAACTTCATTGTTATATAATGCAGATTCAAGAAACATTGTTTTAAATACACGTCTATACGTAATTGAAATAACAAATTATTTTTAAGCTATTACAGGTTTTAATTGTTTCTTAACCTATATAAGTAATACAAAATTATCGCAAGTTTTTTTAAAACAATTGTCCTTCTAAATAAATCTAAGGATTGTGATTGAAGATTTAAATATTATTTCCCAACGGGGGCTGTTTATTGGTGGCTAAGTCTTTGCAGACTCTGCATATTTCCCAGAACTGGGAGTTATTTTTTTTGTGGCACCATCTAGGCGACTCTCGTTACCAATTTTGGCGCTCGATATCGAACCAGCAAAACTGGGGTTCATGAGGCGGACACGTAATACATCTCAGCCACTGAACCACAGCTTTAAATATAAGGAATACAATTTACTTTTGGCATATATAAAGACATCATATACAAGATGGCTATGTGGGGGATTTTTTTGTAAGTCACTTTAAAGATGAAAAACGGTAATGAGTTTTGAAACTTCATTTTCAAGTGTATACAAAATGCATAAGGGAACCTGGGGAGCCTTGGCTATGTTTTTAGAATGTTATTTTTAAAAAATTTATATTTTGCACTGAAAAATTCGTACGATAGCACATATTATAGGAAATTTTATTGGCAACAAGGACATAATAGTGTAATATAAATAATGCCATTTTCCTTTTCTAAATTTAATGGGTTTTTTTAAACATAGACACCTGGGACAAGCCTCCCTTTATAAGGGGGACTTGGCCCGTGGTAAGGGAGGCCTGGCCCATACAAAGATTCATAATTTTAAAGTGCACAATAATAAATATTTCAAATTATTTTTGTAAGCATTAAATATAAAAAAAATATATTATAATTCGACACTCTGGAATCATTTAAAAATCATGTTTACCATAATTAATATTTAGAGTAATACATATTTCTAGTATTGTATGAATTAAAAATTCTAATGTTGTCCATATCAAGTAATTTATATATTTCATTCTAATATATTTCATTCAGTTTGTACACAAATTCTTAAAATTGGCCAAAATATATTAATTTCGTAACACTATTTTCTGGTCGCTAAATAAAATCTTACTTTATTATAATTTCTTTGGACATAAAAATACCATTTTACGAAACTATAACTATCCTAGACCATTAATATATTCACTAAACTTCTCAAATAAAAAGTCACATTTTCGATTTTTGACCATTGCACGCCGCATTGTGCTTCCTGGAGAGTCAAGACCAGTATTTAGTAGATTACGTTAACCAATGAATTATTCATGGGTTTGTATAAACTTAGATGATTTGTTAAAATTTCTAAAGTAACAAAATAACAAAATGCCCCGAATAAAATTAACATTGAGTTCAATATTACTGAAATTATAAAACTAAAACGCAGAAAAAATTAAATTATTTCTTGTAAACTTAATTTTGGAACTAAAGAAGTCTATGAAAATCACCACTGGGCTTTTGGGTAGTAAATGTTGGTTAATTTTAAAGGAAACTACTATAAAAAAAACTCAAAAATGAGTAGATAAGTGATTTTTTTTCTATACTACGACACACGAATTTTTTATGTGTAAAAGAATATGTTGTCTTGTGAATTTGGTCTTGATAGTAATTAACATGCAAAAAAACTGAAGTCAAAGATATAAACCTTAGAAATTTATAATCTAGATTTCTGAAATCACTCGTAAATGTTAGATTTAAATAAATTAATCTTTTTTAATTCCATCTTATGCACCCCATTACGTGTTAGAACGTGAAACATGAACGATTTATGGCGAATAGTGAAAAGCTTATTTGCAATTAATTGAAGAATTTAAAATTAAAAAATTATTCACTATTTTGTTGAAATTGTTTTTTTTAATAACCCTGATACTTAAAAAGAATATCCAGATACTTTTCCCCAATTTTAATTCTTCAATGACTTACAAATGAGCTTTTAACTACTTGTCAAAAATAAACCTGACTTTTTTTGAAAAATAAAAACTTAACTCTATAATACTATAAAGTAAATCAAAAGTTAAGCACTTATTTTTATAGTGATACTCTCATGATAGAGACAATACAAATAAAAACGAGAAAAAAAATGGACAATAGAATTTTAAAAGAAAAAGACCTTAAAAAAAACTTTTAAATGATGTGGATCTTTTTTTACTATCTCAAATGTAAAATAAAGTTTAGATTTTATTTGAATTACATCGATTAAATGTATGTACTTTGAGCTGTTGGATACTGTTTACGGTTCACAGCGGAATTTAAAACAAGAAGCGCATATAAAATTAATCGTTTGTAGGGTCAATTTTTATTTATATTTTATAAACATAGATGGCAGCACAAATAGTGCATTGGACAAAACTTGAAAGATGGAAGTTCGAACACATTTTAAAATACATCATAATTGTTTTGTATGCTTTCCATGTATATACTGCAATTTATGCAATTGATACTTATGATATATGATACTTATGATCTGCAATTGATACTTATGATCCACTTGCAAAGAATAACCCATAATAAATGAGAGTAAGTCTTTGGGAAAGCGACTCACATCCGTAAAATTCCGTTTTAAACTCGATAAATTGCTATTTTTAAACAGTGTGGGTAGTCGATGTACCGTATTAAAATTAAGCACCTATTTTTACAAAGCTTAAGCACTTATAACGTAACAAATCGCAATTGCACGAAAGATAATAAAAACCACTGACATTTTAAGTTATTAATAACAGGGATGTGATTGACCAAAAATCATAAGTTATCATGAAAAAATGTGAAGAAAGAACAAATACAATTCATGAATTTAATACGATAAAAGTTATCATATTTGCAAAATAAGCAGCTAATTGCCGATAAATGACATATTTTTTCTAAAATAATTATAGAAGAAATTCCTTATTTTTTTAAATATTGCCATAGAACTGAAATTCCCTTAATTTCCAATAAATTCACTAGGCAATGATTGGAAATTCCGCCGATTATATTAGGAAAACTCAGGCGATCCTACACTAGAAAAAAATAACGAAAATTCTAAAATTGGAAACGGAGTCTATCCTATATTAGGCAAACTCGGTGGTCCTAATATCAACGAATTCCGGCGATCCAAATATCGAAAAATTCCGGAGTTCCTATGAACGAAAAACTCCAGAGATCCTATAATCGGGAAACTCCACCTATCCTTTATTGGTAAAACTTGGAAGATTCATATATCCGAAAATTCCGGCATTCCTAATGCCCGATGTAACTCCAGCGTGATTCGATTGGGGTTGCAGTCCTACAGAAGAACAAAAATTCTCTCTTCAAAATTAAACAGCACCCTGATTATTCATATAGGCAGAATCGGCAAGAGAAAAATTTCGTTTCTTAAAATAGATTTTTAATAATCACTTAAATTTTAAAAAAAAATAAGTACCATTTACATTACACACTCAAAGTAAAAATACGCACCTTCAAGGGCCCTTAAAATCAAAAACAAAATATAAGCACCCTGTTAAAAATAAGAAGTAGCATTAGAGTTGACTTAAACAAGTTGGTTTATAACAGAATCTGTCACTTAAACCGCTTCCACGCATTATTTATGCTCACCAGGGAACACACTATTTATATACCTTAGAAAGAAATTCGCCAAACAGGGCCTTTAGCAAGTTCCAATTAAAACTTTAAACGCCAAATCAGAAGTAGTTCGAGTTAAGAATAATTGTGTATTTTTTTTTTGGATTTAAAAATGGACGCGAAACTATTATCATATCATTTAACTCTACATTATTTTGAAAATTAAAAAAATAACACGGTCTTCATGCGAAAAACGAACATTCTCAGTCGTTTTCCTAATAAACATCTTTTAGTCACCATAATTTATAGTCCGGCTGTCACTTCTTAGCATCCCAAATATTTTGATTGTAGGTTGCCAATCCCATGGCTTTTGGCGAACGAAAAGGAGTATTAGGTTAGTTTGGTTGGAAATATATCTCACACTAAAACTACACATGGGTTATTTGCATTTCTTTTCTATCTTAAATTGATCGTCAATAGATTTGCATCATCTGTAGTATGTATTATTTAATACATTCAGTATCACCTCGGGGAACGCTACAAGTCAAAATATAGCTATGCAATAATAGTGAACCCGATGAAAGTTCGAACTGCACTTTACTTGAGAAACTGTTTCTACACCTTAAAGAAATATGCGCCTGCAAAAGCAATGAATCGCCAAATATAGTAACACTTGCCTAAACCAAAATCTTCCTTACCCTTTTTCAAAGTGGACTGTCACACAATTAAATTATTTGAGATGCTAAGAAATGGCAGGCGGACTATACCATTTTCATTAACTTTCTTTCGAAAATTCAATTAATAATATTTATCGTTTTTTAAATTAATTTACAGTTCGAAGAATAACTAAGTAGAATGGGAATGTTTCTTATGATGTTACGCTTTCCATACTGCGATTTCATTGGTTTTGTTTTCTTTCCGTACCATGTGAAACCAGCCCATTCATGCTTTAAAAAAAAAGAGGAAATTTTCATATTGGATGGCCTAGTGGTTTGGATAGCAGACCATTACGCTAGCAGTCTGCACTCAGCGCGCTGTAACAGGTGCAGGTTCGATTCCCGCCTTCGCCCTGGGTGTACTTCCTTTCTCTGTGTCAGTAAAAAATCTGCCTGTCTTACTTGACGAAGGTTTATAAGTGAGTCTCTGATCAAGCACACAAACCCGAATATATATGTACCAACTAACTTTTCATATTTTTTATTCAAGGAATTCTCTATACGAGTCATACGAGTCTCTATACTTCATACATAAATAATGAGCCATCAAATGAACTCTACTGTGATGCAACATCAATCCAAATTGAATAATATTACGTAAATAAATATTTTTCCAAGTTTTATTTTTATTTCAAATAAAGTTTCTTATGCGTTTGACGAAATGGCAATAGTGAAAATATTGAATAAAAATAGAATTTGTATGTTATTTCCAGAGGTTATTTCAATGTGTGTAGATCAATTTTTAGTTGAACATGAAATATTATATTAGGCCATCAGCAAATTTAAAATTGCACCAGCCTCCACTACACTGAGTATTTATTTTACTGCACAACATTCACCAATCAAACCAGTCTGGTGGTTAGTAGAGTAGCTGGTGACTATATATTTTAAGTACAAATAAATAAAATCATATATATTTTTAAAAAAAGTTTATTTAGGAGCAGAATTCAATACTTTAAAGTACACAATATACCAGAATAAGTAAAATAAAGTTAAGCAGTGTCCATAGCATCACCAGAATCTTCACCAGTGAGTTTCTTTACTGTTTCCTCTACTATTTCCAATTTCTGGGTGTGGGATGTCAAAACGGCAGTTGTGCCAAGCGGATAGTTGTATGACCCTTGTCTATAATAAAGAAAAATAAAATTAATAACATTTAATTAAAATACATATTTTTTTAAGCTATAATTTTTTTCCTAGTAGAACTGCATAATATTAGGCACACTCAGAACTAAGAGGCATTTTTGGTGGCACTATCTAGGCAGATCTCTCTCTATAAATTTTGACACATAAAAGTGAGCTGTTGAGATGTCCAAGTGTATGCCAGGATTTTTTTAAAATTAAATATCTGAATAGCAAAGGATATTTTAAAGTTCTCATACAATTTTTGTAAACAAACTTTTGGTAAACATCTTCATGCCATTTCCTTTTGTTGGGAATTATTGGTTAGAATAATACCTAGAGTCATAGCCCCCTTTAATTTAAAAGGATGGACAATAGATTTCTTTCTGATCATCTGTCCATACAATCTATATAGCAGTTTTTTTTAGCTTCCACACTACGTTTATAATGTAAAAAGTGGAAGGTATTATAATCGTTCACTCTGCCTGTCACCCACTTTCATAGCCAAAACTAAAAATGATACAGGCAAGTGGGATACGTCAAAAAAATCAAAGCATCGAAATTAGAAGACATTGAAAATCTCAGAAAAAAATTCGAATCTGTCGTACTTCAATTATTTAAAAAAATGCAAAATTTAATGCTCATTTAAAAAGCATAAGAAGCCATTTTTATTAGAATTATATCACCATTGCCATTCGCAACAATCACTCGAGAAACTTTAATTCTTTTAAATAATAAATTATAATAAATTTATTTTTGCAATATCAGTTTGAAATGACGTCAAATATATTTCACTAACAGATTGTATGTTGATATGAAATGTTTTGGTTCTATATAAAAGAGAAGTATATTACATATTAATTGTTTGAAAAATTAATTTTTGCAAACGATAATAATTATTGAAGAAAAAATTATTGAATTTTTGAAATAAAATAAATGAACTAGTCAAATTTAGCATGTAAATGTTTATAATAGATTTTAATATTGTGTTTGGCAACTTTTTTTCTGTTGAACACAAATGTTGTGTGGAAGCGGATTGAGTGACAGATTCTGTTACAAACCTACTTGTTTTTCTCAGGATATCTTACATGTTTGGCATTTGTATACAGATATTTGATTTTGCTCACTTCCCTTACAACACTTGTCATACTGTATTATTTTACTATGAAAATGCTCAAGTCAGTGTACTCCGACTGGCAAATTAGAAACAATGTCTTTACTCAGATAGTCATTAACCAAGATTAAATATTTCTTTTGTCCCAGTCTTATTGTCACCTTCGGAAATGTCTCTGACCTGCTCCAATTGTTTGTAATTGAAATAAAACATTTTTCAAAATTTTAATTTGAGCAGGCCAATGGAAACTTTGGAGTGATTTCTAATATCTTCAACAAGGAGTTTACAGGAGTCTCAAAAATATACAATCAAAACTGTCAGCATTATTGTGGTTCAAACAAATAAAATAAAGGATATTCTCAATAAAAAAAAATTGAACTTTTTTAATGGCCCTTTATTACAAATAGGTTCTACTATAATGGAAACATTAAAACCAAATGTTTTATGTTAGTCAAAAATCTTATCTATCCTTACTTATAAAACTACTGAGTAAATATTTATAGAAGAATGAAATATTTATAGAATATAGTAAATATTTATAGAATATTAAAAAATATTTTTGGTAATAGCTCAAGGGAAAAAAAGGGCATAAGGCATCATTGTTTTAGGCATAAAATTAGTGTTTACTACCATATAAAAATTTTTAATTTAAGAACTCGTAATAATGTAATAAAAAAAATTATATACTTAAAAACTTACATTTTTCCTTTAACATTAGCTACTTCATAAGGTTCAATCAATTGAGCTCCATCCTTATTAATAATACATAAAGTGACATTACTGCCAGATCCTAGATCATTAAAAATACCAGCAATAATGGCATCTCGTACTAGCTTTTTAGCTTCCTCCAACTAAAAGAATAAAACAATAATTCTAATGTGAGCATACACAATTAGAAAATAAAAGTACATAAAATTACTAATCAAACCACTTTTAGGAATTACAAATTTTAAAATTAGGAATTGTAATTATTTTAGAATGAACAGTTAGTGAAGAAATCCGAAGCCAAATAAGCAAACATTTGATAAAACAGAGTTGTAATAATTAAAACTCCTTAATTATTTAAGATAGTTGAGAATATTTGCAATTGCTTAAAAAAATATGATGGTGTCAATATTTTTACACCGGCAAATCTGTCGGACTTTAGGACAGAGTAATTCCAAGTCAAATCAACACACTCATTAAACTTCACCCTCTAAGATTTTGCTGAAATTTGAAACAGAAGTAGTATTTACATAGTTATTTGTGAAATAAAAAATTTTATTCAAAAATATGGAAGCGTTTTGAAAATATTGCACTTTAAGAATTAAAAAAATTAGTCAAAACAACGCATCCGACCAATTTTCAAATTGACCTAGAAGCTTTCCTAATTAAGCTAGAGACCTGGGATAAGTGTCATCTGACAGAAACGTGTATGAACTTGTTAATGATATGTAACACACTAAGAATATAGAAGATTTTATTTAAATTAAAATTTATTAAATTTTAAAATTTATTATTATTTTTTAAAGTACATAATTTAAAATTGTGAGATTAATACCAGGAATAGTTAGGACTATTTCACATCATCTGACAAAATATCATGTTGGGATAAGAATGGGTTCATTAATAAAAAAATAAAGCTTGTTTTTCATAAATAATTGTTTTTATTAATAAACTTAAACCAATTTCAAAAATGACCTAGATGGTTTCCTAATTAATTTAGAAACCTGTGTTAAATGCCATTTTACAGCAATTTATAAGACAATTTTAATAAAATATAAAACACTTAGATTATAAAAGATTTTATTTAAATTAAAATTTAATTTTAAAAAATCACATACTTAAAAATTTTAAAATCTTCATGAATAGTTAGTATTACAATATATGGGCAAAATATCCTTTTTTGATAAGAATTGATTCATTGCTAAAAAAATTCAAAATTGAAAATTGTTTTTCCTTATTAACCTTAATCCAGCAATTATCAAAACGACCTAGGAGGTTTCCAAATTCAGCAATAAACCTGTGGTAGGTTACATTTTACAGCAATTTGAAAGACCTTCCTAATGACATGTAACAAATTTACAATATAAAACATTTAAATTAAATCACAAATTTTAAAAAAACCAGTGAAGCTTGTTTATCATTATTGTTAGTTATTAATTCAGCCCAAGAATAACACAAGAATGCTAATATTAACACATTCCTTATAATTAATCTGAATGATAACCTAAAGAAAGTTTCATTTGTAGTTTGAAAAAGCCACATTTGTTTGGCAGACGATTGGCTAATGTAAAAGAATACGAAGTATTCATTGAATTTAAAAAAAAATTGAATTATGTTTTTAATTTTAAAATTTGTAATTTTTAAAAAAATTAATTTAAAATTTAATTTAAATAAAATTTTGTCTATGGTAAGTTTTCTATATACACCATTAAAAAGATCTGACAAATTTCTGCAAAATTAAACTTACCACAGATTTCTGCTAAAATAGGCAACCGTCTAGGTTATTTTTGAAGTTGATCGGATTAAGCTAGGTTATAAACGAACATTTATTTATGAAAAACATGCTTGTTTTAAATTTCTATATCAATGAACCCATTCTCATCCTAACATATTTTGCCAGGTTATATAAAAGATTCCTAACTGTAACTATGTATGGAATTAGTTTTAAAATTTTAAATTATGTACTTTTTAAAAAAATTTAAATTTTAAAATTTAATTCGTTAAATTTACATAACATCTATATTCTAAGTGTGTTACATATTATCATTAAAAAGTTCATATAAATATCTGTCAGATGACACTCATCCCAGGTCTCTAGTTTAATTACAAAAGAAAGTGTGAATTACAAAAGAAGTGTGTTGAATTGATGCAGAATGACTCAACAGCAGATTTAGACTTAGATTGGCAGATTTTCTGCAATCAATATCTAATTCCATTGTGCAAATAGGGAACAGTGAATAAAAATTGATAAATCAATAGGACTTTGGTATACCTTAAAATGTACTTTGAAGTTGAATTTCAGAATTCAAACCAAAAAATTCAAAAGTTTAAAATATGTGCCTTAGAAGCTTTGTTAACCTTGATTAATCAAGTTATGAAATTATCATCATTAACAACAATTAAATCATTTATCTAAAAACCATTGAAGTGCTAATCACTTAACTCGTTTGAAAGTGAAAAATAAACAATTCATTTGATCTGCAAGGTAAGAACTGTTTTAAGAAAAACTGAAAAACCAAATTCAAACTGTGCTATTAGTAGTTTTAGGTTTTGTCCAGGCAAATGCATTGTTTAATGTAAAAATATGTAACATTACTTATTGTCGGTGCGTATTTACGTAGTATATTTCAGAAACCAGACAAGTAATTTGCACTTAACTGGTTTTTGAAATAAATGATTCAATTGACAAAGCAACAACTGGTCAAACATGTGACCGAATTATATAAATTACAGAGCACCTAATACTTTTCTTAATTATATAATTAATTTCACTAATTGATATTTCTTAACAAAAAATAAAAGTTCCATGATTTTTTTCTTCAAATAAGTCAAAGTGGATACAACTGAACTAAATAGGAAAAAAAAAAGAATCCATTGCTCCAGTTTTACTTACTGGTAAATCAGCTTTCCAGTCCTTTTCAAACACAGCAATAGCTGCCATAGAACCAGATCCCATGCAGGTATATGGAAGTTTTGAAGAGCATCCCCAAGGGGAAATAGTGTAAACACTTGGTCCATCTCTATCACATCCACCGACAATCAAAGCAGCGCCAACATGCCCTTGGTATCTGTATGATAAATAATGAAATTCAAAAAATTAATATTCAATAAACTAAGATAAATTTTTGTGATGCCCAAGATTTATATTTTTGAATCTGGCATATCAATAGAAATACATTTAAGAATCCCTTTTTTTATAAAAGAGTGTGACTAATTTAATAAAAAGAAACCAGCAGACCTGCCAACTCTCTAGATTTGACCCAGCAATATCTAGATTTTTAAAAATACGAGGCTAAGATAAGTACCCTGTATTTTCCTCTAGAGAGTCATGTCAAAATAGGAAAAAACGCTGAATTATAGTTTAACTTATTGTTGCACTAGAGATGTGGGCTATTGGCGATCAGCATCGTAATTTAGAACCACAGTCAAGTGACGAGCCGATACCCAAGTAAGTACCCAATGCAACCGTTAAGGGTTATATTGTATGCAGCATTGGGGCTTTGGAGCATATTCCCACTCAGGGTAATAGTCAGCAATTTTACAAATTTTTGGCTGCATTGTTTATAGGCCGACAGTCATTTAATTTTGACAATGTCGGTGCCGAACCTAGGACCTTCCGCATACATTGAACACCCTAACCGACTGAGCTCCCCAGCCCCCAAATAGTGAACTGTAATATTCCCGACTTTTCATTGATATTCTCTGGACCATTGGACCTGTTTTTTTCAACTCTTGTTGATTAAATATCGTTAAGTTATTAAAGTATTTACTAAAAACTAATTAAGAAGCAAAAATTACTTCCCTTACTTTTCCAGTAATTCCAGATGGTCAGATACTTAGACGTTATTTAGTTTTAACATTAAATTACTTTTAACAGTTAGATACAGCAACTTCCAATTTAAGGATTTATAATAAGACTAATTTTTTTAATATACTCTTAACACACACAAGAAAAGAATTAACTACTATAAACTATAATATGTATTTAGAAGTTTTCTTAAAGGTTCAGAGAAGTTTTAATATGTATTTAATATTTGAAAAATATCTCAAAAGGGATGCCTCATATTAACATATAAATTGCTTTAATATTCTTTTTACTTTTTTAAAATTAACTGTTTTTCAATTACTGTTTTACTGTAAAACCGTTTTTGCGATAAATTATAGGTTCGTATATTGGATCAGCTATTATTTATCGCAAAACTTGGGAAACTTTGAAGGTTCCTAAAATAGCAAAACTTGGGAACCATAAATTAAGACTGGGGATTCAAAAAGTACAGTGATCTAAAAAAAAAAATCGCTAACTCCAATGTTCTTAATATCTCAAAAATCAGCTAGTTACAAAATCACAAGGTGAGTTGATGTCGAAAGTCTGGCTATCTTAAAATCACTCAAATCATCCATTCCTAAAATGGGAAAAGTCAGGGGATTCAAAATTATCAATTTCTGAAGACCGAAAAACTGTCTAAGTGTGTAACTCTTGTGATCTTAAATAAAAATCAACTCTCGCTTTCCTAAAATCACACAAATCCAGTGGTCCAAAACTCCGATAGAGAACGGAAGCTTTTAATTTTAGTCTAAAGATGCATATTAACCCTCTGAGGGATAAGCAAATTGGCTGAAGTGTAAACTTGTTTTCACTGCAGGATATTTAAATTAAATTTTTAATTGAAAATTTAATTTCCTAAATTTTAAAAAAATTATATTTCTGTTGTAGATGGTTATAAATGGCTCTTTCATGCTTTAAATTTTAAAATTTAATAAAATTATTAAATTAATTTTTTAAAAATTATGTGTGTTACTGAAAAACCTGACAGCCAGGTGACGGGTTTAATATACGACTGTATCTCTCAGAGGGTTAAAACTTGAGATTCATGTTATCAAGCAACGATCCTAGATAGTCAGATTTTGAAAATCCTAACAAAAAACAAGTAGGTTTATTACAGAATCTGTCTCTTAAACCGCTTCCTTCCACACAACATATGTGCTCAACAAATGAAATTTGCCAAACAGGGCATTTAGCTAGTTAATTCAAACTTTTAAACGCCAAAATTAACTATTTTCATTAATCTTCTTTCTCAGATTTAATAATTAGACTATCGTTTGCTAAATTTGTTTGAAGTTCGAAAAATAATGATGTAATCTTTGTTAATAAATATATTTGTGTCGCCACAATTTCCCATTTACATTTCTTTCGAAAATTCAGTTATTTATTGTTTCTTAAATTCATTTACAGTTCGAAAAATATATAATTAGTACAATTGATGCTTTAAAAATAAAAGCGAAACTTGGGATATTTTTTATGCCAAGTTAGAATTCTCTATGCATCTTTCTTCATACATATATAATGAACCATCAAAAGAACTATTTATTGTGATATTACAACAATCCAAACTAAATTATATCACATAAATAAATATTCTTTTAAAAGTTTTTATTTTTTTTAAATAAAGTTTCTCGTGCGTTTAACGAAATGGCAACAGTGAAAGTATGGAATAAAATGGAATTTGCATGTTATTTCAATGTAGATTAAATTTTTAGTTATTTAAATTTTAAATAAACTTCTAATTAAATTTTTTTAATGAAATTTGGAATGTAACCTAATCTGATTTTTTGCTTCAAAATGACGAATCCCACCTGTTTGTGAGACTTACGGTTCGTTCTGTGAAAGTGGGTGACAGGCGGACTGAACGATTATAATACCTTCCACTTTTTACGTTATAAACATAGTGTGAAAGCTAAAATATTAGAACCTGAAAAGATGCTGAGTTAGCAAGGTTTCAGCTGTTTTAACAGGCACGACCCTGTCAGTTGCCAATCTATGCAATTCCAGCTGAGACGAAATCAACTTGGTCACTTGTTCTGTATCAGCCGCAGTTCCAGCACCACAACAACTAAAAACATAAAAAAATAACTTGAAATTTTTACTGGAGACCATTTTATGGTGTAAAAGTAGGTTACTTTACACAGTGAATTTAAACTTTGTTCATTAAAATGTTCAGTAGAGCTAACAATAAGCAATAACACAAATCGCCTAAGTTATTATTTTTTTTTATTTTTTAGCAACTATTTTTCAAAAGTAGTAAGTAATATCAAATGTATGTATAGAATTGATTCAATATTTTTCTTTAAATACATGACTATTTTACATTTAATTTTGGACAATAGCGAAATCCCTTTACTTTTATTGCAGGAAACCTAAATTCTGAATATCAATTTATGACGATGCACTGGTTCAGAAAGATATGAATCAATGTAAAAATTTCTAATAAGTAGTCCATATAACTAGGTATTTAATGAAATTGAAACAAGTTATGAATAATCAAGGAAATATCCTTAAATAAAACTGTAATAACCATACAAATGCAGTAACTACGGAAATACATCATTCACTTACTACATATTGGGTGCCAGATAATGGATTTTACTGCATACTTTGTCCGCAACAATACTTCCAACAGTTGCTCGAGTATCGGCACCAAGAACAACGCCATCCTGATTAAACAGAAAATACATCTTTTGTTAATATTTATATGTACTTAACAGAAACTCAATGAAAAAAAACCAAACAAATGAAAATGTCAAAGAAGGTTTTAACACGGGCACCTATGGCCAAGTTGAATTGATAATACTTTCAGGTCCAGATTTTAAATTGGATTTTTTAAAAGTTATAAATCTTACGAATCAGATTTTATGAATTTGCATCTTGCCAAATTATATTTAAGTTCATGGCCCGAGGAAATTGAGAAATGATTCAATGCAGAACCTACCATTGCCTATTCACAAAGCCTAAAAAACTTGACAGCATATATTTGTTTAATATTTTTTTTAACACTTCTGCCTTTTATGACAAGGGATCCAACTTGAAATGTTAAAGATTATGTTGCTATTACGAATGTGAATGTGGCCAAACTGACAGTTTCAATCTTAACTTAGTGTTAAGGCAAGAACATCCAAAACTTTCAAATTGTTCAAAAATTTTTATTTACTTTGTATTACTAATCAAATTCAGCTTCATGGTTAAGTCCCTAATTAAAGGATTTGTGACAGGACAGTTTTTTTCGTTACATTTTACTCAGGGTTTGGGCCGCCCCCCCCCCCTCCCCTAAAAAAAACCCGAGTGGGTTTTTTTTAAAAATTACCCAGCTTAAAAACCCAGGCTAAAGTGGGTTTTTTTTGTTCTTTATTCAAAAAAATAATAGTTTACAACCTTTTTTGATTTTTGGAAGAATAAAATATTTTTAATAATTTGAAAGCTACACAGAATAAAAATTTCTAAGTTTACACATTTCTCTTAATACAATAGACTAACTAAAATAAGGAAAGGATTGCACGTGTTTCAAAATTTAAAAAAGAAACTGCATGGGTTTTGACTTGGTTTTTTAAGGCTTTAAAATAACAGCCCATTTTAATTTAAAAAAAAAACTATTTTAAAAACCAAAAAAAAAAAAAAAACTTTCAAATTCATAATAATTCAAATGTTTGGTTACATCTTTGATGCATTTGTGGTACCATCTTAATTAGTAAAGAAGGCTAAAGTAGGTAGTAAAGTAACTAGGTAAAGAGTTTCCGATTTTTTTTATAGCCAGTTACAAAAGTATTTTGTTTTCCCAAAAAAAGATGTTAGTTCAAAATTCAAATTGAACACCTGATCTCTTTTGCTCAGTTCATACATGTAGTTTGTTTACTTTAGTTAAATTTGTAATTTAAAACAAGTAACAACTAAATAGTAACGAATGTACTTAGAATTGAAAATGCAAAAAGAGCTAGTTAAATGTCATTGCTTCTTATATCGAGGCAAAACTCTGTAATGAATCAAGTAATTTTTCTTTTAATTAAAAAAAAATTATCATGCAAAGTTCTCACTTTATTTCGTATTATTAAGATCCTAAAAAGAGCATAAATCAAGGTTGAAAATTGATTTATTTCATTAAATTTCACTTTATTCTTTTATAAATTATTAATTTAGAAACAGTTTTCCTCGAGACTGAATTGTTCTCTTCTTAGAATAAAACTTAAAATTTAAACCAAACAGTGACAACGTCAGAATTACGAACTCTTTTTCTGTCTTTCTCAAAAACCAGATGTCGCTGTGTTTTTAAACTAGAAAAAACACTTTATCGCATACTTGGCGTAATTGCAATGGTTCAGTGCGCTTTTTTATCTCCAATGAAATTCGATTCCCCCTAAGACTAATTGTCATTGCCGTGGGCAGTTCAAGTGATTACCATCTTGGCTCAGGGACTGGGTTTACAACCCCCCCCCCCCCCCCACCCCCTTCTAGAAGGGCGAAGAGATAAGGACAACTCTGAAGGAATAAACGAGAATTGGTTGGGGGATTAAGAATTTCTGGATTCTGGGTGGCTTTAGTTGTATTATGCCATTTTAGCTGGTTATTACTTGATTAAAAGTTTATCTTTTGGAATGATTACCCAAAGAAATTTTTTAAGGACCCAAAAAAAATCTTTTCTGTAAATTTTAATAATTATTTTAAAATGTTTAAAAATAAAATTGCTAACATTTAAAGTATTTGACTACTCAACGAAGTTGATGCATTGGTTTATTGTATAGTTTTACCGTATGAGCAGTATGAAAATCGTAGTGGGTACAAACCCCTGAATTTTAATTCTGATTAATAAATTATTTCATCGAAGCAATTTATCGAAACTGAAAACTTTGTGTTTTCCACAGCTCGATGGGTGGCCGGGGCTCGATAATTTTAGAGATGGCAAACTGGAACAGTTCATTTCATGATTTGACTTGGGAAATATTTAGTCGTTTCTAAGAAGCAATTGTTTTCTTGATAATGATGCAAAGATGTAATAAAAAAGAAGTGGCTCGATAATTTTAGAGATGGCAAACTGGAACAGTTCATTTTCTGATGGACTTGGGAAAATATTTAGTCATTTCTAAGGAGAAATTATTTTCTGATAATGATGTAAAGATGTAATAAAAAAGAAGTGGCTCGATAATTTTAGAGATGGCAAACTGGAACAGTTCATTTTCTGATGGGACTTGGGAAAATATTTGGTCATTTCTAAGGAGAAATTATTTTCTTGATCCCGATGCAAAGATGTAATAAAAATAAGAAGTGCCTTGATAGTTATAGAGATGGCAAACTGGAATAGTTCATTTTCTGATTGTGTTAATTGAACTTGAATAGGGTGGACTAAAAAAATACGACGATTTTTTTAAAGTTTCAGTTATATGATTCGGAGAGATTTGTGAATCAGATAACATTAATTGAGGCGTGATACGGCGGCGATAGCAAGTAGTTTCATAAAGCATAATAAAAATTTTAAATTTGCTTAAAATCCGATATTAGTGATCATGCCGAGTTATTAGTGATATCCGAAAATAGTGGTCATGCACCGTATTTTCACAAAAAAAAGTACAAACAATGGCACTTTTGTAATGTACTTTGTGCAAATACACTATTTACAACCCATAGTTTTTGTAGTTTTGTAGTCAAACCAAGAATTAAAAATTAAAATAACGCAAAGCCACTTTTGACAACCTTGAACTCTTGAGCTTTATAACTAGGTACACTTTTTCCATTCATATAGAGATTTTATAAATCTGTTGTTCGATTCAAAGTGGATTTCTTTCGGTGGGTTGGCAGTTGGCACACTTTTTCACAACTTAATCCATTTATGACTTTACTATTCGAAAATGGCTTTACACGAACTACATTGATGTAGCATACATATATAGATCAGCTTGACATGAAATTAAAATAGGATTTTTTAAGAAACTAATGGATAAATACATTTTAGAAAATAGGTAATAAACCTCATAACAAAAAGTATAAAACCAACACTAATTATGTATCTTAGTTATTGATGTCATAGGGAAAACTGTAGCGATAAATATATGTTCACACAAACAAAATTCAGCTTTGTAGATCTTCCACATTTAGCGTATCTCGACATAGCGAAGCTGAAGACAAGTCGAAATAAAACTCGATGCAACACTTACGATATACGAACTACAATATGCAAAGATTTCTCATTCTTCTAAACTGTCCTTCTCGGCCGAACAATTAGAAATAGGTGTGCCTGTGGACAAAACCGGACCTAAACCCCCATTCAACCGTTCACTTCTTTCTTAGAATTAGAATCTATTCAACTTTACCGACTCACACCTGTTCCCTCAAACAGGCATGAAAGTGCAAACTAATCAAAAAGGCTGAACACTAAATTAAAATTTTTTTGCACTATCGGCGTAACGACTTAAAACCAATTAGAAATTTAGTTATATTAGTTCCTATAAAATACACACATAGAAAATAATGCTTAAATAATGTAATTTAGTTTTACTTTAAAACTGTATATCGATACCATATTAAATCATATTTAATAAAAAAATCTGATAATTAATGAATTACTCTTACTAGATAAATGTAAAATCATAACACAATTACCATTTAAGAGTTTAGATCATCCCATTACGTTGCAAGCAGGGTTCTATTTATAAAAAAAACATTCAAAACTTTCAAAAAAAATTCTTGAATACCTCTTTGGGATTGAAATCCCCAACTTTTGGTCTTTCAATACATATCCTTATTAACATGGTTCATCAGAGTTAGAAAAAAAAAATCAAACACTTTTCCAAAAAAAATTCAAGGACTCGAAATTCACTAACAACCTGAATACATAAAGCTTCTGTAAGTGGACACACAATTTCTTTTAAAACTAAAAATTGTCTAAAATCAGAAACCACAGTATAGGCGGAAGTAGAAAAAAGTTCAAACGTAAACAATAAGTATTTTTTAATTAGAGCCGTCCCTGTGATCACGACTCGCGGACACTGAGTCAGACACTTGATTAGAAGAAAATATTCTGTTTGCTCGACTTGGCCTAAACTGGAGCTACAAAAGTAACGACACTCTTCCGATCAAACAGAGCCAGAGAACTGTCAATCATTCTGATGCAATGTGACGCCATCGGTAGGTGAAAATTACTAGGCAGCAAAATAAGTAAATTCGGAAGCTTTATCTGACTCCTCTTCTAATGGGGGATTGCAATGGCTGGCCGAGATTTAAAGAAAACTTAGTAGTGTAATCTAATCTTAATTCATCTTCCACATTTTAATTAAAATTTGTATTTTCATTATAAGAATCTGTTATTTGAACTTTGTTTATTAAAATTTAAGTTTAGTTTCACCTAATAACGGCGCAAAGAAAAAGTAAACAATCGCTATAAAAAATGCATCGTAATTCTAGCGAATCGGTGGACTATTTGTATCGCTGTTTCAGTGAATTTGCATCGCAAATTGCGATGCAATACCGCTTTAATCGGACCCTGGTTTCAAAAATGCACCACTTGTTCAAAAAATTAGCCATCGGACTCCGAAGTTAACTTAGTGAGAAATCGGTTTATCGGCTAAAATATCCGTATACCGATGGAAGCCGAGGTTTTTTTTATAAGAAAAAATAATAATATTTCGAACTCAAATTAAATGAGATCGTAACTGAGTTTATTCAGAGACGTGTTACGATGATCGCATTTGAAATATTTTCCAATTTTTAGCATAATTGCAGTTACGTCTAGTTATTTTTACAATATAGTTTTGGTTCAAGACGGATCATTGAACCAAAAAAACTTATACGAATCGTAATATTTACTAGTTCGCAGCGAAATCGCACTAGTAGTGACTCTTTATTTTTATAGTTTTAGTTCAAACAGACCTACCAATCAAACTTCAACACCTCGTAATTTGAGCTTATTTTGAGGTAAAATCGTAGTCTTATTTTTATAGTTCAAGGATCAGTGAACCAAACCAGACCTCGATGCCTCGAAATTTTTGCTCGATTATTTGCGGCGAAATGGCAATAGATATAGATTCCGTTATTTTTATAGTTTAAGACGGATCGGTCAACCAAACATTGACGTCTCGTAGTGTTCTCGCCTTGTTTGATCTTAGACCCCCCCCCCCCCATATATATGGGTCACAATTTCTCAACGGTTTTGCATCAATCTCAGGATCAGCCAAAATGAGATTAAAAAGGTGGATTTCCGCCGAAAGGCGGAAAACTTTCATGCCTGCTCAAAGTGTACAAACAATGCAAACTTATCTTTGTAAATGTATTTTGTATTTTATGTAAAGCTACACATTTTGCTGCATTTTCTCTTGAAAACATAATTTTCTGTTTGAAATCTCAATCGCATCTTTTCACGAGTTTTTCCTGTGAAGCATTGAACAAGCCCACAAGCCCAAAATTGACAAGAGTCGTATCTCTAAACAGAAAAGAACTAACCGCAGAGGTTAGGTGGGGGGCATTCTACGAAATCACCAGGGGATAGAGCTCTCCTCCAGCGTCTTTAGGAGGTTCTATTCAAAGTACCCCCCACCATATGTTGACAGATATCGTAGACCCTAATTAAGTTGGCGACACTTGGCAGGTGATAGCCAAATGTGGGGTTGCCATAATTCGCTTTCCCAAAAATAGCAACAACTTTCTTAAATTTTTAAAGAATACAAATATTTAAATTAAAATTTTATTTCGTAATGAATTGAAAAATAAAAATTTCGATTTTGTCCAAAATATATAATTATTGCAGTATCTTTATTTTTTACTGAGATACATCGTCATACACTAAGGACATTGAATTCTTCACTGATTTCCAAACTTTAAAAAATTATTAAAAATACTCAATATGTGATTTTCAAATTTTTTTTTCTGATAGTCTATTTTACTTCTTTTGTTCTTTAAAATGGTGTCAAAAACTAGTGGCCAGTATTAAAATTGTGGCGTCAATTAGTCTGAGAAGATTCTCCATAGGAATACCATTACGATTTCCAAGGGGTGAAATTCGGCTTCACGACTCTTAAAAGGTTAAATTTAAAAAACACCACACAATAAAACACAAAAAAGCCCAATAAAACCCACCTGGGTTGGGCTTTTTATGAAAAAAAACCCAGTTTTTTCAAACACTGAATTTCTACTAGATCCTCAGAACAACTATGGATCCCAGAAACTACCATTATGTTATAATGGCCAGTCTTGATTTGGTGATGATATGCGTTATGTTACTAAGCAACAAAAATGCCCACATGTTGTAAACTTTGCACATTATAGGCTGTTGTATAAGATATAAGAACCCTGTCTTAAATTTCAAGTTTGCAAAAAGTTACCAATTAACAGACCAGCCATTATATCATGACTGTACCAAATTCTGAGTTGTAACACAACTATTTTATATATATTATTAACTGATACCTATTGTATATTTAATTTAAAAAAATTAAACAATAACATACTTTATAAACAAGTGCAGCGATGGTGGTTCCTGTTTTCTGTGTTTTCGGCGCAGGAAATCCTTTAGATGTCAGAAATGAATTCCTAATAAAAAGACAGTTATTTCAAGCATTAGCTAGTTTTCATTATTTCATGAAACACAAAAATGTTTTAAGTTGTGCAGTTTATTATAGCTGTGTAAATTAATTTGTAAGTGTTAAATTGTACTTGATGGGTCCGCATCGATTTAGGTTGACAAAATCGCAACTTCAAGTTCAAAGAAACTAATTGTTTCTAAAAGGGACAATATCCTACATGCTGGCTCAGACAATATAAGTTTGGCAAGTTTTTAAAGGAAAATAAATAACTTTCTAGCAACCATGTGCGCTAACAAAAAGGAGATGTTATACTAATGTGGCACATATCCAGAAGCTGATCAAGACCAGCTTTAAGGTTACCAAAAAAAAACCAAACAAGCAGACAGTGGCTCGGAAGGAGATTTTCGGTACTGCTAGCGTATTATGGCAGTGCTTGATTTGGCAACTTTCCTTTTGTAGCCAAGTAGCGAAAACATATTTTAATTTGGTAAACATTCCAGTTCAACTCAATATAGATATTTACATCAATCTTGTTGCTGTAGCAACCCTGTGTTTACTTTTTCATTAATGGAAAAGTCGCCAAATAGCATTCCAGCCATAATACAGTAGCTGTTCCCGATTTTCGATAGTCACCAAGCTCGAAAAGTCGTTGGGCCAGCGACTAGGATTGACCCCTAAAAGGTATGGTGTTAAGGTTAAAAAGCGGAAAAAGCGTTGTCTAAAACTTTAAATGCCATTTTTTAGGAACAATCATATCATAGATTAATTTGCCACTACAGGTTTTAAAACAAATTAAAATTTTTTAGGAAAAAAACGCAATATTTTTGCTTCGACAATATTTTACACAGTTGACAACTAGTTAGATGTTTACGTGCTTCTTATATTCATTTAATTGGTTAATATTTAAAAACTTAACATGATGGATTACACAACTTCACAATTTTTTGAAAACCAAACCTGCAACATAATCAGTGGGTACTAACAATGAGATAACGTAATCACTTTTTTTTATGTTAAAATGAAAATTTGAATATAACGCCAAAAACAAATTGTCAGAATTAAGGAATTGAAAACTAAATTTTAAAACTTGGGCACTGGATAGATTCGAATGTCCAAAACTTAGAACTTCAAATGAGGTAGATAAAACGCAACTTTTTTACAAACTGTTGCACATGGAATAAGACAATAAAGAAAAATGTATAAAATAAATATAAAATAAAGGTATACCTCAAATAATTGTCAAATTTAAAGCCGGGAAGAGGAAGCGAACTTGCAGTATCCAACGCCATGATGACAAGAATGAAATTATTGAATGTTTAGTTTTTTATGTTGCCAAACACTAAAATCGAATTTAGGCTCTATTAATAACTTAAAGGAACTCTTTGCTTAAAGTCCGTAACTTTGAAACACGATTTCGTTAAATGCATCACTTTTGGCACGATTTTTGACTTCAAAAAGTTAGTTTTCTGCACGATATTATAAAAATAACTATTAATTAAGATCTATTACTCTACCACGGTTTCAAGTTAAGAAGCGAAAGTATATGTGTTAAAGCTTCACTTTTAGGCGAGTAAAATGAAAAAGGCGACCGAAAGTGTTTGAATCAAAAAAGTGGCAAAGTGCTACTTCTACTTTTCCCAAATTCTACTTCTGCTACTTTTCGAAAGTATGGTATTAACTCGTTTCATTAAAGTTTTTATAATTTAAGATGGGAGAATTACAACTTCAACACCAAATGTTTTTGCAAGCTTTTATGTGGAAAAAAGTTTGTGATAGTGAAGAAGTCCGAATGCTGCACACAAAATGTCATGATTCTGTGAATGGTAATGAAATTTTTTAAAATTCTTACTTAACCCTTCTACCAAATTCTGGATAGTTAGGGATCGTTATAATATTTATTATGTGAACATTTAATCTTCGCCTTTAGGTATATTTGTAATTGTGATCATAAACTGTTCTTTAATTTTTGATTATTTTAAACAAAACAGCATTAAAAGTTGTTTGATATGTATAGATTGCATTAAACATAAGTTTTCCACATTTGTTTTCCAACGAAAAAAAATCATGAAAAGTACCATTATTATTTTTAATAAAAAATATAAATAACGCCATAAATATTTCGAGAATAAGATCATTTATTGATAACCACACACTTGGAAGAAATAATTAATTTCATGTTTGATTTCATCATTCAAAAGATATTGAAAATGGATACCCACATAGGTAAAGCATTGAAGATTAAAAATTTTGAATCTTTGAAATAAGCTAGTAAATTATTGTGAATCAGGTTTCATATAACTCACCCTTTTCGTCTCTTTAATTTAACTTTCATTGCAATAACTGCTTCTTTAAGTCATTAAACTACAGTTAAATTTTGTTTTTGTAAAATATGTACAATATCCTTCAGAAAAATATGTACAATATCCTTCAGCAAAATAAATACAAGGAAAAGTTTTCTGTTAAACATTTTTTAAAAAGATTTTATAAATTTTGGTTTTTAAAAAGATCAAAGAACCACAAAAAATCACTCAAAGGGCGGCAGGTTGCTGATGGTGGTTTATGATAAGCTAACTTTCAATCACTTTCATAGTCATCAGTAGAAAAGCTTCTTTAAGATTGGTTCCTAATAAAATTCTGGGCCTTCTATCAATCTATCATTTTCAAAGAAGCTTTAGAATATAAATTGAGTTTTGTTCTAAGCTACATTTTCATTTAATAAGCTTCATTTAAGCTTCTTTCATATTATTTTCTTGATTCTTAAATAAATTTATGTAAGGGTTTCAACTTAAAAACCTAAAAAATGTCTCAGAGAAAGTGACAACCAAAAGCAAACACCTTTTTTTTTTAATTGTTACCTTCATTACAGACATTCCATACTTATATAGGATTAATATATATATTTTTTATCCCTACAGTTCCAGAAGGAGATTTGAAAATTTTCATTGAGAAAATAAACTGTGCTTTACAACCTTTAAGTATGAATATAAAGAAAGGAATTGATGAACTAACTGCAAAGCAATGTTATGTTCTTGTAAATATTGCTGATACTCCCATTTCGAGACTATCATCTGAATATGAGAGTTTAGATTTGGAACTTTTTAAGAAAATTGTAAGTAAATTAGAAATCTAAGTTAAATACCAAATATACCAATCATGGGTTCCGATGAGCCGTTCATCTTCTGAGTTAAATAAATGACTATCAAGTTCATTCTTGATACTCTGCATGGACAATTGTCAGTAAAATCTTGCTGATTCTGGAGTAGTTTTGTTTTTCAAACCATTGCTTTCTTGTAAAATCAGTGTACATTTTATTGTAGAAACTTTGGGTATGTAACGCTACATGACTCTCAATTACTAAATCTGTCTACTATCTGTAGCTATTTCTGTTTTTCAGATATAACTTTAAAACCTCAAAAGTTTTATAGCAGCTACCCTTTGCGCTTACACGATTTTCTTGAAAACCTTATTATTATGTCCGTCATGTGCAAGGAATTTGTGTACTGAATTTGAAGAGTTTTTTTCTTAGTTTGAGCTGTCGAGTGATGACAGACGGATGGACCAATGTTCAAAAACCACTTTTTCAGAATCAGCACCATCCAAAACTTGTTAAAACCACAAAATCTCCATTTCGGATTTTCGACCCCATTACAATACTTTCATGACCTTCTATTTCATATTAGGTAATTGAAAATAAACAAGTAGGTTTGTAACAGAATCTGTCACTTAACCCGCTTCCACACAACAGTTATGTTCAACAGGTTAAAAGGCGCCAAACACAGCATTAATTCTAAGTTAAATATTTACATGCTAAATTTGGCTATTTTATTTATTTTATTTCGAAAATTCAATAATTATTACTTATCGTTTGCAAAAATTAATTTATATTTCAAAAAATAAATATGCAATATTCCTCGCTTTTAAATAGAATGAAAATATTTCATATCAACATACAAAGAATCTCGTAGTGACGTCATTTCAAACTGATCGATGTCGCAAAAATAAATTTATTTTAATTTATTGTCTAAAAGAATTAAAGTTTCTTGAGCGATTGTTGCGAATGGCAATGGTGATTTAATTCTAATAAAAATGGCTGTTAAATGAGCATTATGAGCTTTATTATGCTTTTTAAATGAGCATATATTAAATTTTGCATTTTTTTAAATAACTGAAGTACTTTGAATTCTTTTCTGAAATTTTCAATGTATTCTAATTTTGATGCGCTGAATTTTTTGATGTATCACACTTGTCCGTAGCATTTGTAGTTTGGGTTATGAAAGTGGGTGACAGACGGACGGACTAAACGATTATAATACCTTCCACTTTTTATGTTATAAACATAGTGTGGAAGAAAAAATTTAATTATTATATAGATATATATATATATTCCTAGGTTTCCTCTATAGTTGAATCAGAAGAAGGAAAAATTTCCTCAACAACAGTTTTAAACTTTGCAGATGATATCAACAAGACACTCACTAAAAAAGTTTCAAGACGAGATGTGAATGATATATTAAAAAAGTTTATAGAATCTGGTTGGTTATGTGAGGCAAGTTGTATTTCAGATTTATATGCTATTGTAAAGTTAATAATTTATTCTCATAAAAAGCTTTTTGTTGTTGCCAATTCCAAATTTTGTTATTTTCCATTTTTGTAAGATATTTTATTTACATTTGTATTTTTTTAAATCTTGTAATTTATTTGCTTTTATTTAATGCATTTGGAGCAACCAACTGTAATGGCAATTTGCTGAACTTTATTACAAACTTATTTTTTAAGAGTCATGAAGCCGAATTTCACCCCTTGAAAATCGTAATTGTATTCCTATGGAGAATCTTCTCAGGCTAATTGATGCCACAATTTTAATACTGGCCACTATTTTTTGACACCATTTTAAAGAACAAAAGAAGTAAAATAGACTATCAGAAAAAAAAATTTGAAAATCACATATTGAGTATTTTTAATAATTACTAAAGTTTGGAAATCAGTGAAGAATTCAATGTCCTTAGTGTATGACGATGTATCTCAGTAAAAAATAAAGATATACTGCAATAATTATATATTTTGGACAAAATCGAAATTTTTATATTTCAATTCATTACGAAATAAAATTTTAATTTAAATATTTGTATTCTTTAAAAATTTAAGAAAAGTTGTTGCTATTTTTGGGAAAGCGAATTATGGCAACCCCACATTTGGCTATTACCTGCCAAGTGTTGAAAACTTAATTAGGGTCGACGCTATCTATCAACATATGGTGGGGGTACTTTGAATAGAACCCCCTAGAGATGCTGGAGGAGAGCTCTAACCCCTGGTGATTTCGTAGAATGCCCCCCACCTAACCTCTGCGGTTAGTTCTTTTCTGTTTAGAGATACGACTCTTGTCAATTTTGGGCTTGTGGGCTTGTTCAATGCTTTACAGGAAAAACTCGTGAAAAGATGCGATTGAGATTTCAAACAGAAAATAATGTTTTCAAGAGAAAATGCAGAAAAATGTGTAGCTTTACATTAAATACAAAATACATTTACAAAGATAAGTTTGCATTGTTTGTACACTTTGAGGGAACAGGTGCGAGTCAGTAAAGTTGAATAGATTCTAATTCTAAGAAAGAAGTGAACGGTTGAATGGGGGTTTAGGTCCGGTTTTATCCACAGCCACACCTATTTCTAATTGTTCGGCCGAGAAGTACAGTTTAGAAGAATGAGAAATCTTTGCAGATTTTAGTTCGTATATCGTAAGTGTTGCATCGAGTTTTATTTCGACTTGTCTTCAGCTTCGCTATGTCGAGATACGCTATATGTGGAAGATCTACAAAGCTGAATTTTGTTTGTGTGAACATATATTTATCGCTACAGTTTTCCCTATGACATCAATAACTAAGATACATAATTAGTGTTGGTTTTATACTTTTTGTTATGAGGTTTATTACCTATTTTCTAAAATGTATTTATCCATTAGTTTCTTAAAAAATCCTATTTTAATTTCATGTCAAGCTGATCTATATATGTATGCTACATCAATGTAGTTCGTGTAAAGCCATTTTCGAATAGTAAAGTCATAAATGGATTATGTTGTGAAAAAGTGTGCCAACTGCCAACCCACAGAAAGAAATCCACTTTGAATCGAACAACAGATTTATAAAATCTCTATATGAATGGAAAAAGTGTACCTAGTTATAAAAGCTCAAGAGTTCAAGGTTGTCAAAAGTGGCTTTGCGTTATTTTAATTTTTAATTTTTGGTTTGACTACAAAAACTATGGGTTGTAAATAGTGTATTTGCACAAAGTACATTACAAAAGTGCCATTGTTTGTACTTTTTTTTGTGAAAATACGGTGCATGACCACTATTTTCGGATATCAAAAGTGGCATAGGAATGCCATAAGTAAATATCGGATTTTAAGCAAATCTTAAATTTTTTTATTATGCTTTATGAAACTACTTGCTATCGCCGCCGTATCACGCCTCAATTAATGTTATCTGATTCACAAATCTCTCCGAATCATATAACTGAAACTTTAAAAAAATCGTCATATTTTTTTAGTCCACCCTATTCAAGTTCAATTAACACAATCAGAAAATGAACTATTCCAGTTTGCCATCTCTATAACTATCAAGGCGCTTCTTTTTTTTTATTACATCTTTGCATCAGGATCAAGAAAATAATTTCTTCTATTGACTGAAAATATTTTCCCAAGTCAAATCATAAAATGAACTGTTCCAGTTTGCCATCTCTAAAATTATCGAGCCACTTCTTTTTTATTACATCTTTGCATCATTATCAAGAAAATAATTTCTCCTTAGAAATGACCAAATATTTTCCCAAGTCCCATCAGAAAATGAACTGTTCCAGTTTGCCATCTCTAAAATTATCGAACCACTTCTTTTTTTATTACATCTTCGCATCAGGATCAAGAAAACAATTGCTTCTTAGAAACGACTAAATATTTCCCAAGTCAAATTATGAAATGAACTGTTCCAGTTGCCATCTCTAAAATTATTGAGCCACTTCTTTTTTTTATTACATCTTTGCATCAGGATCAAGAAAACAATTGCTTCTTAGAAACGACTAAATATTTCCCAAGGCAAATCATGAAATGAACTGTTCCAGTTGCCATCTCTAAAATTATCGAGCCCTGGCCACCCATCGAGCTGTGGAAAACACAAAGTTTTCAGTTTCGATAAATTGCTTCGATGAAATAATTTATTAATCAGAATTAAAATTCAGGGGTTTGTACCCACTACGATTTTCATACTGCACATACGGTAAAACTATACAATAAACCAATGCATCAACTTCGTTGAGTAGTCAAATACTTTAAATTTTAGCAATTTTATTTGAAAACATTTTAAAATAATTATTAAAATTAATTTACAGAAAAGATTTTTTTTGGATCCTTAAAAAATTTCTTCTTTGGGTAATCATTCCAAAAGATAAACTTTTAATCACGTAATAACCAGCTAAAATGGCATAATACAACTAAAGCCACCCAGAATCCAGAAATTCTTAATCCCCCAACCAATTCTCGTTTATTCCTTCAGAGTTATCCTTATCTCTTCGACCCTCTAGAAGGGGGGGGGGGGGGGTTGTAAATCCAGTCCCTGAGCCAAGATGGTAATCACTTGAACTGCCCACGGCGAAGACAATTATTCTTAGGGGGCATCGAATTTCATTGGCGATAAAAAAAGCGCACTGAACCATTGCAATTACGCCAAGTAGGCGATAAAGTGTTTTTTCTAGTTTAAAAACACGGCGACATCTGGTTTTTGAGAAAGACAGAAAAAGAGTTTGTAATTCTGACGTCTTGACTCTTAACTCATTTTCTTAAAAAGTCAATTTTAAAATTAATAGTTGAATAGAAAGAAATTAACTCTGAAATTATGTTAAATACTTGTAGAAAATGAAAGTTAAGATAAACACATTAAATTTCTTTTTTATTAAAACTCGGATGCATTATACTTGCACTGTTATGTGTGGAATAGGTCATTGCTTTATATTTTTTAATGTTGTTATCTTATAAACCAATTATTAAATTATTATTTTAGCAAAGAGGTTATGTATTCTTTAGTACCAGAGCAATTTTCGAATTGCAGCATTTCTTTAAAGAGAATTTTCCGAACAGTATTACAACTTGCGTTTGGTGCAAGAATATTGTATTTCAAGTATGTATCTTTCTTTTGAGTTCTAAATATTTTGGTTCTAATTCTCAAATGATACAAGTTAAGACAAAGTAACTTAAAAATTTCAACAAATATTCCAACTGGTAATAACTGTAATATAATTGTATTTAGAAAAGAAATGATAATATTGAAACAAATTTAAGGATTATTTATCAAAATTGTTTTACAATGTAAAATGTACTAAAAATTAGCAAGCATATTAAAGAAATAAGCAATGGTAGAAATATATATTAATTGCTAGTTATTTTATATTTACAAATATAATAAATTAATATTATTATATTTGTAAATATAAAATATATTACAATTATACACAAATATATTACAATTATATTTACAAAGAAATTTTCTAATCACTTTTTTTCTGAAATATGCTTGCTATTGTTCTCAAATTGAAGAAACATAATAAAAAAAATCCAAACCTTGCAAAAAGATAACACATTTTAAGACTAAATATTATGCAATCTGCTAAAAAGTTTTTACATTATTTTTGACTGAGTTCTTTTATTTTTTATTAAATTGCATTACATTTGGTACTAAATTTAAAAGAAAAATAATAAATTTAGTCTATTCATTTTGCATATGGTACTATGTATAATATTTTTAATTATCTTTTAACAGGGTGCAAGCTGCATTAGTTGTGGCAAAAAGGTTCATATCTATTGCAGAGAACACTATGTTGAGCGTACTGGAAATCGCTTATGTCATGCATGTAACAGTAATTTTTGTGATGATTAAACTCATGGTTTTTTAATGTACTTATTTTTATTAAAATTTTATAAATAAACAATTTACTTTGAGACCATGGAATATTTTGAAATACCTTGTTTTAAGAAAATTTTATACCAACTATTTAATAAAAATAAGTAGGACCTAGTCACAACAAAAGGATTTTTATATATTTACAATTTTATTTTATAAATGTTTCAAAATCATGCAAAAAATAACAAAAAGCGTATCAAACAATTTTATAATCAAAGACATTTAAAATTAAATCTAGCATTACGTATTTTTTTGAAACTCCATTTGAAAACTATGTTCTTGTTGCTGTATGTATTTTCAAGCACCCCACAAGAACATTTTAAAGAATTCCCAATATACTTCGAAACTAGCTCTAACATGGCAAGTTCCTTTTGGGCCCATTGAGACAACTCCAATTTATACAAAGTATACTTTAAGACCTTGGATTATTTTTAAATAATTCTTTCTCTTAAAGAAATTTCAAACAAGTATTTAATAAATATGTATAAGACCTAGTCGCAACAAAACAATTTTTATTTACAACTTTATTTTACAAATGTTTCAAAATCATACATTAAACAAAGAAACTATAAAAAAAATTTAGAATCAAAGACAATAAATATTGTATTACATATTATTTAATCTTCATTTCAAACTATGTTCTTGCCGCTGTCTGTATTTTCAAGCATCCCACATTAAAAGAATCCCCAACATGCTTTGAAACCAGCTCTAACATGGCGAGTTTCTTTTGGGCGCATCGAGACGACTCCAATTCATACAAAGTACAGATGTTGAATAGTAGACCATCATGCAAGCAGGAAGAGGGGTTATTGTGGATTGTTTGCTCAAGAAGAGCCAATGACTCCTTAAGACGTCCCATGTAAAGTAGGCAAACTGCCATGTTGTTGGCCAGCTGAATTTAGACAAAATTTTATGTTTATAAATTATAATTTGAAGATTAAATTTTTTTTTGACATGCATTGTATTTCAAAGCAGCAAATAAGGGTTCTTTGTAGGATCCAAAACAAATTTTAAGTGTTTTTATTTTAAGTCTGTACAAGTCACGACTAGTGGATCTAAATTACAAAGCCGATAATTCAACTCAACAAAACTTTAAGAGATAACTTTTTTTTTTGTAGAAAACCTATCTTTGATGAAAACAAAGGACTTTTTCCAAATTTATCTATTCAGTTTACTTAAAGTTATATTTGTTATGAAATCTGTGGACTATTGGGGTGACCCAAATACCAAAAACAGCCACATCATACACTGTGTCTGGATACAGTACCATAACAGATTTAATGGGCAATAGTCACCTCTGCACAGAGTATTGTTGGGTTATTTTGACTGCATGAATTATAGGATGGTAGTGTTTTCAGAAATTATTGGCCTGTAGGCCTTACCAACTGAGGTATCCAGCTTCTTTATAGTATAGGCCAACAGCCCTTATTTTTTCTAGGATAAATAACTATATTGACATGTAAATACTTGATTGTTATTAATAAGCTGTTTTAAAGCAAAGATATTTTATTTACATTTTCTATTCATGCTTGCATTGCAAATAATACGATAAAAAAACTTTAAACAGACCAAACATGCTTTTTTAGCTGTTGGGGAAAAAAAGTAATAAACATTTCTTACCATGGCATTATTAGGACAAATAGAAAAAGCCTTTTCATAATAATTATATGCATCTTCATTATTGTTATGGGCAATTGCTAGCATAGCTCTGTGAAAAAAAATTCAAAAAGTATGTTAAGGTAAATTTGATTCTGCTATATACAGAACTTAAAAAAAAAAAGTTAAAAATTACATCATACTTATTTATATTTTCTTCTGCCTGGAAGCTTTGGTTTTCACTCTGAGCCATATTTGCAGCTCTAGTAAAACATATTTGGGCAGTTTTAACATCTCCCAGCTACAATTTAAAAACAAAACTTGTTACCATTCTATTTTATGAAAGCTTGGACAGAAGAATAATAAAATTATGCTTTGCACTTTACACAGGAAATGGGACAAATCTTTAATAATACTCTTGTGGCATCCTAGTCCTTCCTAGAGTGTTACAAATGCGGGATAAAACCATTGTAAGAACCACTTCAACAACCATTTTAATAGTTGCAATAATCAATAGAATCTTGACATTTTACATATTAAAGTAATTTGAACTGGAAGCATTTTTGTCAGTTGTGTTGCTTATCTATACGCAGTATAATATAATTTTATCTGAATTGAATGTCATATTTTTTTTACATTGCAATTTATCTTCTTACATTCTAAATATGAAAAGTTATACCTGGAGGAATATTCTTCCTAGGGCAGAATAAAGCTCAGGTTGTTCATCTTTACTAGTACTTATCAATGTTTTCATAATGGAAACAGCAACAACATAATCCTTAACAAATAAAAGAGCTTTATTGAAGATAAGTCATTTTTTTAAATATTTAAATGAATGTATCAGTAAAGTTTTTTAAAAATTTACTATTCTCACTGGGTATACACCAGGGTTGTGAGATTTGCAGCACGGGTAGCTTTTTTACTAAAAGCTGGTTAGTGCTGTGTTTTTTTTTAAGTGGTTTTTACAACTCTGGTATACACACAATATAATTTGCTTTATCCACAAATAAGTTAGACTATATGAAATATATAAAAATAAAAAGCTATAATACGATCATTTTAAAAGAAACCAAAAGTACAACAAGAATATTTATTTAAAAGATGGTTGCCAATATACTTTTGTATGAAAACAATTAAAAATTTGTAAATATACAAAACAATTATTTTTAAAAATTTAGTTTATAATGTTAAAAACTAATTTTAGAAAATAGCTTATCCAGTTGAATTTCCTGTTGCAATGAAAAACTAATAGTAATTGTTCCATTGAATCTCTAACTTACCTTTTGTGAAAGAACACAATTTAGAATCGAGTACAAAACCCTTTTTTGTCTTTTATTCCAGACATCTAAAGAGGCTGCAAATAATAATGTAGTGATTCATTTTGTGTGAATTGTGTTTGAACTAAAAAATTAAAAATCAACTAAAAACTTTTATTTTCCTAAAATTAGAAATTAATAAAACTATATAATTTCTTGTTTTTCATTGTCATATATTCTTACCATTTCTTCGAGTTTCTGATAGTTCTATCATTCTACCATCTTCTGCACAACCATTTTGCAAATTTTTTATCATCTGAAAAGGAAGTACTATATCATCATAATTTAACAATATATGACTGAAATTGTTTACTTCCTATTTCAAAAGCAGCCTCAAAGTAACTCGTTTTATTTCTAAGTTCATTTGTAATTATTTAAAACAATCTATTCATATTATTTGCAAAAATAAATAAAAATATTAGGAAATATCCAAAGATTTGTTAACACAAATCTTTCAGGCATTTATATTACATTTATTAACACTCTGAGGGATACATGTGTATAATCCCGTCACCTGACTGTCAAGTTTTCCAGCAACACACAAAATTTACGAATTTTAAAGTTTTACTGAATTAAAAAATTTAAAGTGTGGGAGTTATTAATAAACATCTGCTACAGAAACACAATTTATGTCTAAAATTAAAGAAATTAAATTTTCAGTTAAAAATTTTAATATTATTCTTATGTAATTACAATTTGTGTATACCTCAGAGGGTTAATGCTTCAGGCTGCCTATTTCTAGCTGCTAATTACACAACTCAATATTAGGTATGTATTAAGCTTTAACCCAACTCAATATATAACTTGCAATTATGAACCCCTAGTTAAGTAATAAGTTAAATGCCAAAGATGGTCCCAAGCAGATCCTTTAAAGGCTCAGGACGTTGGACCATGACCAAATTTTACATGGATTAGCCACATACACATTGTAATCATGTTTATTATGTGATTTTATAACAATACATGTTAAGTTTGTTTGTTATACATAGAGACAGTGAATCAGAATGTTTAAGTCTGTTGAATGGCACTTTTTACCAGATTTTGGACTTTCGCCGCAACATATGTACAATAAAATGAACTTTTAAGGTACAATACATTTACAATAAGGCAACGTATATACAATGAATTGAACTTTTAACTCAGTATTTCAGTTATTAAGCTATATTTCTTGCATAATTTTAGTATTCTTACTTTTTGAATAATATTAAGAACATTGTACATGTTATCCATAGCAACTTGATGATTTCCTTGGTACTGTGGCAGTTCTGCTAAGAGAAGTCTAAGGGGGAATGGCACCATTGTACCTAAAACATACAAAATAAAAGACATTACAACAAAAATTTTAGTTTAGAAACTAGAGTATATAAAATCCTATAAACATACATAAAATGTTTTTGATTGTCACCTCTTTTTCCTTTATATATGTCTGGATAGAACTCATAATATAAATCTGGTTTATCTAAATCCCCAAATGTTGCGCCTTCTACTTCCGCATAAGAAAACTTTTGTAGTTTGACAAATAATGCCAAACGAACATACCACAACTGTTAAAAGAGAAAATACACTTATAAACTTCACATTAACAAAAAGAATTAGAACAATAAGATAGGAAAAAAAAATAAGTACATGTACAGTTCTTACCCTAAGAGATAAAGGTGAGTGATTACTTGGTTTGCCATCGTCACCAACTCCTTGGCCACATGCTTTTAAAAGGTGTTTTGTAAGATTAATGGCAGCATTGTAACACCCTGCTTCCTAAAACAGCATATTGTAGAGCAATTGATTTCAAATTCAAATACTCATAAATAAAATCAAGCAATTATATTGAATTTCTCTATGACTTTAGCCAATACATCAGAATACTTATAGATTTTTTTTTGACGAGGCAAACAACTTATTTGATACGATTAATTAATTTCTTAAATCAATAAGTTTGGTTAGTTGAAATTCATTGGGTGTTTGTTTTTTTTTGTAAAATTATTTATGTTTTGTTTCAATAGAGAAATAAAATATCTATTTTTATTGGCAGATTTGTCGCTTGTTTTCCAATTGTACTATAATTTCTTAGTTTCTAACAGGCTTTTTTTAGTAAATTGTATAATTCAATCTTAAATTGAATTTCTTATGTTTATGGGTATTTTTTCCGGACTCTTAACATAATAGCCAGAACACTCCTTAAAAATACAAATAAGTTTTGAGCTAATTTCTGTTAACTTTCTACAGGGTGCATTTAAAATGTTTTAAATAACTTACCATTAACTTTTGCAATCCTGCTTCATCCTCAGTAACATCATTTGCAGTCAATGTTTTTCTTTGTTGTGCTTGAGGTGAGTTGCATTCAAGCAAGAGCCCTTTAACTGGATCCAACTTTAAGAAGAATGGTTTTTTAAAAATTACGAATTGAGCAAAAAAATAGATACAAAAAGTGAAATTAAAGTATTTATTTAAGTTAAAGTATCTGTGTTTAAAGCTGCATTAACCTTCTGAGGGATAAACAAATTTGCTGAAGTTTTAACTTGTTTTTACTTCATGAATTCAAAACTTTAACTAAAAATTCAATTACTTTATATTTTATAAAACTTTATTTCCATAGCAGACGATAATAAATGACTCCTCCATACTTTAAATTTTAAAATTTAGCTATATTTTAAAAAGTTATAAATTTGAAGACCATGTGCGTTTCTGGAAAATCTGACATTCAAGTGACAGGTTTATACGTTGGTATACCTCAGGAAGATCAAGGTTCATTTATCTAAAGAGAAGTGAAAAATTTGAATCTTTTAATCCATCTTAAACACTTAATCCAGAATCCACAATAATATATTTTAATCATCTGATAAATAATGACTAATCTTTATCCTAGAACTTACTCTTATTCAGTACAAAAAAAATTTAAGAAAGAGTTACCATTTCTTGGTCTATTACAACTCCAGGCATTGTACGTTGACTTTTATCTAGTGTTACAGAGACATTTGAAGTCATTACAGATACCAATATGTGCAGAGTCTTATCCGAGGGTATCCAAGCTTCTTCAATTTCACCGCTCAATACAGGTGAACTTAAAAAGGGTTCCTCTATGTTCATGCTCAGTATTGGCTCATTCATTCGCAATTCAGGAGTGTTAATTGCAGTTTTATCTTCAGCAATTTTATCAAAGAAGGCTTTTCCATCTCTGTCTTTCCCACTTTTGTCTTCGGAAAAGAACTTGAGAAGAGTTGGGGCAGGGTTGTTGTCACTTTTTTCTACAAAAAGACATAGTTCAATCATGGCAGAGAAGTACTCTTTAAATAACGATGGAAGCAACTTTTTTTTAAATTTTCAAAGGCATAATTTATTTGGGATAGCAGTCACCTAAGGCTATTAAACTTTTTTTTAAATTTTAATATCAAATATAGAGCAAACAATTGCATAATTAATAAAGCAAGACTAATAATAAGCAAATAACAAATAGAAAGTTATCATTATCCTTAGTAATCAAATGTAGAATTAAAGGACTTTTTATAATTTTAGGGTCATTCTAAAGTTAATTTTTAAAAAAGAGTATTCACCAAATTTTTGTAAAGTCTATATTATATTTATATTTTCTTTGTTTTTTGGGACTTTGAGAGACTGTAACAAAACATTTTGGTGAAACATCCACTTTGTTTGACAGAGGGACAAAAAGGGGAATTGTTCAGCCAAAATAGGGACGCCTGATCACATTAATCATAACTAATGAAAAATAAGCTTTTAAAAACTATACCTGTAGAAAAATCTTCCAGTACTTCTTGTGCCTCTTCAGGTTTCTTTTCATCTGTTTTTGTTAGATCGTTTTTATTTTCAACAAAATTGGGTAATACAGCTTGTTCAAGAGATCCTGGAGAATTTGCATTATCTGCAAGTGCATTGAAGAAATTAACACCCTCTGGATCAATTTTTACTTGCTGTGATAAATCAGTACCAAAATATTTAGTCAGCAATGTTGTATCAGTAGAAGACTGAAACAAACAAATAAAAAAATTACCAATAATATGTTTAGTTATTCGTAAGTCTACAGATAAATACAAAACTCTATCAAATACTTTAAAAATTAAGTATCCGCCATCAAAAAGGATACAAAATGTAAATCTGTCTAAGAACTATCAGGTTTTTCTGTGCCTCAATTTTTTTTAAATAAAATTAAATTTTTATAATTACTTTTAAATTTGAAAATTCAAATCTAGGCAAATCTCTTACAACCATTTACTGTAGAAATATTATTTTGAAAAAATATTTAATAGGTTGAACATTAAAATTTCATTTAGTGGGAAAAAAAAATCTTTTTTTTCTTAAACCACAGAAGGTTAATTTATATCTATGAAGGAAGAAGTCCTGACTGACTAGCTCATGTATCAACGCCCAGCCAAAACTATTGAAAGCCGAGATTACAAATTTTAAAAGTTTATTCTTTTTGTATTGAATTTAAGAAGGATTTGTTGATATCCAAATAAGTCTAGAGGAGGGCAAAATGTGAGCCAATTTCTCCACATGAATAGCATTGTTGTAAGCTTAGGATTTATGTCAATTTTTAATTTGAAAGAAATTTCAACACAAGTGAAAATTAAATATTTTCAAAAGTTTATTATGCAAGATTGCAAATTGAAAATACTTGAATTTTTAATTATTTAAAATCTTTTTTAGATTTTTAATGGTTTGTCAAATTTCCTCTATGTGATTTTGATATCATTTCCCCACATTATATAATTCTAGAGAATTTAAAAGAGAGTCGAGCATCCAAATAAGAAAGAATAATGCTGACATCAGCAAGAAGGGGGGGGGGGGGTGCTTATAATATGATGATGGGTGCTGAACAGTCAAGGAGGGAGGGGGGGTCGATTGGCATAAAATAAAAGTTGACATAATATACAAGTCACCATTATTACACCTGTGCAATGCCAGGTTTGTTAAGCTCGTATAAAATAGACTCAAACAATGAAATTACATGAGGTCTTTGTAGCAGTGTCTCCTCCTTGGCCTCAGTTATTTCCTTCTTATCCATACTCAAAGACCTCATTTGAACTGCCACACTCTCTGGATCATCAGCGACTACTTTCGCATCGGAACTACTAGACTCCTGGATAGATAAATCTAAGGACACAGTTTCCATAACCCCAAACTTTGACTCAGATTCAACCCTTTTGATGGTTCCTTCTTCTGATGGTATTGGTGGAAGAGAAGGGGCATTTTCTGCTTTTGTAGGAGCATCTGAATGTGTTTCCTTTGGTACTAGTGGTCCTTGGATTTCAGATAGAGAATTTGAGCTTCGTCTTCGAACGTTTTCTGTTTCTACTGCTAATTGGGGGATGTCGTCTGTTTCAGCCTCCATTTAGACCTGAATACAGATTGCAAAGTGCATAAATTTAATTGCATTTAAAAGAAATAAGTAAATAAGGTTAAAGAAGTAATTATATACTGCCTGAATGTAAACAAACATATATCCAAAATATATGCACTCTATATTTTGTGCTTGATTAGTTTACTAAAATAGGTAGTTTTTTCTTTTGCCTAGATAACTGATTTAGTATTTTAACTAAGAGAAAAGTTTCTTAAAACAAGCAGTGGACAAACAGTAGTTGGTAAATGATATACAAATATGTTATGTGCTGGCTAACTTTAAAGGGTATCAAATTGCAACGAAATTCACTTAAAATTATATCAACGCTAAAAATTAGTTTTAATGATATAATTTTAAATTAAAAATATCCCAGGAAAGAAGAGTAACATGTTTTTTTTAAATGAGAATAAAAATCAGTATTACACTGATATTGTATCCAAACAGTAAATAACAAAATCTACAAGCGGCCTTTTTCAATATATTTAACCTTTCACAGTGAAAACAAGATTTAAATTTTAAGCATTTAAAAATTTAAAATGTTTAAAATTCGTTATTTAAGTACTTTAACACAAAAACAACAAAACTGAAAGAAAGCAGACCAAATTTTTAGTTTACTCCCTTCAGTCAGTTGCAGTTAGTATTAAAAATATTCAATTATTAATTTTTAAAAACAGTATAAATTGCTATAAAAAATCCCTTGTATTATTGAAGAACATTTTAATCTAAAATTTATCCTTTATTAGCTAGTTTTCAAAACTTTGCCTAATTTTTTCTTAAGTTGAAATATTTCTGACTATTAGCAAATGTTACGCAAATTGGCATCAAGCAGATTAGGCAAAATTTTGTTTTTGTTTTGTTGTATATATATATATAAAAGGTAAATTGTCAATCGTAGACTTAGGTATAGGATTTTAAAAGCAAAATAAATAGAAGAAGCACAAACTATGCAAACTTTTAAAATTTAAGTCCCATGAGCTGTCATCGTTATAGAGATCCACTTTTTTTATGAGGTAAGTTATTATCCTTATGTGATCTCTTAATTGGGTTTATTTCAAGTAGTTCTATCCTACTGTCGGCCCGTGTTTCAAGCGGTTTTCTTTGCGTATCACGAACAATAATGTGCTATAAACGTTTCATAGTTTGGTATCCTTAATATTTATAAATTAACTTTTGTTCAATTAAGTTACATTTTATAAAATATGATACTGCAGTCAGTAATCAAATCGAGTAATTCATTTATAACTTTAGTTTAGACTGAATCCTTAATTTTTGTTTGATCTATTTCCGAGAGGTAGAACTGTTGTACTTGGAAACGAAACTTTTTATTATGCTGCCGTCATTCTTTGTAAGAATGTTTTTTATTTAACCACAAATTCTGACTTTAATTCTAAGATATTATTTAACTGATTATCACTCATGAAGTGGAAATTGTCATAAAAGAGTCCAAAGGTTGCACCGAAAGAAAATAATGTTAAGTACTGACAGGGGTTAGGTTGTTAAAAGTTTGCACGTTATAAAAACATTAGCATCAGTGCTGTATTTCCATGAAACTATAAAACAAATCAAAATCTTTCATAGAAAAAATTGTGGATCATGCAACTTGTAAGTCTTATTGTCATGTTACCTTTATTGGGGTTTAGATATAAAATTTAATAAATACAATGGTACAGCAATGAGTAATGGCCAGTCTGTTTATTAGCGACTTTTGGCGATATTGAAATCTGACATAGGCTTGCTATACCTTCCATTTGTATGAAATATGAAGTGGAATGTTTACCACATTTTAGCGTTTTGGTTTCTTGACAATGTAAGGTAGAGAACCGGTCATTATGTCAAATCTGTTCTAATACAATTAAAAATAAATTGCACGGTTGATATTTCAGTCATATTTTCAGTAGAGGATAGAAAATCTGGGATATTGGTTTAGTAGACCCTTGGCATATTTCAGGATTTTGTATTCATTAGTTTTTTTTATTAATTAAAAAAACAATTTAAATACTTTCAAATCTTAATCTTTTAACATGAAATTTTCTTAAACTAAAAAAAAAAAAAGAAATTTCCAGTTCTATTAAGCTTAGTAATAATGCCATAAAATTTGCTTGGCATAAATCCTGTCTAATGACATTAGTGATATGTATTCCTGTTGCAAATGTTTTGGAGGTGGTTGGTTAATTTTTTAAAAAATAGGCCAGGTTTCTCTAAGCTTTTTGTTGTACTAAACCTTTAAAATAAATTAAATATAACTAGATACTGAATTGGGCTGGGCTGAGTACCTATAGCTATCCTAAATGTAAAGACTAGATATAGTTAGACTAAATGTGGATTTAGTATTTTAACTAAGAGAAAAGTTTCTTAAAACAAGCAGTGGACAAACAGTAGTTGGTAAATGATATACAAATATGTTATGTGAGGACTAACTTTAAAGGGTATCAAATTGCAACGAAATTCACTTAAAATTATATCAACGCTAAAAATTAGTTTTAATGATATAATTTCAAATTAAAAATATCCCAGGAAAGAAAAGTAACATGTTTTTTTTAATGAGAATAAAAATCAGTATTACACTGATATTGTATCCAAACAAATGATAATAAATGTCCTTAACATTTTGCTTTATAAATTTAAAGTAAAGAACTTATTGCTTGTTTTTAGTTTCAATTCTTTTCAGTATGTTCTGCTAAAAGGATACATTTTGATACATATATTTTTACATTATAGTTACAAATAAAAATATTTTTTCAAATAGATCTAAATCAAATAATAAAATTATAATTTTATGTTTTTCCATGTATACATATTTCAGTTTGCTATGCTAAAAATTAATCGTTCATGTGAAATGCATTTACACAATAAATTAGAATGCTTCTATTTACAATTTAGAGTTTTTAAGTTCTATACTATTTACACTAAATTTAACATTCAGTTTCCTATTCTTTAATAGGTAGGTAATTGATATGTTACTTCTGAGGAATTTTATCATAAAAAAGCTAATTATATTGAAAAGCATCTATGTTTTTATATTTGCTTTCCTTGTTAACATATCTTGGGCCGTATGTTATTCATTTGAGTTTTTTGAAGTGGTACTTTAAATATATATAGTAGATAGCAAAATCATATTTTGAAAGCATTTTAAAATTATGAAGGGTTTTTTTTTTCTTAGGGGAGGTGCGAGATAGGTGGCTAAATATCAGACTCGCTTTGATTTCCCAAGTTTAAAATAAGTAAAATTTCACTATTTATTAAACAAGTCTTAAGTTATTACTTATTAGGCAAGGCAAAATAGTTTTTCATCAAATTTCTATTAAAATTCTATCCACTAATATTTATAATATTTTGGCTAACCCTTTATCTACTGACGATAATATAAGTACCGCTTAAAAAGCTGCTGTTTCATTTTTTGTTATTCAATTTGGTGAAAACGGGGAAAGATAGAACTTTCTGGTCAACATGTTCGGTTTTAGTACATTAGGGTCTTCAAGTAAATTCTTCCTAAAACTTTTACTTTAGTTATCATGCGCCAACTTGTTATGCACTGACGGTACTTAAAGGTATCACTTAATAGGCTGTTGTTTTACTTTTCATTGTTCGTTTGAGGGAAAATATATCTTATTGGGCTTTTATTAATGCAGTTTTGTGGCTTCAATACATTAAAGGCTAAAAATTTAAAACATATTCATTCAACAAATTGTTAGTAAGCGTAATTTAGTATAACTATGAGTAGAAAAGAAGAAAACGAAAATAAATTTGGGAAATTAAGTGCATTTTATGTGCCAACTATTTTTTACCCTTTTATATTCTAATTAATTTCAATAGCTATCATTAAAATATACAAATACAAATAATTAAAATTGAAACCTAAGAGTTACAAAAAACATTTTTCTTATTTTCCCTAAACATGCCCCTAAATTTTTATCAAAATTTTAGGTTGACCTCCAATTTTGAAAAAAAACGAAAATCGGTGTAATTTGCCTTCAATTTGAATAATTTCTTAATTTTTAGTTACACTTAACGTTAATATTTATCAGATTTATTTATTATCCACCATCCATCTGCAGCATTTCCTCCTACGAATGAAAATAAAGTATAGAGAAGCTTTCCTTTCATAAGTTTTCACGTTTCAACTTTTTTTTTCTCGATTGGACGTGAAGTTGCATTTTAATAACTGCTTAACAGTGAAATGTCGTCGCTGATTATCCCGCGTCGTATCTTTGGCGCCATTTTTATCAATGAGTGTCTTACACTACTTGAAACCTTATAGTCTTATTTTGGCGATTTTAATTGGTCACGATCATCGTGATAAACGAGTGAAATTTACACTCGACACCCCCGCTTTTATGTTGATGGTTTCTTGAAATTTATCGGAAAGTTGATATCACTGATATATAGAGGATTAGACACTAAAGAGAAATCTGTTTATTGTAATTTGTTTTACTTGGAGAAAGTTTTTAAATTTTTGTTTTCATCGCCAATAGCCGATTATGTACAATCAAAGTTATCTTAAAATAATCTTTTTTTAAATACTTCCATCTTAAACAAGGGCTTAACTTTTTCCGTGAAACCATTGCCGTATTCATATTTTTACGTTTAATTACCTAATATAAAATATATAAGCTAATGAAAGTTCGCGATGGGGTCGAAAATCCGAAATGGATATTTTGTATTTTCTATACGTTTTGGAGGGTGCTGATTAAAAAAAAGTGTTTTTGAACATTGGTCTGTCTGTTTGAAACCACTCTCCAACTCGAACTAAAAGAGCTACGGACTTCAAATTTTGTACACGAGTTCCTACTACATGTCGGACGTCATAATAAGGCTTTTAAGAAAATCGCACTTGCGACAAATGGTAACTGCTGTTGTAGACCATGAAAGAATTAACTTAAATATTAGTTATTTGTATGTCTTATTTGTTAAAAAAACACCTATAACTTCTCCCATATAGCAACAGTTTGAAGCATTTTGTCTTCCAAACAATAAGTTAGATTGAGTCGGTTTTCTTAGGAGAAGAGGAGCACCTTTGGGCCTTGCCATTGATTACCTTTCAAACAACCCATGTATCAGTTAATCGAGGAGCAATAACAGACCCAAAACATAAATATTATAGTGGTCATTTTTTAAACAATTGGGAGACAATATACTTCCTTAAGTCCCAATGTACTATCCCTTTCTTATGAAAATCACTTGCTGACTTTAATGAGGCATTATTAAAAGCATAAAAGCTGTTACTGTAATGATTATAAATAAAAACTAATATTGCCGAGAATAATGATTAAATTTTTTTCCTAACCCTTTTTTTGTGTGCAAATATTGTCCTGCGTGCGTCTTTCTTAATCTATTTGAAAATTTTATCTCCCCATCCCTCATCAAACTGGAAAAAGGCGCTGTTTCAATTTTCATAGCATTTTAAGACATTTACTGCTGTCATCCGAAGAGAATGGCAAACTTTGTCTTTAACAAACACACTTGAAGTGTGTTTACTCTCAGCGTACGATTAAAGTGCCTCTTTGGCTTTAAATCAAATCCCATTGTTTCCTCTGAAAGAGCCTAGCTGTCATTTATTCGGTTTCCAGGAATTCTGATCTTAAATCGCAATCGTGTTGTCATACTTTGTCCGACAAAAAATAAATGACGCCTGTGTGACTCATTGAGTGTTATACTGATAATGAAAGTTTCTTTAAATGAGTTTGAAATTCATCAAGTGTGTTGTTAACTCAAATTCCAGGGGGTGTGTGGGGGGTGGAAATAACTCTTCACTAAATCTAATAAACGATAAAATGTATTCTAGAAATATGAATCATATTTATTCTAGACTAGAATAATTATGTCTGGTTCGGAATTTCATATTAGCGAAACTTCTGGTCAATCAGATAATCTGAAAAAAGAAAATTTGTTAGTTATTGATTATACTATTATACTACTATTAATAAATTGTTATTTTCAGAAACTGTAGTCGTGTAGTGTATGTTTGCCTGTTTGATGATTGTGCCAGTTGTAGGATGTGATCATTCCTTTTTAACCATTGTTGTATCTGTTTCCCAATAATATCGGTCAGACAATCATGTTAGGTGAATCTATAATAATAAAAGAAAGAGTCTGTGTGTGTGTGTCTGTCTTCGGATCGTAAAAGACCTACTTATACTGCCCTCAGAAATTCGAAATTTTTAAGATAGATTCCCTTTAATACCAACGTGTGCACCTGATGCTTAGTTTTTTCATATTTGTTCAATTTTTAGAGAAAATTCGAATTTTCTGAAAAAAATACACCACTTTCGCTCAAATCCGATCATTTTTAGCCTACTTTTCTTTTTTTAATTCGAAAGAATTAAAAAAAATGAAAAAGTAGGTATTGACATGCGGTCGATGTCTGTCCGTCTGTCTGTCCGTCCGTACCCCCCTTCCAAAATCGGTTCTAATCATCGGATCTTAAAAATTCTTTTTTTGTTAGAAAGCTATGACCTCAGATACCCAACTTTCATACTTTTTGTCCGTCTGTCTGTACGTCCGGACGGACATAAATCTACTATCTGTCGGCGAATTTCCCATTGAATTAGCATTGAAATTCAATTTTGAGTCATTTAAATCACTGTAGGTATTGAAATGCGGTTGATGTCCATCTGTCTGTCTGTTCGTATGTCTGTCTTTCCGTCTGTCCGTATCCCTCTTCCAAAATCGGTTCTATCCCTCGGATCTTAAAAATTCTTTTTTTGTTAGAAAGCTATGACCTCAGATACCCAACTTTCATACTTTTTGTCCGTCTGTCTGTACGTCCGGACGGACATAAATCTACTATCTTTCGGCGAATTTCCCATTGAATTAGCATTGAAATTCAATTTTGAGTCATTTAAATCACTGTTGCCAAATCAACAATGTCATGAGAAACTTTATTTATTTAAACATATTTGAAGCAAAATAATATTTTCATGAATCAGTTTGGAATGATGTCATAAAATGTAGCACAATTTGATTATTTGATTATTCATTAATTATCTACCAAGAAAGCGGCAAGGCATACTTTTGCATGCAATTATGCTTAGTTTTAATTTACATTTCTCATTTTTTAATGCAGTTCGGAGTAGTTTCATTACTTTTGTTATCAATAAATATTTAATTATTCTTCGAACTACAAATAAATCACGAGCAGATGATAAATAATATTTAATTAATTTACGAAAGAATATTAAGGAAAATAGTTGATTTTGGCTTTTAGAAGTTTAAATTATAGCTGGGTGCTGTGTTTCGATTTTTTTTTCTAATGTGTATAAATCTAATGTAGAAACGGCTGTTGATGATATTTACTTTAGGAACCTAGTTTTTTTTCTCCCGATTAGAACTTCAGTAAGTATTTAAGTAACAGGAAAGTAGGCTATTTTAGTTCTTTATGAACTTCTTGTTTCTCTTTCCTGATACCATCTGCTGAAAAAATTAAATAAAACTTTAAATGAAATTAATTAAATTTGAAAATGTTTATTTTATTCTGTTGCCATTACCTTCAGAAACTAAATTCATTATTTGAAAAATAATTGACATGTTTCAAGTGACGTAATTCCGCCAGTCTTCATTCCCGGATTTTATTGTGGGTTTATTTGATGATTTTTTCATTGATTTTTCTGTTGACTGCATGTATGCATATTTAAGCAATAAATGTATAGTTGAGCTATTACTGAACTATGATGGTTGATAAAGGCCATTGCACTAGAGCTATTAGTGTTTTATGTCGTTATTTTTTCGCCAAATACGTTGCCGAACTATAGCCAAATTATTAACTAAAATTCGCCAAATATAGGCAATTTCTTTTATAAATAATTTATAAGCTGGTCGGTTGTTCGAAGGTCATTGTGTTAGAGCTGTATAATGGGTGTGGGTAGCTATATCTATTTTCTCGCCAAATTATTTCCCAAAACGCGCCAAATGAGCTAAAAGGTTTTATGTATTTATGAGGGAATTGTGATGACATTTATGAGTGCATTTTATAGCGTATTTTTCATTTTGGAATTTTAAGGCAATGAAACGGGATTTTATAATTTATAACGAGCGGAAACAATAATAAGTTTATGATCCTATAACAGGTTATATGGTACACATATTTGGAATCTATTTGATATTTTTTTATTCCGTGCGAAGAACGGGTATAAATTTGCTAGTTATTAAATAAAAGCCTAGCTTTTTTTTATAAAATGCTACATATTACCTAATAATTTGGAGCCCCAAAATTATGCAAAATATACTGAAAGGTTGGGGGTCTCCAAAAATTTGAATAAAAGCTATTGAAATTCGGGAATCGTAAATCTTCGAGGCCCTAGCCTTGTCCTTATACCTATAGAGTATAGAAGATCGGGTACTTCCCCTTTCCCACACACCGAGTTAATAAGTTTTGTCTATTTTTAATAAATGAAACCTGTTTTTTTTAAAGAGTACATTGAGATGTATAATGATTACATGTCTTTTTACCAGTTCACCAATAGAAAGTTTCGTACTACAACACTTGTTCTATAATTTTAAGCAAAAACACATGTTCTATATTTTTGGGTTTAGTGAAACAGACATATGTTTTTAAAAAAGACGCTCATACTAAAAATAGTCTTTTCAGCTTGCCACGCTTTGAATGTATGAAGTGGACGGAATCTTTAAAGATGGTTTAAGGGTTTCTTTTTTTTTTCTTCTTAAGTTTGCTTTCTTTTAGAAGATAGGAGAAACATTGTTGGAATTTCACCTTGACTTACGGCGAAACAGACCTTCAGAGCATAACTCTCGCCTTCAATTAGTTTGATGAAAGGCAAGATGCAAGACTTCCTCTTGTTGGATAATTAATTGGCATCTAATTTTATGGCCGAAGGAAGTGATCCCTTGTCATACAACATCTGGGATGCTGCACGAAAATCTAAGATGAAAAAAATATAAACAATCATGGGGAAAAGTCTTCGTTTTTAGCTTCTGTGCCATTAGTTCGATTGAATTAGTAATCCTTTTTCATGAATTATTTGAAATCACTTGTTTTTCAAATGAATTTTTGTTAATAAAATCTTTATTTATTGTTAGCTATACTTGTGATTATTTTTATTATAAAAGAATGGGAAGACATCGGTTTACGTATAGTTCCTAGGTTGTGTTCAGATTATTTATGTATCTAAAGCAAGAGGTCTTGACTAGTCATGCACCCGGCTACTAAAATGTTTGACATTTCCTAAATTTGTAAGATTATTTATTGAGTAAGGAAGAAAGGACTTTGACCCATAAGGATACATGACCCCAAATCCTTTTTTCACAATCTAATTAAAAGTTTTATGAGTAGGAATGGATCATTTTGTCACCTCAGGTCATGACCCAATGCCTTTTTCTCAACATCGGAAAGTTTTATGAGTTGAGCTGACCGCACATGGGGAAAAAACCGAACTAAATCATTGCTTACGTGTTTAGCTATACGAAGAAATACGTTTTCATGCACTGAAAGTAAATTTTTGGTGCCGTACGATTTTTCGGTCTACTTTTTTTGGTTTAAAGGAAAGATTTTTTCAATTAGTTACTTATTTTGTTCATGCTATTAGCTACAATTACGTGCATAATATTGCAAATGTAATTATTCGCAAATGTGTTTGTTTTGGGCTTAATAAAAAAAAGTGCAACTAAAGGATACTTGACCCAAGTAAACAACACAAAAGTAAACAGAAGTGGACCAAGTATTTTTTTTTTTAAATCACGGGAGTCCCAAAAGTAAATGACTGGGTCCTTCCGGGAGTACAAATTTTGTTGGGAAAGTACAAGGGAATTTTTTTTACGAGCTTACAATTCAGTTATGCAGAAAGAATCGATGGAAAATGCTTTAAATGACCTGAAATGGATAATACATCCCAAGTTGATATTGATCAAATAGAAGATTATCCAACCACCTGTGTTTTCTCTGCACAATAAAAGAATCCCCAGGTTTTGTATTTAGACAAGATTATACGTTTAAATTTGATAAGTTCGTTAATATAAGCATAAATAATGTGATAAAAATAAGAAGTAATAATTTGGGCTAAAAAACTATCAAACTTTATAATATGATGACTTTAAACTTTAACTTTAAACTTTAACTAAAGACTTTAAACTTTATAATATGATGTTAGTTTTGTTATTAACCCAAAGTATTTTGATAATTTTAAGTCTTACTGCCAAATTGTTGGGTTGGGTAACGTATCCCTAATGGGTGGGTCATGTATCCCTATGCATTGGGATACATGACCCAAAACTAAAGTTTTAAATAATTTATATTTTACTAATATTGCAGTTGCTACTTCAGAAAAATACTAATATATATTGTGTAATACTTATTAAAGTATAAATTGACTGCATTTGCACATCCATAAATAGTGTTTTTTAAACGTTACAAGCCAAAAACTGCAAGTTGGGTCATGTGTCCCTGGTTCCCCCTACTAAATGCTTCATTTATAAAACGATTTTTCGAAAGTGGGAAGTGGTTGAATTGATTGGTGTAAAGTAAAATTTTACATAATACACACATTATTAAAGAGTTATTAAAGTTACAGCCATGCAACGACGGGCGTATATAGCTAGTTTAATATACTTTTTGTATTATTAAATGGAATTTATATCAAACGAAAAAATTAAATGGAATTTATATCAACGGAAAAAATTTTAATGGAATTTATACCCATTTTCTGAGAAATTTTCAAGTTGCATGTTGCTTAAATATGTTTGGATTTTTTTTCAAGATCTAATGTCTATATAAAAGTCGATAAACGACTGTGAGTTATCTTTTGGAAATAAACTAGACATTTGCGCTAGATTTGTAAAAAACTTAACTACTATCTACATTTATATTTTTTATTGTTATTAAAAAGTCAATTTTAAGATTGAAATAAATTCGTTTTAAGAAAAATGGTTTTAAAAAGTTAGTTTAGAAGAAATCAAAGGTAGTAAGCTTAATAATGTCTGCCAAAATTTTATTCACTTATAGAAAATCCGCACGTTTGAAACAGTATATCATAATGAATGCTGAACTCCTACTCAAAATGACTAAAAAAGAAAATGAAAAAGAATTTCCAAAAAGGTGCATTGATTTCAGTCATAATTTCAGCTTTGATTACAAAGTCATAGAAAAGGCCAAATGCATTTACATCTGAATCTAAAAAAATTCATGAAATGCGAAACACTCATCGTTTTTCAATTTACGCCGTGTCTCTTTTTCCCAAATTTTCAGAAAGTATCTTTTGTTTTATCTTTTTTTGAAATCTGAAAATTAGGATTTATTTATCACTTGAATTTATTTATCATTTCAATATTTTACTTCAATTGGCATTTTTATTTAGGTACCTAGTGCATTTGCATCTCGTTGAAAATTAAAAGTAAAAAATTTTATCAGTAAGAAAACAAAACCAAAGAAATCGCAGTTAGGAACGCGTGGCGTTATAAAAAAAACCAATGAGCTTGTTTCAACACTTTTCAAAGAAAACAAAACAACCAATGAAGTCACAGTATTGAGAGCGTGATAAGAAATATTCCCATTAAATATGATATTTAAGTTTTCAGAATATTTTATTTTATAACTATTTTATATTGCGAATTTAATTGAAAACTTTTTAAACATGAATTTTTTTTTTAGCTGTCTACGTCATAATCGCACTGTTCTCGGAAAAGTGACCTATCGCACAAATGTGACTTTTCGAGTTGTAAATGCTATAATATTCAAAATTTAAATATCTATCGGTTCAAGCAAAAATTAAATAAATTGGTAGAATAGTTGGAATGCAATAAGCGAATCGTTATTTTTCTATCTTGCAATGCAGTGGAAAAAATAAACTTCAGACGATTTTTCTGAAAACTAGTATTTTTGTGATTGGTCTCTTTTCTGCATACAGTGCTATATATACTTTCGATATATTTTTTTTCGTGGTTTAACCAGGTATGTATATTATACTACAGAACAGTATTATATCCAGAACACTTGTATTATATACTATAAATGTTCAGTTACTTTAATTGATTCCACTTTAGGTGGAAAAGTGACAGCTTTCCCATTTATTAACGTAACAGATTGGTCATTTTCTTGCATACATTGCAATTCATATTCTTTTTTTTCTTCTTCTTCTTAAAGAAAAAAAGATTTCAATGCTCATACGTGTGCGATGTATACTCATTTGTTATTGTTAAAAACTTAACAGATTTCTATTTGGGAAAAAATACTTTTTTTTTATTTCAATTATTTTTATTATAATTTTTTCATTTTTATATAAATCTGTATTGAAATTACTATGTAACTGATAATGAATTAATTTTTAAATTTTAGTTTGTTTTTTCTTCATGGATACCATACAATACACTGACAACATGAGCTACGGCTCTGGATCTCAGGGACCAAGTGCAGATTACTGCCATCTTATGGCGGAGCTCAGTAAGTATAGCTTTCAGGTGAATTTATATTTTTCAGCATGAGTTTGTTTTATCTATAATATAAATTTATTTTTTTTAAATGTATTTAATTATTTTAGAGGCTCAAAACTTTGATGTGATGAAATTTTCCTCTTATCGGACAGCGTGTAAACTCAGGTTTATCCAAAAGCGAATTAGTTGTAAGTGAACTCTTGATTATTATAATGTGCGTCTCTTGGAGTTAAATATGCTATATTAGTAACTTATTAGATTACATATTACTTCAAGATAATTTTAAACCGTCACTCAATATGTCTGTGTACGTTGTCTTCCACAACATGCACTGATCTTCTGAGACATTTTAAAATGAAATTTCAATTTTTTAAAAATAATTTTACCACTAAAAATAAGTATTTATCATTTAATTTATAAAATAAACAATCATTTTTTTAATAAAACGAATTTTGTATATTTATTCTGAGTCGTCTTGAATCTTGACAACATCACTTTGGTTCATACTTAGACTTCAAAATAAATTATAATAATTTAACTTTTATTTTTCTCTTAATCACAGACTGAAGTTATACACTTTTGAGAGAATCCCCATGCATTTAACTGACAAATTGCACCCAATTTTTTTGGACAAATTACAGGGGTTTTGTATACTTGTTTTTAAAAAAAATTGTATAGCTTTTTGTTAAACAGCCTTATATTAGAACATGACGTTTGAGATAGTTTTTATTTTTTTAGAAGAGACAATTTTTAATGTTCATTTTTTTACTTATGATGTTTCCAACAGTACATTCAGTAGACATATGGAATGTGATTGAAGCTTTTCGAGAAAATAACCTGAACTCCCTGGAACCTCGGATGGAAATAAGCAATGCTAAGCTTGAGTTATTAGTGTCCTCCATTTACCTCCAGCTGAACAAGCGCCTTCCAGCCACCCAACAAATCGACTTGGACCAGTGTACTTCTCTATTGCTCAATTGGCTCGTGTCTGCACATGACCCGTAAGTGCATCTGCCTGAAAACTTATCATATGTATTTGCAGTAATTGCCAAATTGAAATTTTAAAAAATAACTCTTTTAAACCAAATAATAATTATTGGTTTAAAATTTACTAATAATTTTCCGTTGGATTTCGGGTATTAACAAATCAATTCTTACTTCCTGAAGATTTTACATCTTGTGTTTAGCTGAATTAAAATAGATATGAAAATTGTCACTTGTGTCTATATAAATTGTGGCATTAAAATAGTGAATTACTTAAGCTGTAAAGAAATAATTTGAATTTGGAGTTAAACAAAATAAATTGTAAAATCTTAATTTTTATTGGTTTTGATTTTTTTAAAAATTGCAATGGTTCGTATACACTAAATTTCATATATAGATTTGTACAAGAAGGTTTTCGTTTTTCAGTAATACTTTTAAACCTAAAAAATTCTATGGCAGCTACCCTTTCCGCATGCACGATTTTCTCGAAAGCTCTGTTATGACGTCTGACAGGTACTATGAACTTTCCCACCAAATTTGAAGTTTACAAAACAGACAGCCTGACAGACAACAATGTTCAAAAGCCACTTTTTCAGAATAAGCACCCTCCAAAATATTTCAGATCTATATTTCGGATTTTCGATCCCATTACAATAAATACTTTCATTACCTTTTATTTCTTATTAGGTAATTGGAAGTAATTAGTGTTATCATTGCACTTGTTCACTTGTAGTGCAATGTTTTAAATTGAAAAATAGCAAATAAAATCATATTAGAAACAAATGTTGTTACTTGCTTTGGTGGTGTACTTTGCTATACCTTTTTCCAAATCAGGTTTCTTTAAATGCATTTTATAATTTATTTTTATAAATTGAATGTAATAAAATGTTCTTATGTTAAGTTTAAATTAATTGGTTTAAAAAAAATTTTTATGAATTGTTTGTTATGCTATTTAAATATATAGAACTTAATTTTTATTTATGTTTAAAATATTTTATTTAAAAATATTCCCTTTTATTTTTTTCAACAGTGATAATACTGGTAAAGTTAGAGTATTTTCTATAAAAATTGCCTTAGCTACGATGTGCTCCGGAAAGTTAATGGACAAGCTCAGATGTAAGTTACATTTCTTCTACATTTTATTTACTAGTATTTAAAAAAAAATCTGAATTTATATTAAGCTTACCTATCTTTTTGAATATGCATAAAAAACTTAATAGAATTTTAAAGTTAATTCCGTTAAACTTTTTCTTTTAGATATGTTTTCACTAATCTGTGACATCAATGGTCATTTGGTTCAAAGTAAGTTTGCTGATTTCTTGAGAGAAATTTTGCAAGTTCCATGTTCTGTACATGAATCTCCTACATTTGGTTATCGGGATAATCTTCCGTCTACAATTATTGATGGGGTATGTAGTATTTATTATGCTACAAAACTTTTAACTGGTTTTTTTTCGTTATTAACTAACTACTGTTTATAAAACTGTTTTTTTTTCTTTTAGTATGATTTTAGACAATAAAACTTAATCTAACTGAATGAAACCAAATGTTGTCAGTTTAACATTGATATATCTTTACTTATATTTGTAATTCACTAGAATTTCTATCAAGTGCACTATTTTTACTTTTCAATTCTTTTATAACTGAAATATTTAATGTATTTTTAAAACATATTTTAATCATACAAAAATATATTGATTTTATTTTGATTCTTATGTTTATAGCAAAGTAAAGTGACAGTTAACGACTTCCTTGACATCATTATGTCTGATCCTGCACCTCAATGCCTTGTATGGTTGCCCCTTCTGCATAGGCTAGCAAGTGTAGAAAATGGTAATTATGAATAATTGGGAATTCTGTATTCTTCGAAAAGCAGCTTTTAACGCCTATTCTTATCCCAGAAAAAGGAAAAAATTTTACTTTGCGGCTGCTTTTTTAAGTAAATATTGTATATTTTGTTATAATATTCTTTGAAATTAAAAATGTTGACCTTCTTTAAAATTAAAAAAATATAAAAAATAATGATTTTCTTGATTTCTATAATGAAAAAATATCTGTACTGTGATAATTTCTGTTGCTTTCAACTGATTTCAATGTTTAAATATACATTATGAGTCGAGTCACATGAAGTTTTTTCTGCGTTACAGTCAATACTAATAAGCAATAGAAATGCATAAAGAAATCTTTAGTGAGAGTTTGCGAAGATTAAATATTTCAATTTGCTAAGAATATAAATAGTTTAAACAATCAATTTATATTTTAACCATTTAAGTGCATATAAAAAATATTTATTTTACTTACCTAACTGATTTACTAACCCAAGTTGTGTGTGTTATTTTTCGCATTTAAGTGCTACATCCCGTGCAGTGTGATGGTTGTAACCGGGAGGCGTTTTTGGGTTTCCGCTACCGGTGTCAAAAGTGTTATAACTATCAACTCTGTCAAGACTGTTTCTGGAGGGGTCGAGTATCCGGTAGTCATACTAGTCAGCATGAAATGAAAGAGTACACATATTATGTATGTTGGTTATTGAAGTACTAAAAAGAAAATATCTCTAAATTATTTTCACTATGTTTATTGGTAAAATAAAGGAAAATAATAGCAGTAACATTTGTAGATGGTTTAAAAATTCCATAAAATTATAACAAACATGAACAACATTTTTTTAAATCAAAACCTTAGTAGTTTAAGTTTTGTCGTAAAAATTATTCATTGTCATATAAAATATAGTTAATTATATTCTGACATTGTATGCAATGTTTTTATTTTTTTGAAAACATTTATGGCATTCATTTGAAATCCTCATTAGTTGCTAATTTTTTTCTTATTGTCAACTCTTTGCAGCTTGTCATCATTTTAAGTATTTAATTGCATCAAATGTTGGAATTGCAATTTTTTTTATATATATTTTTGTTAATTACTCAATCTACATTTTCTTTAATAGAAATCTCCAAGCAAGCAATTGGGTCATTCTCTAAAAAAGTCTTTTCGGTGTGTACCAGAGAAACAGGTCAGCTCAATCCCAAGATTCCCTGAAGAACCCGAAAAAACATTAAATTTACAACACATTGTGTATGTAAACTAAGAACTATTTTATCGCACTTGATATCAATGAAATGACTTCTATTTTTGTACTAACATTCATTGTCAGAAAGTAACATAATTCTGTTAACATTCTATTTGCTACCTGAAGAAAATTTTTTGTTAACATCAATTAAATTTAATACAAAAATTTAAATACTTAAATTACATTATAATCATATTATGATCTTTTATATTAAGTATTATTATAGTTTGTTGTTATACACCTTCCGATTACAGTGCAACCTACGAAAACTTTCTTCCCCCTCACATGGTTTTGAGAGGAAACGGTGTTAGGGTTGCTGTTATAAACCTACCTTGTTTGAGGGTCTGCTGTGATGTTAATCGCAATTTCTTTCCAAACCCAATTAAAGTTGGGAGGGTGATATAAACAGCTACAGTTTCCTTTAAAAGCACATGAGGGGGTAGGGGAAGAAAGTCTTTTCAAAGATTGCATTGTAATCCGAAGGAGTATATCATTAGGCTAAACTTTATACGTTCGAAACCCTGATCCTCCTAAAGGAATTTATTGCTTGCCCTATTGTATAAATATAAAAACGATATATATTCAACTATATATACTTGAAAGTGTCTTTTCCTGTTATAGGCCTCCTTCTCCTATTCCCAGCCATAATGGTTTCCATGATCTTACTAATAATTCTTTTGATATGTCTTCATTAGACGGCAGATCAACAACTAGAAGGTAAGGATTTATTTTAAATATAGCTCTTAATTAGTTTGCATAGGTTTTGTTTTATTTAAGATAATACATTTTACAATTATAACAAAATTTATTAATACAGTCTGTATAAAAATATGTTTCTTTGGTTTTCAGCTTAGAATCAAATAGAGGTGATGATGAACATAGGTTAATTGCTAGATATGCTGCTCGTTTAGCAGATACAAGAAGTACTGTAAGTACAAATTTGTGTTTTAATAGTAAAAAGAAATTTAAAATAGAATTAATTTTAAATAGAACTAATAGAATTTTAAATTAGAATTTAAACTTTAAACTGCTTAACATGCTTGTATATGATAACATGTGAATAAAGTGGTTTCTTCTTAAGTATGTACAAATGTAAACAAGAGTCTAAACATTGCTTATTCTCTATTTTGTGTATTCATTAAGTTGTGGAAATATGTGTATCATCCTAACTAAATGTAAAAGTTTTACAAATTTCTAATGATTTATTCTACATGTTGTTGGTTTTTATTTTGTACATAATATATATTTTTGTACAAATATTAGATGAGAAGTCCTTCAGATCTGAGTTTAAATATGGATACTACACGTCAGCGTGATCTCATTGCTCAACTTGAAACTAAAAATAGGTATAAAATTAGCTTTTTAACATTATTTTAATCATTTTTATACCAAAAATTATTTTTCTATCAATTAACAAAAGTGTTAGTTGGCATAGTAGAAATATCATAGCATATAATTTTTGTAGAACATTGAAAATGATTGTTTGTAAACTAATTTTGCCACATTGTATGCTGTTGTTGAATGATGTTTTGGATAGAGTTGAATGATGTTTAAAAAACTAAAACTTTTTTTAAGTCATTTATTTTATGTTTGATGGCATGTGAACCCCATTCTGTTGGTTATTAGTCCTTTTCTATTAAAATAATAAGTGTTTATTTATGTATTCACAATGCAATGCAAAGTTTTGTAAACTTTGTAATTGTATCATCACTTTAAATAAACATTTATGACATCTCTACTAGACACCAATTCAATAGACTTTTCACATTTCACGTTTCTTTATTTATGTTTGTTGTCCTGTCTGTTTCAAAGATTCCTAAAATAAGTAAACTGTCATATTTTTGTTTGTATTTGTACTGTAAAATGTCCTGCATTTGGCGTGAATGGTAAAATTTCCCTATTAGAACCATATGCAGGTCATTTTCTGTGGCAACAACTCTGAACCCACCCTGAATAAAGCGAGAGAACTATGACAGTATCTTTTTTATTCTTTCCGTGAATCAGCAGTCCCATAAATGGCAGGCAAGAGCTTTATTATATTGTACCGTAAAAAGTTTTTATTTAAATAATTATTTTTATTTGTTCTAAGCTGTTTAAGCAGTTTGTACCTTATTATAAGGCTGAAACTTCAATAACACAAGAAAATTAATGTGATGCCACAGAAAAATAATTATTTTTTATCTTCTCTACCTCTGTTCTACATTGATGTTGAAAATATCTGGTAAACCTACAAATCACTCTTACTCAAATTTGTAAATATCCCTCCAGAGAAATCATGCGAGAAATTGTGCGTCTGCGCAAACAGCAGGAGCAGGAGGATGCAGTCCTGTCCAAGGAGCAAAACCCAACCCTCATCCATGAGCTGAGAGCCCTGAGACAAAGGAAGGAAGAACTAGAGAGCCACCTGTCCACACTTCAAGAGAGCAGGAGGGAGCTCATGGTGCAGTTGGAGGCTCTCATGAAGATGCTCAAAGTAACTGCATATGGTTTTGTAGTCAATATTTAGTTTTAGGTGGTATTGGCTAGTTCGAGGGCTCTGATTATACTGCAAATGTTGCATTCTCCAATTTTTTTAAAAAAATGTGTTGGCATATTCTAGTTCTCTACTTTACTTTGCACATGTTGATACTGAAGTTACAAAAGAAAAAAAACTAGCAATATCGCACTTATCTTTAATGTAAACTTTAGGTTTTATGTACGAAAATCAGTTCATTTTTAATTCTTTTTGCTACTAAACATGGCAAGTTCAATTTACTACACTTCCAATGTTACTGTGCATTTTAACAATAGTAAACGTTTCAAATGTCAAAGCCACAACTGAGTAGTGCTCTTTTAGGCAATGTGGACGAAATAAGATAGAAAATATACAAATTTTTTAATGGTTCCATTTCGATTCTTCTCAGAACTTTGGCATGTTGGATACTGATGCAGAGAAAACTAAATTGTTCCCTGACATAAACAAGTGTTTAGGCTTTCAATGGCTCCTACAATACCGCCTTATGATGGATAGTGATGTTTTTTAGAGAGAATAAAATTCCCGGACCTAAAACGAGTGTTTAAGCTTTAAAAGCACATTTGCTACGAAATCGTCCATAATTTTTTCAGCCCTAATTTTATATTGCCGAAATTGGGAAAAAGAGCTCCAGCTCAGTTTTGTCTTTGAGGATTTATTTTTGGTTTTTAACAATTGCTTTACTCTTCCAACAGAACCACCAGACCTCCCCCCGCTCCACCCCAAACAGCTCTCCCCTCTCCACTTCCAAATCTCCCCCTCTCTCTACTCCCTACCCAGCGTCCTCTCGCAGTGCCCCTACCACACCGGGTACCAACCCACCCACCTCTGAAAGCAGCGCTAGTGCACCAAGAAACAACCCAGCCACTGTCAATGCCTACGAGACAAGGAGTCTGAGGAACGATCTACTGGTCGCGGCAGAGTCAGTCAACAATGCGATGTCGTCCCTGGTCAGAGAACTTAATTCTGGTGAGTTGTTTATGTATTGTTTTAACCATATAGAAATAAGTAAAGGAACTGATATTTGAGAGAAGAAACGGTTTACATATGCTTTTAGTTTGTGAGTGTCTTGTCTCTGATAAGTTCACTGTGCTGTTTTGATTAGCTCAAGCATAACGGTTCACTTTTGTTGATACAGATCATGACTTGTGGATATCATTTTATGCAGAACCGCAAAAGTTGTAAGAAGTTAGTTCTCAATGACAATCCATATGTAGAGTACAGCGTAAAAACAACTTCATTGCATAGCAATCTCCCCGTATTCTGGTGTGCTTAGCGGACATTGACGACAGGGAACCAGTTTTTCTTTTGGTTCTTCTTTCGCGGTACAAATTTGTGACTCGTGTCCACTGAACTCTGGCGTGAATAAGCTAAATCATTGCCAAAGAATCCTGATGGAGACAGATTCCTATGCAATGAAGGTATTTTTCCCCTGTACTCTTCATATGTGATTAGCTATTTGTTTGTTAAAATGTTACATTACTTCCCATACCTATAAGGCCCATCAGATGATTTAAATGATACAGTGTAATATATAGTTTTGCTAAATATTTATCTAAAAAGTGTGCTTGTATGATGTACTTCATTAATAACAATGTTTGTTAAAATTAAATATAATTAAATTGCAGGATCTGAAGATGAAGATGGCAACGGAGACAACAAAGTCTTAAGTAGTAGTCGAGGTAATTGTATTTTTCAATGGTTTGCTTTACTTATAATTAAACCAACATTGTTAATTTTGCAATTTTTTGTCTTATAAGTCATTAACATTGTAACAATATTTTTTTACTCAGATTTTGAAACTGAAGAAGAAAGTGCCATAGAGAGTTTAGAAGGTGGCAGCACACTTTGGCGTGAGGAACGGCAAAGGGCACAGGAAAACCATTTTTTGCAAGAAATCCAAGCTCGCAATATTTCCACAAACAAGGACACAAACTCAATTCAGGAAGAAAATAACCAAGAGCTATATGATAATGATCCCAGAGTAAGTGTTATTAAAATTATTTTTTAATTTTTCCTTTGTCTTACCAAAGTTTTTTTTTATTTATTAAAGATTTTGAAAATGTGTGGTGAATTGGATGAAAAATAAGTAAAGATTTTTAAACTTAAAATAATATTTTTTTTAATGTAAAGAACCATTTTCACATTTTCAAATATAAAGCAGTCACTGCATTCATCTATGTTGTTCAATTTATATATTTGGACATTGAAGTCTAATCAGCTTAGAATTTTTTTCTTATTTTGGAATTTTGTTAAACATGAACAAACAAGTAATTTACAACTGAATTTATGTCTAATTGTTTCTATTAAAAACTATTCATATATTAAACTACCTGAACTAAATAATTGATAATTACATTTCCATTTTTTCCCTAGTACTAGTTTAATGCACATTCAAAATAGAATCTTTAAGAACATAATTACAAAGTAAAATTAATCTTCCCACTTGTCATGTGCTGTATTTTAATAAGTTGCTTTATTATATTTATTGCTTAAGTATGTTTCATAGATATATATGTTACTTTTATTCACACAAAGTTTTTTTTTTCAATAAGAGAAATTTTATGAGCTTTTTTAAAGCAATCACTGTTGTAGTAAAACTATCCTTTTATAATTATAAATATCGGCTATAAAATATCCATGAAATTGTAGATAAATGCATTTTGTGTTTTGTTTGTCTTTTTTGCTTTTCTGCACAATCTTTGTTTTCACTGTCACACAATTGTTTCACCCCAATGTGCATGGTTAATATACGTTATCCTTTTCATGTTTGTTATTATTAAACTAGGATTGCCACTGTTGATTAGAAAACCTGGGAATGTAAAAAATAAAAGTTAGAAAAACACCAAAAACTATCTGCAAATTTAGAAACTAATTCTTTACTCTTGTGTTAGTGATAACTTTTACCTCTTTGGGAATTGGATTCCTGCATTTAAAGCACTTACATTAACTTTTACCTTCTGAACCACATTCTTAAAACATAAAAATTTATTTAAATCAAACATATAATGAGAGCTACATAAAAAATGGATTTTAAATCTATTTGTTTCTTATGAATTACACAAGTATTTAAACATCGGCAATGTTCCTGAGCATTTACCTATGTATCCAATTCCCATCGAAATCCCTGCATCCTCATCAGCATCCCAGCATCATTTCAATTGCCTTGTCACTTGGCCAGGATTCAAAATTACATGGGCCTTGTGCAGCTGTAGTGAAACCTTAATTCAACCAAACCAATCTAAAGCCTTAGACAGTGGCAGCTCTATTTCTATCCATATCCAACTACTCTATTTATTATTTTATAATTTCACCCTTCCTCTCCTGCACCCACCCCAGATTCGCACCCTTGTCACCTAAGTTGCACCAACCGGGAATTCGGTCCTACATCCATCCCTCCATTTGTAGGACCTGGACCTTTTTCAACTCCACACGTCATTGACCACTGATGACGAAAGCTACGTTCGCACCGATGATGATGAGGAAGGGTGCAACACTGATTGGGAAGACACCATGCGGCGGTGGGTGAATCGATAGAATTTTTCGGGAAGGATTTACTTGTGGTGGGTCTTGGGTAATGATACGTGTGCATCTTTGTTGAAGATCCCTAGATGTTGGCTTACTTCAGTAGGCAGAGTTGTGATGACTTTGGTGGTATTGCAACCTGCATTTGCATAACCATATCATGTCAAGTACCATATGTAAAGAACTCATTGGTACGGGTCCAGGCACTTTAGGTTTAAAAATTGGGGCTGTGAAAAAAAAGGTAGTGTGGGTGAAATTGTGGAATTTCCTTTTAGTCAAATTACTGTGGATATTCTTTCTATAAAACAGTTATCTTATGATTATTTAATATGATAGAAAAGGGTAGGTGTTCAGCACTATACTAATTCTTAATAAGATAATAAATCTGGTTACAGCTCTGTAGATTGCTATTGGCTTAGAATCAGCAGTAAACCATCTCGGGGAGGGAAAAGAAGCATTCACCAATTTGCCAAAACTATTAGTTGTTGTGACTCTGTGTCTACTGGTATAAGTTAATATTGAGCAACTCTAGTTGGCGCTGTAGAGGTCAGTGAGGGTTTTTTACTCCAGAATGGTCTAGTCAAGACTTGTCTCAGATTTTCAATTCTACTGAAAATATCTTGCTTCTGAAACACAGGCTTCTTTTGGGCTTTAAAATAACCATATAAAGCCTCTTTCTCATAAAACTTTTTAGGTGCCCTTTAAAAGTCATTAATTTTTATGCCTTATTTGGTAATTCCACTGATAAGGCAGTCTGCCGTGGACAAGTAAACTGCAGTAACTACAATAATGACTTGGACTATTGTTGCAAGCAGTTGGTAAGTCTAACCTAAAGAAAACGTACTGAAAAAGACTGATTATATTTCAGAGCAAAAATGGTCCAATTGATCGCTGTGGTTACTGCAGCTTACCTGCCCACGGCAGCAGCATGGGAATACAAATCTACAGTGCAGTGATTTTAAATGCTTGTGCTATTGCCTTCATTGTGACATTATATATTTGAAGATTTGTTGCATTCCAATAATATAGAATGCAGTTGAAAAAATTAGAATAGTTTAATTCAAATTTGAATGCCTTTGTATATGCTTTAGGGGCATAGGTACCATTATTTAAGATCCACCACTATCAATGTTATAAAATCATATCATAAGTGTGAAGAGGCAGCTAGATTCGTCATGATGTCTTCTATAAGTGCCGTTCCTTTTCCTGTCGTGTTTTGTGGGATTTCGTTGTTGTAGTTTTTATAATTGGAGTAAGAATGCTATAAAGAAACTCATGTGCAGTCTGTTACAGATCTTGTATTTGTTTCTCAGCGTATGTTTTTTTTAGGTTAATGAGCTAAAAATTACAAGAACTTAACTGAATCTAAACTAAACAAAAGGCTGTTCGAATAGTGAACTATCCCCCTTCAAAAGCTTTATTTCCTCATTTATATATTGATGCAAGTCAGAGTTATTGTTTTTGTGAGCATGTGTTATGTATACAGAGTAATAAATTATGTTCTTTAGGATTCAGCAACTAAATATGCTTAAATTAGGATGGATATCACTTTTAGAGCACTATTTTCATATAAAAAAAAATATTCCGAAATTTTAATTATGTGTCAACAAAAAGTTTTAATATTTCAAATGCATATGTATGCATATAGCTAACCAAACTTAGGTTGCTTTCTTTTTTGGTTGTAATTTCTATTTTTATTTAGGTGTGATTTATTGTTATAAATTGTATAAATTTTATTTGTATAAACATATACGTAATATTATACCATATTATTTCTTCGTAAAATGTCATGGAGGTATATATATGAGTTTCAAATACCTATTTGGCTTTTGTACATTTTTTTAGAATGTAGTAAAATTGTTTTATAGTATATATTATTTTATTCAATGCAAATTTTATTATACTAGATAATTAATTTTTGTTTTTATCTTATATTTCTTTTTTATTTTGAATTAAGATATATGCATTAGCACAATGCATTGTGTGGCCATTCAAGTCCTTTAAATCATTACAAAATCCTTTAAAATAAATTTTGATATTTGAATACACAAAGCTAATAAATTTGATTTATATTTATTTTTTTCAGCTGATTATCATTTTCTTCTTAGATTCTTCATTTGTTCTACTATTTGTTTTCTTTAAAACTTCTAAATGGTCTTTAATTATTTGTTTAAGTTCTTATCTTTCAATATATTTTTAGTGCCACTAAAAAGTCCATTATTATGTATTTAAATTAGCAAAGCCCTCTTAGTTTTATATTTAATCCCTTTGATTTTAAACTACTTTATCCTACAAAAAGCCCTTAATTTCCATTTATTTCTTCAAATAATTTACAATCATAATACCTGAAAAAGAATGTCACTTGATATATTTGAGTCAATAAAAAATTTTCAAAGTTCTTCCTATTGTCATTTAACTTCTAATTCAATCTAATTAATACTTTAATTCCATTTTAATTGTGAAACAAAAGAATAAATAATTAATTGGATTTATACAAATAAAAATTTCAGAACTATTTAAAATTGTGTCATTACTACAGTTTCTAATGAAATTAAAGTGGTTTTAGAAAGTGTTTAAGTTTTGTTTAATGCCCCTGTTTATGTTTAATATATAAGAAAAATCTTTATATGAGTGTATGTCCCCCTCTATCATATCATCATATCATAAATGTAGTGTTGTCATGTATCATAAAAGCGTTGAATTTATGCAATAGTAGTGTTCTTGTCTAAATGACTTAACATGTAATGTGTAGTTTAAGGCATGTAAATAGTTAGTAGGTTTCTATTCATATAAAACTAAATACATCGACACTACAATGAAATCGTAGAACATTAAAATCTCACATTGGGTGCTATATTTCAGTGCAAGGATTCGTCATATTTTTAATAAAAAAAATTTATGTGTACATTTCTTTTCCAGATTGAATCATTTTGTGGCCAAATTTATTGCTTTATGAATAATGTTTCTTTTCTATATGCATTTTAACAATACACTATACTGATGTTGGTATATTCTGTCTGTAAATAATTATTCATCAAATCATTCTAGTTCTATTATGATTCTTGATTGTATTTGCTTTTATTTTGTTTGAATCAGTATTTTGAGAAATGACTATCAATTTTAAATCCAATGGTAAAGGTGAGTACCTTTTACGATTTTTTTAAATTAAATTTTCAATTGTCTACATGAGCTCATGGTGATTTATTTAAGAATAAAACCCATAAAATAAGATGCCTGCCTTAAAGTTAAAAATGTTTTGAAAATTTATATATTCAATTCTCAAACGACTGATTAATCTATTTTCTCTCTTTAAAAGTTTCTGTTTTCCTACTTGCCTAATTAATAATCACCTAGATTAGAGGTAAGCCTGATGACACATGGCATCAGGAAACTAAATCAAATCTGAGGTATTTTTTAAGGATCGCTCAATTCTTAAGCAAGAATGATATGGCAAGAAAGATATATTGAGCCATGATCATTCAGTCGAAATCCCGAAATATGTTCACCAACAGTAACTTCTCATTTGAAGAGTACAGGGAAAGAACCCCTTCATCACCTGGGAATCTGTCAGCATCAAGTCTGCTTGGCGAAGATAGCGAGTCATCGCCTAAACTGGTGTGAAGAAACCAGTTTTGCCCTGGTTCTTATCACGCAGCGCCCGGATTTACTATCTCTATAATCCAGATTCACGCCATGCAATAGTCTGCCGCTTGAACAGCGGAAGAAGAACCAAGGGAGAAACCGGTTTCTGATCGCACTACTCACCACGTTGACCTAAATACAGACAGGTTCCCTTTCGATCAAGGGGCTTTTCCCCTGTACTTTTCATTTTTCATTCCTCTGACTTTTTCTGATCTGCGCACTACTTTTGTCTAACACACTACCTGAACTGTAGCTCAATCGACCAAGCACACTCACTATTTTTACATTCCTATTACCAGCGTGCACAATTTATAAAAAAAATACCATTGACTTGAAATTTATAAATGCTAATAACTATTAGAATTGCATTTTGAACGGTTCATCTGAATATATATAAATATAACACCTGAACCAACAATTTATTCACCTTGTTAAATAGTTCGTGTTTGGGAAGATCAAATTCTTACGGTGTTTTTTTTCTTTTATACCCGGTTAATTACATGGAAGGCGTTAACATCAAACTCACGAGTAAAATAATATTGTTGTATAATATGGTTTTCAATCATCCATCTATTTTTAGCCATCTTTGCTACCCTGTAAAAGGATTAGGCAGTCATTAGCAAAAAAAGAAAAATGCGATTGATTTGCGTAGTTGGTGCTCTTCAAATGCATTGTTTTAAATTCTTAGTGCTGCTACAAGGTTGCGTTGTGTGCCACCTCACGTGTTAGCCGCATTCCAAAATTATAAGACCCGTCGTCAATTTCACTAGTATTAGCTTCAGTTGAGTAATTTTTTTTTGGAAAAATTCAAACTCATGTATAATCGGATTCATTAAAGGGGTTGTTTTATTTTTTTAGATTGAAGTTTTCATTGTATTGGGCATATAAAACCTTTTAAATCTGGCCTCTTCAATTCATTCAAGAAGTAACGCTATTGCCGTTAATTTTTTTTAAATCTCGAATTTCAATGTCATTCAATCGAGATGATACCAAAAAAAAGAGAAAAAAAACTGAAAATCAACCATAATATTGTTTGATGCTTTAGGTTCATATAATAGATTGATCGAATTAAAGCTATTTATTCATTATAAAAAGAAAGGAAAAACCAGTAAAAATTTGATCTTCTAGAGCTATCCGCCGCAAGTTCAAATCCAATATTTCATTCTTTCACCTCCACATTGCAATTTTGTAACCTCTCACAAGTTCTCATATGAAAGCATTGTAAAACATAGAAAATACGAATCTTTTATATCATAACCGAAGTATTACAAGCATTAAATTTAACAAAAATGCTGTAAAAGCAGTAATTGGTTTGTATTTAATCTTCATAATATAGTTTTGCTTATATTGTTTGTTAAATGAGTTATTGATTTAATGTACAGATAAAATGAATTTATAGATTTTAAATTTACTGACAGTAAAATGTCATATTTCAAAATAAAGTGACTAGTCTTTGCATTGAAGTGTTATTATTTCAATTTTTTTCTTTTCAAAAATTTGAAAACATAATGAGGGTTTTGAATTTTCGGTCTAGTCATTAAAGAATTCTTTGTGAAAAATTTTAGTCTTTTTTTTATCCACAAATAGCTTCTGGTTTGTTTATATTTTTTACCTTTTTAATTTTTTTAGCAATTCATTTCGTTATTTGTCTGTGCCAAAACAGCGTAAGTCGTGAGTTTAGTTCCAAAAAGATTTAACTCGTTTTTTTTTTTTATTTTAGTTCTAAATAACTATATTGTCAGTATTATTGAACCATATAATTTTGTGGTATTATCGTCTACAGAGAATCGGGAAAATTATATGTTCCTTAAAATCTGATAATAAGCTTACCTAACAAAATCGCATTTTCTGAAAAATGCAAAAAAATAACTTAACGCCACTTGGAAATGAGCTGTTCAGAATCTATTTCAGACGCTGTACTCTCTAAAGATAAGTATTAAAAAAAAGTATAACCTATAAAACTGATGGATTACTGATTTATAAACCATAGCAAAGTAAATTATCTTACCGAAAGTGAAAAAAGACCGCACCCACGAACTTTTCAACCATAATTTGTTTTATCTGATACTTCAATCAAAAGTATGGCACGAAGTTTAAAACATCCATATTTTTAGCCTACTTTTCTTTTTTTAATTCGAAAGAATTAAAAAAATGAAAAAGTAGGTATTGACATGCGGTCGATGTCCGTCTGTCCGTCTGTCTGTCCGTACCCCCCTTCCAAAATCGGTTCTAATCATCGGATCTTAAAAATTCTTTTTTTGTTAGAAAGCTATAACCTCAGATACCCAACTTTCATACTTTTTGTCCGTCTGTCTGTACGTCCGGACGGACATAAATCTACTATCTGTCGGCGAATTTCCCATTGAATTAGCATTGAAATTCAATTTTGAGTCATTTAAATCACTGTAGGTATTGAAATGCGGTTGATGTCCAACTGTATGTCTGTCCATATGTCTGTCTGTTCGTATGTCTGTCTGTTCGTATGTCTGTTCGTCTGTCTGTCCGCCTGTCTGTCCGTTTGTCTGTCTGTCTGTACCCCCCTTCCAAAATCGGTTCTCATCATCGGATCTTAAAAATTCTTTTTTTGTTAGAAAGCTATGACCTCAGATACCCAACTTTCATACTTTTTGTCCGTCTGTCTGTACGTCCGGACGGACATAAATCTACTATCTGTCGGCGAATTTCCCATTGAATTAGCATTGAAATTCAATTTTGAGTCATTTAAATCACTGTAGGTATTGAAATGCGGTTGATGTCCAACTGTCTGTCTGTCCATCTGTCTGTCTGTTCGTATGTCTGTCTGTTCGTATGTCTGTCCGTCTGTCTGTCCGCCTGTCTGTCCGTTTGTCTGTCTGTCTGTACCCCCCTTCCAAAATCGGTTCTAATCATCGGATCTTAAAAATTCTTTTTTGTTAGAAAGCTATGACCTCAGATACCCAACTTTCATACTTTTTGTCCGTCTGTCTGTACGTCCGGACGGACATAAATCTACTATCTGTCGGCGAATTTCCCATTGAATTAGCATTGAAATTCAATTTTGAGTCATTTAAATCACTGTAGGTATTGAAATGCGGTTGATGTCCATCTGTCTGTCTGTTCGTATGTCTGTCTGTTCATATGTCTGTCCGTCTGTCTGTCCGCCTGTCTGTCCGTTTGTCTGTCTGTCTGTACCCCCCTTCCAAAATCGGTTCTAATCATCGGATCTTAAAAATTCTTTTTTTGTTAGAAAGCTATGACCTCAGATACCCAACTTTCATACTTTTTGTCCGTCTGTCTGTACGTCCGGACGGACATAAATCTACTATCTGTCGGCGAATTTCCCATTGAATTAGCATTGAAATTCAATTTTGAGTCATTTAAATCACTGTTGCCAAATCAACAATGGCATGAGAAACTTTATTTAAACATATTTGAAGCAAAATAATAGTTTCATGAATCAGTTTGGAATGACGTCATAAAATGTAGAACAATTTGATTCTTTGATTATTCATTAATTATCTACCAAGAAAGCGGCAAGGCATACTTTTGCATGCAATTATGCTTAGTTTTAATTTACATTTCTTGTTTTTTAATGCAGTTCGGAGTAGTTTCATTACTTTTGTTATTAACAAATATTTATTCTTCGAACTACAAATAAATCACGAGCAGATGATAAATAATATTTAATTAATTTGCGAACGAATATTAAGGAAAATAGTTGATTTTGGCTTTTAGAAGTTTAAATTATAGCTGGGTGCTGTGTTTCGATTTTTTTTTCTAATGTGTATAAATCTAGTGTAGAAACGGTTGTTGATGATATTTACTTTAGGAACCTAGTTTTTTTCCCGATTAGAACTTCAGTAAGTATTTAAGTAACAGGAAAGTAGGCTATTTTAGTTCTTTATGAACTTCTTGTTATTTAGGCATTGAATCTGAGAAAAAAAAGCTTTGATCGATTTCTATTTCCGAAAATGAAAAAAAGATTTCTGAGTAAGAAACTTTTGACATGAGGATGCGATTTGTTAGAGGCTTTATACGACAGGAAAAGGGAGCATTGAAAGAATTTCCTTTTGTTCAATATAAAAGTACATTTTATACTAGTATTTTTAGCAATTATGGAACAACTCTGAAAGTGATTGTCGGATAGCGTGATAGATATAAACTTCTTATTTGTTAGTTTGTTTTTATACCACTTCGAAACTTGCATACATGTCACTTAGAACTAAAAATGGCTAGTTATTTTAAATGAATAAAATTTCTACAGCTCAATACTGACTTTTTTCTAGTTATAAATTTTATTTCCCAGTATTTCATTAACAGTAACTTTTAATCTTTTAAGTTTTTTTATTTTTATTTTAATGCTCAGTTAACTTTATTCATACTCACGCTTTTTTTCGCCAATTACAATTCTTTCAATGCCAATTTCATTCATCACCTCAATGTAAATTATAAATTTTCAATATTCCATCCTAAACAATAAAAAAGTTCTTTCAAATTAAGTCTGATGTATACCATACCATACTGAGATATATGAATATGCGGTGGATGCAAAATGAGCTGCTTTGACTCGGAATGAAGCAAGAATGCATAAAGCTGTGTACGAGTCAATATTATAAAATGTGACATTTTACAAAAGTGAAGAGGCGTTACAGATCTGACAACGAAATTAGTTATAAATAATTATAAATTAAATTATATTATCAATCTTAAAACTTCAAAATATAGTGTAATATAGCTAAACTATTCTATAACGTCTCCAGCACATATTTACGAAAAATCGGTAAGGGGATCGCATTTCGGTAACAAATAAAAAAAATTCTTAACTTTACCGATCAGACTAATTTGGAAGAATTCTTTTTTTTTTTTTTAAAAATATTATTTCTGGTATTGTCGAGAAAAAATTGGAGATTTTTTTATTTCGAGAAAAATTGGAAACGTTTTTCCTTCTTCACGTCAACGAAAACTATCTATATTAATAAAAGAAAGTCGTGTTAGTAAGACCATTTATAACTCAAGAACGGCTAAACGGATTTGACTGAAAATTGGTGGGGCGATAGCTTAGAACCAGGAATAGGCTATAGGATACTTTTTATTCGAACCCAAACGGTTGTAGGAGTGCAAAACGTGAGCCAATTTCCCCATAGGAATAACATTGTAAGATTGGAATTTATATTTTTTTACTTCAATTTATAAGAAATTTCAGCGCGTTCAGCGTGAACGAAAATTAAGAAGAAAAAAAGAAGTTCATAAAGAACTAAAATAGCCTACTTTCCTGTTACTTAAATACTTACTGAAGTTCTAATCGGGAAAAAACTAGGTTTCTAACAGTAAATATCATCAACAGCCGTTTCTACACTAGATTTATACATATTAGAAAAAAAAATCCAGCATCCAGCTAATAATTTAAACTTCTAAAAGCCAAAATCAACTATTTTCCTTATTATTATTTCGCAAATCAATTAAACATTATTTATCGTCTGCTCGCGATTTATTTGTAGTTCGAGGAATAATTAAATATTTATTAATAACAAAAGTAATGAAACTCCAAACTGCATTAAAAAAATAAGAAATGTAAATTAAAACTAAGCATAATTGCATGCAAAAGTATGCCTTGCCGCTTTCTTGGTAGATAATTAATGAATAATCAAAGAATCAAATTGTGCTACATTTTATGACGTCATTCCAAACTGATTCATGAAAATATTATTTTGCTTCAAATATGTTTAAATAAATAAAGTTTCTCATGCCATTGTTGATTTGGCAACAGTGATTTAAATGACTCAAAATTGAATTTCAATGCTAATTCAATGGGAAATTCGCCGACAGATAGTAGATTTATGTCCGTCCGGACGTACAGATAGACAGACGGACAAAAAGTATGAAAGTTGGGTATCTGAGGTCATAGCTTTCTAACAAAAAAAGAATTTTTAAGATCCGATGGATAGAACCGATTTTGGAAGGGGGGTACGGACAGACAGACAGACGGACAGACAGACAGACGGAAAGACAGACATAAGAACAGACAGACAGATGGACATCAACCGCATTTCAATACCTACAGTGATTTAAATGACTCAAAATTGAATTTCAATGCTAATTCAATGGGAAATTCGCCAACAGATAGTAGATTTATGTCCGTCCGGACGTACAGACAGACGGACAAAAAGTATGAAAGTTGGGTATCTGAGGTCATAGCTTTCTAACAAAAAAAGAATTTTTAAGATCCGATGATTAGAACCGATTTTGGAAGGGAGGTACAGACAGACAGACAAACGGACAGACAAACGGACAGACAGGCGGACAGACAGACGGACAGACATACGAACAGACAGACATACGAACAGACAGACAGATGGACAGACAGACAGTTGGACATCAACCGCATTTCAATACCTACAGTGATTTAAATGACTCAAAATTGAATTTCAATGCTAATTCAATGGGAAATTCGCCGACATATAGTAGATTTATGTCCGTCCGTACGTACAGACAGATGGACAAAAAGTATGAAAGTTGGGTATCTGAGGTCATAGCTTTCTAACAAAAAAAGAATTTTTAAGATCCGATGATTAGAATCGATTTTGGAAGGGGGTACAGACAGACAAACGGACAGACAGACGGACAGACATACGAACAGACAGACATACGAACAGACAGACAGATGGACAGACATACAGTTGGACATCAACCGCATTTCAATACCTACAGTGATTTAAATGACTCAGAATTGAATTTCAATGCTAATTCAATGGGAAATTCGCCGACAGATAGTAGATTTATGTCCGTCCGGACGTACAGACAGACGGACAAAAAGTATGAAAGTTGGGTATCTGAGGTTATAGCTTTCTAACAAAAAAAGAATTTTTAAGATCCGATGATTAGAACCGATTTTGGAAGGGGGGTACGGACGGACAGACGGACATCGACCGCATGTCAATACCTACTTTTTCATTTTTTTAATTCTTTCGAATTAAAAAAAGAAAAGTAGGCTAAAAGAGCGCGTTGGTTTAATTTTCTGAATTGTTATTTGAATATCAGTATTTTATTTTATTTGATGATTTTAAATCTTTTCATTTTTTTTATGGTGGATCAGATTTCCTCAACTAGATTTTAATTACGTTTCCGAATTTAATTTAATTGATGTTTACAAATGGTAAAAATGAAGATATGGAGGAATATAGGTTAACCTAAAGAATCGTGGCCGGATTTGGCGAATTTTCAAAAATGTCGAAAAGTCGAAGTGATAACAAACCCTGGCACTTTCCGAGATGGTTACCATCTCGAAATGACCAAAAATACTACCTAATTTCAAAATGACCGACTTAAAACAGCGGAAAAATTCATTAAATTGCAGACCAGATTTGTAAAAAAAAGTGAAACTTTAAAATGACGAAGAATTGATTAAAAAAAAGTAAATAATTATTTAAAATCAGTAAGCATCTAATTAATAAAATAGTATAAGAAAACTTCAGAATAAATTATATGCGTTTAAGATTTAAATAGATTAACATTTATAAATTGTCAATGCAATTGGTAATTTCGCCAAATGTTGCCATCGGGGTTACCAGATTTGGCGTAAAATTTCCGGCCACGATTCTTTAGGTTAACCGGAATATATTCGGCACAAATAAGGAATTTGTACTTTATAAAACTTTTCCAACCATTCAGGAGGATGAATGTCGGTTTTGTTTTATGATATTAAGATGGCGTGATGGTCAATTGAATTTTGGCATTGGCGGCTTTTGGCGAAGTTGAAAATTTAACGTAAGGTAGCTATTCCCATCCAGTTGTATGGGTTAGGGTTAGTTTGAATTATAGTCGCATTAAAGCTACACACGAGTGCTATTAGAAACGGGAGTCGTTTTTTAGAACCACAGTCAAGTTACGAGCCGACACGTGAGTAGGTACCTAATGCAACTTTTAAGGGCGACATTGTACGCAGCGTTTGGAATTTGGAGGATATTTAAAGTGCCCTTCCTCTACACGGGGTAATATATTCGTCGGGCATTTTTTGGCTGCACGGGCCGTTTATAGGTCGGCAGTTATTTTGGCGATGCCCGGACTTGAACCTGGGACCTACCGCATGCAAGACGAAAGTCTATACCGACTGAGTCCCCCAACCCTATCGAGTTGTATGAAATATGAAGTGGAATGTTTACCACATTTGGGCAGTTTCGTTTTCCGCTAATCGTGAAATAGAGACAGGCCATTATATCATGTAGCTGTTCTGGCAATTTGAACAGGGGCATATGGGAAAGCCCTCAAACCCCTGGAAGGGCCTGGATAAAATCAACCCCTTATATCAGAATGGGAGGAGATTATAATATCCTGGTGGAGTAGAGCAGTGGAGGGATCAATTGGTATAAAATAAAAGTTTACATAAAAAAAACTACTAATTAGGGTTATTAAGGGTACACCCGTGCAACGCCGGGTTTATAAAGCTAGTAATTTGATTTAAAAAATATATATGTGTAATGTATTAGATATTTATATTGCTTTAAGGTGAGATATATAATGTTATATTATAAAAAGTAGTTAAATTCCGCCTTACAGGCACACTGCTTAGAGACACACAGTAAAAATTTGGTGGAACTTTACTCCGTTAAAACCAGTGTCAGCACATAAAGGAGTAACGTGCTGCACTGATTTTTTTACGGAGTATAACGTTACTCCGTAAAGATACATTACGGGGCTTTTTTAGGGAGTAGCGTTACATCATAAATTTTGTTGCACAATAAACCTTAAATTAAAATGATATTTTAAGTAGTTAATGTTGTTACTTGGTCATTTTTGAACCCACTAGTGAACAGCTATTCTAATTTACTCTTTTCTTATGTAAAAACTAAGTGTTGGTTACCATCTGTATTTTCATAAACCAATTTTTTTTATCAGTTTTATGGAGTAACGTTCCACAAATAATTTGCATTGCTGCTTTGTTGCCATTTGTACACTCTTAAAACAAACGAGCGGTTTTAACTCAGTCTGAGTTAATTTCCACTCCTTTCCGGTGCCGAAAATGCACTTCTCCTATAGGAGTGGATTTCACTATTTTGTTTTAAGAGTGTATATTAACTCGCTTTTGTGGTGTCACCTTACTCCGTTTTTGCGTAATTTCCACCAGGGCTTTGTGGTGTAACGTTTCGCAATGCGGCTTGACTTATTTCATTCTTCTTCTAAGTTTCTGAAATATAATGCGATAATTCTTCATTCGATCCCTTCCATTTAAAAGCGGTCATTCGCAGACCTGAAATAACTTTATGGGGAAAGATTAATGGCCATTTTCATACGTTACACAGGTAATGAACGGAGAGGGACCTTTGGAAATAACTGCTCGTTTCGCAAATGAAAATGAACAATCCATATAGATATACCTGCATTCAATGAGTCGGACAAATTGATGTCTTTGCGGGGTTGGCTGTTTTTCAAGGAATCGTTGGCCTTTCTTCCTGTTTTATTTTCTGTCTTTTGAAGCATTTTCAAATTTTAGCTTCCACACTACGTTTATAACGTAAAAAGTGGAAGGTATTATACTCGTTCAGTCCGTCTGTCCGTCACCCACTTTCATAGCCCAAACTACGAATGCTACTGACAAGTGTGATACTTCAAAAAATTCTGCGAATCGAAATTAGAATACATTGAAAAGTTCAGAAAAGATTTAGAATTCGAAGTACTTCAATTATTTAAAAAACTCCAAAATTTAATGCTCATTTAAAAAGCATAGGAAACCATTTTTATTAGAATTTAATCAGCATTGCCATTCGCAACAATCGCTCGAGAAACTTTAATTCTTTTAGACAATAAATTAAAATAAATTTATTTTTGCGACATCGATCAGTTTGAAATGACGTCAAATATATTTCACTACGAGATTCTTTGTGCGTTGATATAAAATGTTTTAATTCTATTTAAAAGCGAGGAATATTACATATTAATTCTTTGAAATATAAATTAATTTTTGCAAACGATAAGTAATAATTATTGAATTTTCGAAATAAAATGAATGAAACTAGCCAAATTTAGCATGTTAATGTTTAATATAGAATATCCATGCTGTGTTTGTCGCCTTTTTACCTGTTAAACACAACTGTTGTTATTTTCTGTCTTTTGAAGCATTTTCTATGGACAAATTTTAATTTTATGGAAAATAGTTCTAAAATATATACTAGAGGTTTTAAAAATATATAGAGTAAGAATATATTATATTGAAAGAAGTTGAGTTGCCTTTTTCAAACATTAGCAAAAGCGTAACCTTATGTTTATCGAACGCTCCGACTTTCAACATATCTCCACCCCTTGCGTCCGAATATTTATTCCTATTTGTAACGCTTGGTTGTTTTGGTGCCTAGGATTTTAGAACTGATTTTTGTACTATTTGGGTCACTAAATGTAAATATGAAATCATTTTTTTTATCTAACAGCTCTACCGTTTCCAGATATGCACGTTTTTTAAGTGAAAAAACTGATCGAAATAATAATTAAACGAAACGAAAATTTACTTTTGAATGTTTCTAAAAATTTAATCTTACGCAGTTTTTAAAGCTAAAACCTTTTCTCTTTTTCTCTACTTTTAACGGTTTTGTGACAAGGTGACTTTTTGTAACTTAAAAAGTTGCATATTTACTTTCAGATAAAAAGTCATATTGAGGCATATCCATTTGAAGTAAAGAAAACAGAAACCAGATACGTGTTCAGCATTAAAAACTACTCGAGAAGCACATATTACAAGGAAAAACTGATTTCATATTTAAAATTAGCGACCCAAATATAACGATTCTAAAATTTTAAGCACCAAAAAGAATTTTTCGGGTTTATTTTTAGTCCTGTGTTATCTATTCTAGCAATAGCAAATTGAAGATTATGTTTATGAAATTAAAATTCGTACAAATGAACGAACGTCGAACAGTGAAGTCACGTTTTACTAATAGGGACAAGTTATGTTATACCAAAAGAATTCTTATTGGTTTATTACAATTTTT